>OZ024743.1:57270727-57328227 GCA_964016885.1 Eledone cirrhosa | reverse complement strand
TGTTTTCTCCAGGTGTGTTTGTACATTATTGCTGCTGTTTCTCTCTGTAGACCAAATATGGTAGCAGTATTTTCTCTAAGTGGGTTTCTATACCATTGTTGCTGCTTCCTTCTGTTGATCAAATGTTATTACTTTAATTGTTCTAAATGTGCTTGTGTTGTTTTGTTTTATTTTTGCCTTCTGTGTGTGTGTTGTAAATGTTGTAAATGTATTTTGTGTAACGCCCCGTATGTGTCGTCTGTGTGTGTTGTGAATGTAATGAAGGTGTTGTATGTACAAGTCTAGTAACAGCAATGACTACACTGCACTACCAGAAACAATAACACCAGCAACAACCACGACACTATAATTACCACTCGTAACAACAACAACAACAACAACAACAACAACAACAACAACAACAACAACAACAACAGCAATAATAAAGAAAGGATAAAAATTCCTCTATCTCTAAATCTAAAAACGGAGATGGGGCCAGCAATTGTGGCAACTCTGCGACAATTATCCGAATCGTTTCTGTAACTCGAGGCACAATGAAAATTTAATAAAAAGATCAGGTGCACATGTGCAAATGATTTGTGTTGAAAAACTAAATTTGAAGCAAACGGCGAGGTGAGAGGTGCTAATTTGCTGCAAATAGCAAAGAAATATGTCTTGCTGTTTAGAAAATTGAAATAAAGTCAACAAACAGGCAAATATCAAAAGATTCACATCACGGGAGGTAGAATTGGATGCCTTTATGTTAAAATTTCTTTTTATTTGAGTGTGTAGGTGTGTGCTGTTACACCTTATACGTGTAATGCAAATATTCAGTGAGACCTCCCTTTCGGTCATGAATGAAAGTTCTTCTTCAATGCCTGGGTAAAGTGTATTGTGAGAGACCAGCAGTCACCCATGCATACTAATCTCTTCTCCCCATGCTATAAATGTTATCCAAGGGAAAGACAATCGCTGGTACAGCTTTACAACAGTATTGTCTCAAGTGAATTTTTCCAATTTAGGTGGCTGAAACAACATGAAATAAAGTGTCTTGCTCAAGAAAACAACGTGCCACCCAAACTCACGTGAGACCAACAATCTAACCACTGGACCATGCACCTTCACTAAATTACATTAAGTTTTGTAATAATACAATTTTACTCTAACAACCTGTTTACATATTATGTAACCTTATCACAAATTATCACATAACTGCAGGCAAGGAGAGTTCAGCGCTGGTTTAAGTATCCTTGTAAATTATAGTCACCTCCCAAATATGTGTGTTTGTGTATGTGTGTGAGCGAACTTCCGTTGGTTTTGACGATGACTGTTCTTCTACTTCTTCGTCATCTTCTTCTATCAGAAGCAACTGATTCCAATAGATCCGGCTGGAACCCCTAGTGAAATCAACAAGGCTCATGGATGTTATCCAACCATCTTGCTCATCGTCTTCTTTGGGTCTCCTACCGGTTGGCTTTACCTGTGAAACTTGTCTAGCGTTTCATTCCTTGGACATTCTAACCACATGTCTGTAGTACGGGAACTGTGATCGCTCGATAAGAGAAGCAAAGGCTCTAACATGAACATCGTCCTAATTTCCGAGCTATGCACTCTATCGATTAACGCTACTCTAAAGACCATTCGGAGAAATTCATGTAAACCTCTTGTATTCACGATTACATTTTATCGGTCATTACCTAAGATTCGTGACTATGGTATGAGTAGGCCCGAACACCGAACCGGAGATGGTGAGTTTGGCATTTAAATATACTCCTCTTCTGATGGCCGAGTGCTGAAGCTGGCGCATTACTGTACCAGCTCCAGCAATTGTTGCATTTAATTCCACCTGATGCCTTCCATTACCCGTGAAAATGATGTCAAGATACTTGAAATTCTTCGCCTGTTTCAGAGGAACTCCATTCACATACTGAATGCTCTGTGTCGGATTTCTTGTAAGAATGGACGTCCCAGTCTTCGCAAAACTGATTTTCATTCGTGCTACCGAGCAATCGGCAGCAAACTGATCAAGTGCATGTCCAAGATCACCTTCCAAAAAGTTATGTAGCACTATGTCGTTTGCAAATATCAACCGACTAATCCAACATCCACCGGTTTTGATACCACTCCCAACTCAGCTGCGCGTGTCAATACTGTTCATAGAGATTATGAATAGGAGAGGTGACAATATGTACCCTTATCGGAGTATGACACCTACATTCGACACACACACAAGACTTAGCACCATTTATTCGAACACAAATACTAGGGCATTCGTATAGGAGCTTCAAGACAAGAAAAGAATTGGCCGTCGATCCAATACTCCTGCAAAACTTTACAGAACAAGTTGCGTGGAAGGTGATTATTTGCTTTTTCGAGGTACATGAATGAATCATATACCTTTTGATAATAGTTGCATGACATTCTGCAGAGTAAATATTTGGTCAGCTCTGTTATGTCCGGAGCGAAAACCACGCTATTCGTCTGCAAGTTTGGGTTCGACAATATCCCAACACTTCTTTACCAGGCACTTATCATAGACTTTAGCGAGGAGGCTTAAGAAGGAAATTTCTCTATGATTAAAACATTCTCATCCCCCCCCCCCCACCCACCCACCCTTTTTTAAGTAAATAAATAAATAGATATTTCTTCTTCTTCGCCCACTTAGTCCTGAGAGGGTCGTGAGGGCAAAGTCCTCAAACACTCCTTCCAGTGGGTCCTGTCAGAATCGAAACCAACCAAGCTCGTGGATATTATCCAACCATCTTGCTCGGGATCTACTCCTGTGTCTCTTGCCGGTTGGTTTTGCTCGTAAAATCTGTCCAGCGATTCTTTCCTGAGACAATCTAACTACATACCCATAGTATCAGAGCTGTGCTCTCTCAATTCGGAGTAGTGGCTCTACCTTGAGCAACTCTCTGATCTCCGAGCTATGCACTCTATCAAATAACATTACTCCAAAGACACTTCGGAGGAACACGATTTTGGCTGCTTGTATTTGCGATCGTATGTTCAAATATACTTATAAAATTATAAACTTATCTCTAAGTTGATAAAGTCCCACCAGAAGTAATAATCTGTCTGTAGATGTGTTGTTCAATATTCTATCATTTTCATGTGTGAAGACGGTGAATTGGCAAAATCACTAAAGCGTTAGGAAAAATGATTTACGCATTTGGTTACGGCCATTTACTTTCTGAATACAAATACAGCCAAGGTAAACTTTGCTTTTCATCCTTCCAGGTCGATAAAATGAAGTATCAGTCAAGTAATTGGATAAAATTAAGATACAACTCATTTATTCTAGCCGATTGATTGAAAATGCCTGAAACATTGTGTCTTGTTAACGAAGGTGACGCACCGCCGGTAATCGACCTCACACTCATGAATTAAATACCCTAACCAATAAGCCACATGCCTTCATCTCTCCTCTCAAGTATCTATGTATTATAGATATTGAGTCTTTGACTTCCTTGGTTCTTGGACTGATATTGTCTTCCCCCAGTGGACGTCAAACACACACACACTTTAACATTGAAGGACATCTGTCTTAATGGGTTTTTTTTATATAAACTTTTTGTTACAATTAAATAACATTCAATGAAATAGAGGTACAATTCCAAAGTTCCAGCATTGAGAGGGAAATAATTTCTGCCTATCTATCTATCTAATTTTACAGTTGACCGATTCGCTACCCCAATGATGTGGATCCGGACGGAGTGAAGGGACGTTCTCTTGTGCGTTCTCTTGTGGACAAAATGGAGGAAACGCTGTCCCGGAGGGCTTGCTCCTGCGGGTAACCAACTCTGCCATGATGGTAGTGAGTATAGATGTGGCCCGGGGTTCAAGAATGCTGGACGTCTCCAGTACTACAGATTTGAACACAAAACTTTCGAATGTATTCCCTTTTCGGCTTGACGAACTCCGACGCCTTGCATCCGATATGAGTGGCCTACCACTGAGGAACGGGAAGATTGTTATGTCGTCTTAGAAACCAATATTATAACATTTCGACAGATAATGAAATACGCCGTTCTTCCTGCGATATAAAACACTAAATAGATTTCTATAAAATATACAATTATTGCAAACACCAGATATTTACAGCATCAGTGGACATTATATTCCAAACGACATCTCTAAGGCATATAAAATAAATATTGACAAAATCTTTGATAACATAACTTATGAGGCTTCGAAATTTAACACAGTTGGCATGTACAAGGTATAATATGCACACACACACACAAACACACATATTATAAAATGTTGACTAACTGTGGTTGCATTTGCAAAACTCTATTCAATAAATAATGATGTAATTATTCTGAAGCACTGAACGTCGTATACTTATTTGTACTTTTGGTGGCATTCACCCGAGGTAGGTTAAGCCGGCTCCATCGAAAGAATTCACGGTGTAAGTTCATTTTTCAATGGAGTTTCTTCGGGCAATTGGTTTCACAAGTGGTGCCCAGCCGCAAGTATATGCACTTTAGAATAGTGCAATCCAAGTATTGCATCGGTTATAGCGCTGAGCTCTCGCGCTTTCACACCCAACTAATTTAGTGAAGCCTGTGTCCCGACGGGGACGCGTGTGAGGGAGTTTGGCCGGTAGAGGTGATAAACACAAACCATTTGAGTCATTTTGTAGACCAGTGGTTGCTCACTTCACTGCCCAGCTAAGGGATACCGTCTCTCTGCTCTAACGTCATATGTATCCTTCCCGTTCCTAGATATTCATAATTCATTTTATAACGTAAATCGCTGTAATAGGGATTTCTGTTGCGTTGATAATTACGTAATGCTGCCATCACGCAATCACCAACATGACTTCCTCGGCCAGCATCTTAGGTAATACATTTGTTATGTAATATATTTTTAATGCATATGGGAATGGATTTTGTAAGAGCAGCGTCGAATACAGGTCCGTTTCCTTACCACTAGCCTGTATTCCATTTAAAATATATTATATAACAAGTGTATTGCATAAGGTGCTGTCTGAAGAAGTCGTGTTGGTGATTGCGTACTGACAGCATTACACAGTTATTAACGCCACAGAAATACGTATTACAGTAATTTACGTAATAAGATAAATTATGAACATCAAGCCTTCACACATCTATCATTATTGTGTATCTATGTATATATGTTTATTTGCATGTAGGTTTGTGTGTCCGTGTAAGTATGTATGTGTATATGTATGTGCATATGTATGCATGTATGTGTATATGTATGCATGTAAGTATATACGAGTGAACGCGTGTGTGTATGTGGGTGTGTGTCTCTGTGTACATGATGGGTCGGTGTATTCGAAATCTAGATTATTTTAAAACAAATTGTGAGCTTACTATCTGATTGTGGCATGATATTGGTTTTGAATCTGAATCGCATTTCGTATGTAAATGTCTTTAATTCATATGTTTCCGGAAAGTCCGCACAATACAAATTAGAAATACACGAATGGAACCAGACTAGAGTAAGGAAAGAAAAGCAAAGCAAAACAACCGTTAACATTTTTATTTTATATTTCTTCACGTTTCGAGACTAAGACCTCTTTTTCGAAAGAAGGAAAAATGAGTATGGTGTTGGCAAAGAGCGATACTTTATTGCGTTAAAATTTGGTCAGGGGAGTGGTGACATGTGCAATGGCCACCTACTATTTATGATTGATATCGTTCTAATGAAGAGAATAGCCTCTTTGGTACGTAGATTACCAATGTTTCAAAGATGATTTTTTTTAAATATGTTATCGCCAAGAGGACGTACATTGTTACCTCTGAATTTGGACACATTCTAAAAGTAATTACATGATATGATAAAATAAGAATCCACTTCCTAATGTATTAAAAGCATCGCCCATCCAATGTATGTGTTAGAGCTCCGTTGTTTCTGACGACAAGTGTTCCAGTTGATTCGATCAATGGAACAGCCTTCTCATGAAATTAACGTGAAGGTGACTAAGCAACCTTAATGTAATTATCACAATGTGTGGCAAAGCCAGTCCTTTACAGGTGCAGTCCATTAGACGGGCTTTCAAACAGTTTCTGTTTGTTCACTTTGATTCACAAGGTGTGGGTGGGCTCGAGGCAATGGTAAAATACATTTGCATAAAATGCTAAGCAGTCGGATCAAACACAGGACCAAATGATTGCGAAACTAACCGCTTAACCACTCGGTGTCTGCACAACTGACAAAACACACACAAACACACACGTGCACAAAGACAATATTCATTCATTGTAATTAATTGAAGTTTCACATTAATTACACGGTAACCTAATTAGCTTTCTTGTTGTTAACCATCATTAAAATGTGGGTTGCATACATTACAACACTTGATGTTTCACACATCATTTCCAGTCTGTTTTACATATTTCCCTTCACTTAGCTCTGCTATACAGTTATTGATTCTGCTCTGTTTGAGCTTCCGTAATATTTCAGCAAATTCAGCACGTCGTTTCTTCCTACATTCGTTCATCTCATCTCTTGCTCTGTCACTCTGTCCTTTTTTTTTTTTTTCATCTCAGAAACTCTCTCTCTATATATATATATATCAGTCTGCATTGCTATCTTTCTATACGTGCTATATCTCACATTCCCATTTATCTTTATAACTCACACACACACAAACACACAAACACGCACACACGCACACACACACACACACACACACACACACACACACACACACACACACACACACACACACACACACACACACACACACACACACACAATAAAAAAGTTTACTCCGCTTTTCAGCCCTCACTCTTGTGTTATGTCTCTATACACATAGTAAATGTTGAACTATATGTTTACTATATAATTAAACTAACAATATCCTGACTATTTTAAATACTTGATAAAATAGCGTTTTTGTGCAGTCTTGAACCTCCATCAGTTCTGAAGAAGCGTGATCCAGTAATTCGACCAACAGAACAGTCTACACGAGCAACGAGCACCTGTATCCTTAACGTATTTCTCAGGGAGATTCAGCCTAACACAGTGTCTGACACGACTTGTTCTTTGAATTACAGTTATATCTCATTTTTTGCTAGCTGCGTGAATTGGAGAAAATGTGAAATAAATGTTAAATATATTGCTCAAGAACACAATGCACGAGCAAGAATCGAACTCACGCCGTTTCGATTGCCAGCCAAACACCCTAACAGCTGAACCCCGCGTCTTCACATATTTATACTAACAACACTCTCACTGCTAGAAGAAGAAGAAGAAGAAGAATTATAGACCTATCACATGTCTGTCCGTCATGTGGAAACTGTTGACAAGCATTATGTCTGAGGAAATCTACCATCACCTCCACACAAACAACTTGTTACCGGACGAACAGAAAGGATGCCGAAAGAAGTCACGTGGTACAAAGGACCAGTTACTTATTGATAAGATGGTAATGATGAATTGCAAGAGGAGACACACTGGTCTTGCCATGGGATGGATAGACTACAAAAAGGCATTTGACATGGTGCCTCATTCTTGGATCACCAAAAGCCTGGAGATCTTCAAGGTGGCAGATAACATCAGGCAGTTGTTGGGCAAAAGTATGAAGTCCTGGGAAACAGAGTTAACATCAACTGGAGAATCCTTGGGAAGCGTGAAGATCAAGAGAGGTATCTTCCAGGAAGATAGTCTGTCCCCTCTGTTGTTTGTCCTTGCCCTGATGCCCCTGACCAGTGTACTGCGAAAAGTGAGAGCAGGGTACAGGTTGGGAAAGGGAGGGCTTACCATCAAACAACTCCTCTTCATGGACGATCTTAATCTCTTCGGGAAGAGTGAGAAGGAGTTGGATGTGCTTCTTGACACTGTCCGTATTTTCAGCAATGATATATGTATGCAATTTGGTATTAATAAGTGTAGAGTCATTGTGATGAGGATGGGTAAGTTGAGCAGAAGCAACGGAATCCAGGTACCAACAGGTGAGATGATAAAGGAAATTGACTCTGAGGAAGGATACAAGTATTTGGGCGTTCTGGAGGCTGATGACATCAAGAACAAAAAAATGAAGGAATTGATAAGAACTGAATACATTCGGAGAGTAAGGAGCGTATTAAAGTCACATCTGAACAGTAGGAATGCCATAAGTGCAGTAAATTCCCGAGCTGTGTCTATTATTAGGTACAGTGCGGGGATTCTGAGATGGAATGTTGCTGAACAAAAAGAAATGGATAGGAAGACTAGGAAGCTATTGACTATCTACAACATGTTCCACAAGAGGAGTGATGTCGATAGACTCTACTTAAGGAGATCTGAGGGTGGAAGAGGTCTTATCAGCATAGAGGACTGTGTTCAGATGGAGAAAAACAACCTACACAAATACGTGACTGATAGTAGGGAGCCAATGCTCAGAACTGTACTGAAGGAGGGGACAATAGGCCAGGGGATGTCCAAGGAGGAAATAACATCAAGGAGAAAGAGCAGCCTTCAGGAAAAATCCCTTCATAGTACCTTCTTTGAGAAAACTGAATTTAGAGATCCACAGACATGGAACTGGGTGAAAAGAGGAGACCTTAAAAAGGCTACAGAAGGAATGTTAATGGCTGCGCAGGAGCAGGCCCTCAAAACGAAGTGGTTGAAACACCACATTTACAAGGAGGAGGCTAGCCCACTGTGCAGGATCTGTGGAGAGAGAGAGGAGACTGTGGCTGACATTGTATCCGAGTGTAAACACCTAGCCCAGACTCACTATAAGGGCTGGAGACATGATGTGATGGGCAGGGTGATCCACTGGCACCTATGCAAAGTAAACAATTTACCACATTCTGAGAAGTGGTATGAGCATAAGCCAGAGGCGGTGATAGAAAACGATCAGGTGAAGGTGCTGTGGGATTTTAGGATACAGACGGACAAGAAACTGGAACACAATAGACCTGACCTAGTGGTTTTGGACAAAGAAAAAAGATCGTGCCTGATTGTGGATGTGGCATGCCCATTCGACACGAGAGTGCAAGAGAAGGAGGGGGAGAAAATGAACCGATACCAGGACTTAAAGTGGGAGGTAAAAAGGATTTGGAACTGCCATGAAGTCAAAGTGATCCCGATTGTCATAGGCGCACTAGGGACTATCTCAAAAAGTTTCCAGAGATGGTTAAAGAAAATTGGCCCCTTCACGCTTTTTGGAACGCTTCAAAAGGCATACTTGCTGGGAACAGCAAGAACCCTCCGATACGTTCTGAATAACTGGGGCTGCAGGTAGTGGCTTGATATTCATTTCAATAAACTTTCCAGTTAACTAACATCAATGACTGAGACTCAAAGAGTAATAACAATAATAATAATAATAATAATAATAATGTTTTCTTTATTAACCACAAGGGTTCACATAAAGTAGACATTAAGGACAGTACAGGACAATACAGGACGGTACAAATGGGCATTTCTGCGTGTAAAAAAAAATAGAGGATTAAATAAAATAACAAAGAAAAATTCCCCAATAGGGGGGAGACTTCCGAGGGACATTTGTGGAGAAAGCCCATTAAAAGACCACAGTGGCCCTGGCCACCAGGGCAAGTGCCCTCTCCCAGTTTTCCAACTTTAATTTACAGACACATACTCAGAGAAGGCCCATTCATTCGGGCCATACTTGCTTCTCTCACCCATCTTTCAACAAAATGCTGGGAAGAGAGCACTTCCCTCTCTACCCTGATTTTCCTTTTCAGATGAAATTTGAAAAAGTTAATCAGGGCATCACCGAAGAGGTAAGTGCTCGTCTTCAGCCCTTTCAAACGTGTTCACCATACTATCTCTTTCGCCATGGCCACCAGAAAGATAAAAACGGCCTGCCCTTCCCGGCTAAAGGAAGAGGGCGGGGCAATCCTCACGATGGACTCAGCTGATAGCTGGATCCGTCCTACACGTGACAGCAGGTGTTCGACATAAACCCACAAGTCAGCAATGCTCGGACACTGGACGAGTGCGTGCAGGACGGTTTCGTCGCCCTGTGCGCATCTCGGACATGCCCGGCTGACGGCACCTCCATGCCTGTAAAGTTTATCCCGAACTGGCAAAGCACCCCGGTAGCACTGCCAGGCCAGGGATTTCTGGAAGTTGTCCATAGGCCCCGGCCCGAAAGTCCTTCCGAAGAGATTGGCTAGTTGATTTTCGTCGACGCCTAGAGTTTCTCCAAGTACGTTGTCGCTCTTCCCCTCCACTAATCTCCTATAGAACGCCAAGGTGGAGTTTCCACCGATCACATTGCCCGATTGGTCGAGAGCTGTGAGCGCCTGAAGACATTCCAGTCTCCAAGCGCTCCCTCTCGGTCTTCGCTTGACCCAGGACTGCAGCTCCGTCAAGGAGACGAGCTGGGGAAAAACGTGTCTAGCAAACGGCGACCACACCTGATCACCGTCGAGGAAGAGGTGGAGATGTCGTAGCCTGAGCGCGTGCCTGCGCATCATCAGCCACGGCATGCCCAGCCCTCCACGTAGCGGGTGTTGACAGCAGATGGACCGCCTGACCATCGGAGCGCGTCCCTTCCACAAGAAGCGAAAGAGCAAACGCTCCAGCGCAGTCAGGCGGGGCTTTGGACAAGGTAAGACGGTCAGGCGGTAGTAGATGACGGACGCGATGTACGCGTTAGCCACCTCCGCTCGACCTTTCAGGGATAGCTTCCTCTCGGCCCATTTCTGGGTGAGAGAAGCCACCCTGCTCGTCACCTCGTCCCAGTTTTTGTCCGTCTGGAGGTCTGGACCGAACCAGACCCCTACCAATTTAACCGGTCCGTCTGTCCAGCGCCCGACGACGCTGTTGGACAGCATGGACCTGCCTCTCCAGGTGCCGAGCTGCAGGCCCACTGACTTTTCCTGGTTGATCATTGCTCCTGTCACCGCTTCGTATTCTCTTAGTGTAGTGTCGATCGCCTCGATGTGTTTGGCGTTCGACACCACTACGGTGACATCGTCGGCATATGCTGACACGGATCTTCCGCATCCTAGTTCGCGCGGGATCCCCCTCAACGTCTCCAGTTTGTGCAGTAATGGCTCGAGAGTCAATACGTACAATAGGGACGAGAGGGGACATCCTTGGCGGACCGAGCGCATAATGTTGAACGGTTCCGAAAGGTGACCGTTCACTCTCACTACAGAGCAGATGTTGCTGTGCATGGCAGCGATCCAGCCTCTGAAGATGGGCCAAAAGCCAGCCGCCCTCAGGACTGCCTCTAGGTAACGATGGTCGACCCTATCGAAGGCTTTCGACTGATCTAAATTGATCAAAGACCCACCCGTGCCAGGTTCCCTAGCTACCCTCTCTACGATGTATCGCATGAGGTGGAGGTTGTCGTGGATGGATCTGTCGGGAATGGCGCATGTCTGTGCCTCTCCCACCAGACCACCAACGACAAGCGCCAACCTCTTTGCTAGCACCTTCGCCAAAATCTTGAACTCTGTGTTTAGCAGAGTTATGGGCCTAAAATTATCTATGTTATCCCCCTTGTTCGGATCCTTTCTCAGCAGCGCCACCGCTCCTCGGCTCACAGAGCTGGGAATTTTCCGGTTCTGTTGCCAGTTGCAGTAGACGTCCGCCAAGAGGCCTCCGAACAAGTTTGGCATTTGTACGTAAAGTTCATAGGGCAGACCATCCAAACCAGGCGATTTACCCCTTGTGCAACTAGTCATTGCCTCCCGTACTTCAGCGGTTGTTATCGGCTTTTCGCAACACTCCGCCTCAGTGGCCGAAAGCCGCGGCAGTCCGTCGAGGTAGACACTAAAGTCCATCCCTCGATCCGGCTCGCCACTGCCCCCGAACAGTTGAGCGAAGTGTCGCTGAAAAGCTTCACACATTTGCCCGGGATCGAGTAGCATGCGCCCGTCGTGGTCCACCAAAGACCGGATCGTGGCTTTGTTGCCACGGCGCGCCTCCGCCACTCGGGCCCATTGAACGGCTTTCGTCCCCTCGTGTCTGAGAGCACGCACCCTAGCTCTGACAACGCAGCCTTCGTGCTTTGCATTGAAGAATTGGTCAAGGGCCAATTTCGCCGCAAGTACGTCGGTCGCGATGCCTTTGCTAAGCGCCTCATCTAATTTTCTAACTAATTCTCCCTCTGCTCTATTTTTCTCTATTGCTAAAGTCTTACTAAACCTAATGGACTCTGTTCTAATTGCTCTTTTCAGAGCAAACCACCACTTGTTGTTGACGATGGCGCCCGTCAACGCCCGCTTAACTAGTTCGCTAATCCGGTCTCTGTAGGCCTTGCGCGCTGGTAAGGACGCGTTTAGCTTCCAGTAGCCGGGTCCTCGTCTATGAAGCCTATCTAAGTCAAGCACACAGATCACGAATTTGTGGTCCGTGTAGCTGACTATCTTGAATTGTGGACAGCCTATGCTAGACCTATCTATTTCCCTACAAAATACTCTATCTGGATATGATCTGGATGACCCTATGCGATTTGTCCAAGTCCACATTGGTACATTCGGGAAATCCATTCGGTACCTGTCAGACAGTTCAAAACGTCTGAGCAGGTTGGTGAGACTCTTGCACCCTCCTTCCCTATCCACTAATCCCACACAATCCCAGCGTGCATCTAAATCCCGTTCCAGTCTCCCACTAACACTAAAGAGCGGGACGTTCCAAGAAAGGTCTCCAGACGCCGGAAGAAATCAGGCCGCCCTGCTCCTGTCGGGGCATAGACGACCACTAACCTGAAAGCTTGGCCGTCTCCGCTGGTCACGTCCAGCACCACCAACTTACCTTCTGGGTCCATGAAGATGGCCCGTATGGCAAGATCCAAACCTCTCCGAAAAAGCACAGCAACTCCTCCCCCCGATCCCGGACGGCTGGGAGATGCGTACACATCGTAGCCGCCGAGGATCGGTGCGAAAGCCTGTGCTTCGGAGATTCTGGTCTCGCTGATGGCCACTACATCTATGTTTAGTGACATGAGGTCGTTGAGCAGGTGGCCCTGCTTCCATGACGACCCCAAGCCACGCGCATTTATGCTGCCTATTCTGAGTGAGGTCATGTTGAAAAGGAGTGGAAAAGATGGGAAAGACCACTTACCTTACTTCTCGTAGGGAAGGACGGTTTTTCCATCCTTTTCACTGCTTGTGGCCTCCTCAGGAAGGATGTCCTTATAAATCCTCCTGGAGAGTGCTTGTCGGAAGTCTCCGATGTCTTTGGGGAATTTTTGTTTTAGTGTCATGTACGTTTTCTGTGTGATGCGAGTGATTTGTATGTGTGGAGGTGGTGTGAATTTTGGGGTTGTTGTGTAGTCTTTTTCTGTGATGCTGGTGTTGTGTTGGATGTAGTGTAATAATTGCTTGTTGTTCAAATTTAATGCTGTGTAGTGTGTATCGTTTTGGTTGTTTTGTTTTGTTTGCGTTTGTTGTGGGTTTGTTTCTGTTTCGCATTTTGGTGACTTTTGTGGTGTAGGTGATGATGGTGTTGGGGTTAATGATGGTGATGGTGTTGGTGTTTGGGTTGATGGGGTTGGTGATGCTGGTGTGGATGGTGGCATATCTGTCCTAACTTTTTTGTTTCTTAATTTATTTGTTTCCCTCTGTATTTTGTTTTTGGAGGGGGAAGGAATAGAATTTTTTCTTTTTTGGTTTCCTTTTTTTTTCCGGATATCGTTTCCCACTCCTCGTCGTCACAATCTGTCTCCAGTTGTGATAGGCCGGGGAGTGGAAAATCCTCCACATGCGTTAGTTTTGGTTGTGGCGTGGTGGATGGTGTAGGCGCTGGTGCTAGTTCTGAAGCGTTGGGTGGTGGTGGTGTTGGTTTTGCTGGTGGTGGTGGTGGTGTTGGTTTTGCTACTGTTGCTGCGGTTGTTGCTGTTATAGTTGCTTCTGTTGTTGCTGCTACAGTTGTTGCTGCCATCTCTGCTACTGGTGGTGTTGATGGTTGTGTCACTGGGGTGGGTAGGAGAGGTGGCCTCAACCTTTTAGCCTGAGGGCAGAAAGCCCTTAGGTGGGTTCCTTCACCACAAACGACACACCTAGGTCTTCTGCCCTCGACAATTACCGTGAGGTGGCTGCCGTCAGTGAGGTCTATTACCTCTGGGATCTCCTCAACGCTTTTTTGGTCCGCTTGGATCAGGAGCTCCATCCCAGATCCGGACCAGTTCTCCTGCTTTTCTTTTGCTATTGCTATTATTTTTGTGTTGGCTTCGATGCCGGCGAGGACGGCCGCTATTAGCCAGGGAATTTCGATGGCCGGTGGAACGTGGGTCACCCTGATCTTTACGAGTCTCTGGCCACAATAGCTTGGGACGAGTGTGAAGTCGTCACTTCTTAATGGGGCCATGGAGTGTTCTCTAGCCTCCTCTGGTGTTTCAAAGAACACGTCCACGGTTCCATACTTCTGCCCACGTCTGATGTGGGTTTTTCTTGCCCACACATGTCCCAAAGCTTTTTGGATTTGGGACTCGGATGCCCGTTCCACTCGGCGCGATTTTACATTTATTGTTCTATACGACACGGTGCATAGGCGCTGATGCTCCATTTTATTAGGTGGGGGGGTGAGGCTGACCCTGTACCCATCTTTCTTTACCATTTGTTTGGCATTTTCTAAATCCTCCTGAGTTACCGTAAATGCTTCGAACTGTTTTGCTACTCTGGCGAAACTGAGGGTCGGTTTTATAATGTCATTGTTGTTGTTGTTGCTATCGTTATTTGTGTTAATATTAATTTTAGTTTCAGTTGTGGTGGTGGTGACGTCAGTCGTCTTTGGTGGGGAAGAGTCCATTTTGCTTGATTTCGTTTCGACATCACGAGTTAATTTATTTTTTTCTTCTTTTGTTTCTGTTGTCGCGGTGGTGGTAGGGGTGGTGGTTGACGCGGTGGTGGTGGTGGTGGAGGCTTTAACACCTGCAGTCATTGGTAATGGCGTGAATTGAATGTCTGCCTGATACAAATTTAAAATATTGCTACTGCTTATATTTTTTTTTGTATTGGCAAATGTAGTAACATTTACAATGGTGGTGTCGGTGTGAGGTGTTAATTTGTGAGGAAGGCTTTCAGCTGCTTGGTGCAGAGGTGAATTAGCCATTTTTTTTTCAAAGAAATTTTTGATAATAATAAAAGTTTAAATTTTGGGCACAAGGCCCCAATCTTTTTTGGTGTCCTTTTCGGAAAACAATGTATGTGCGCTTATAAACAGTTAACAATAAAATTTTCCATAAATGACAATTTTTAACAAACGAAAATAACAAACCTTTGCGGAGCTCACAATGATACGATTTACTACGTAGGTCGCCAATAATAATAATAATAATAATAATAATAATAATAATAATAATAATAATAAGAGTAAGGAGCGTATTGAAGTCACATATGAACAGCAGAAATGCCATAAGCGCAGTAAATTCCCGAGCTGTGTCTATTATTAGGTACAGTGCGGGAATTCTGAGATGGAATGTTGCTGAACAAAAAGAAATGGATAGGAAGACTAGGAAGCTATTGACTGTCTACAACATGTTCCACAAGAGGAGTGATGTCGATAGACTCTACCTCAGGAGATCTGAGGGTGGAAGAGGTCTTATCGGCATAGAGGACTGTGTTCAGATGGAGAAAAACAACCTATACAAATACGTGACTGATAGTAAGGAGCCAATGCTCAGAACTGTACTGAAGGAGGGGACAGTAGGCCAGGGGATGTCCAAGGAGGAAATAACATCAAGGAGAAAGAGCAGCCTTCAGGGAAAATCCCTTCATAGTACCTTCTTTGAGAAAACTGAATTTAGAGATCCACAGACATGGAACTGGTTGAGAAGGGGAGACCTCAAAAAGGCTACAGAAGGAATGTTAATGGCTGAGCAGGAGCAGGCCCTCAAAACGAAGTGGTTGAAACACCATATTTACAAGGAGGAGGCTAGCCCACTGTGCAGGATCTGTGGAGAGAGAGAGGAGACTGTGGCTGACATTGTATCCGAGTGTAAACACCTAGCCCAGACCCACTATAAGGGCTGGAGACATGATGTGATGGGCAGGGTGATCCACTGGCACCTGTGCAAAGTAAACAATTTACCACATTCTGAGAAATGGTATGAGCATAGGCCAGAGGCGGTGATGGAGAACGATCAGGTGAAGGTGCTGTGGGATTTTAGGATACAGACGGACAAGAAACTGGAACACAATATACCTGACCTGGTGGTTGTGGACAAAGAAAAAAGAGCGTGTCTGATTGTGGATGTGGCCTGCCCATTCGACACGAGAGTGCAAGAGAAGGAGAGGGAGAAAATTAACCGATACCAAGACTTAAAGTGGGAGGTAAAAAGGATTTGGAACTGCCATGAAGTCAAAGTGATCCCGATTGTCATAGGCGCACTGGGGACTATCTCCAAAAGTTTCCAGGGATGGTTAAAGAAAATCGGCCCCTTCACGCTTTTTGGAACGCTTCAAAAGGCATGCTTGCTGGGAACAGCAAGAACCCTCCGATACGTCCTGAATATCTGAGGCTGCAGGTAGTGGCTTGATATTCATTCCAACGGACTTTCCAGTTAACCAACATCAATGACTGAGATTCAAGGAATAATAATAATAATAATAAGAAGAAGAAGAAGAAGAAGAAGAAGAAGAAGAAGAAGAAGAAGAAGAAGGAGCAGCCTTCAGGAAAAATCCCTTCAAAGTACCTTCTTTGAGAAAACTGAATTTAGAGATCCACAGACATGGAACTGGTTGAGAAGAGGAGACCTTAAAAAGGCTACAGAAGGAATGTTAATGGCTGCGCAGGAGCAGGCCCTCAAAACGAAGTGGTTGAAACACCATATTTGCAAGGAGGAGGCTAGCCCACTGTGCAGGATCTGTGGAGAGAGAGAGGAGACTGTGGATCACGTTGTATCCGAGTGTAAACACCTAGCCCAGACCCACTATAAGGGCTGGAGACATGATGTGATGGGCAGGGTGATCCACTGGCACCTGTGCAAAGTAAACAATTTACCACATTCTGAGAAATGGTATGAGCATAAGCCAGAGGCGGTGATGGAGAACGATCAGGTGAAGGTGCTGTGGGATTTTAGGATACAGACGGACAAGAAACTGGAACACAATAGACCTGACCTGGTGGTTGTGGACAAAGAAAAAAGATCGTGTCTGATTGTGGATGTGGCCTGCCCATTCGACACGAGAGTGCAAGAGAAAGAGAGGGAGAAAATTAACCGATACCAGGACTTAAAGTGGGAGGTAAAAAGGATTTGGAACTGCCATGAAGTCAAAGTGATCCCGATTGTCATAGGCGCACTAGGGACTATCTCAAAAAGTTTCCAGGGATGGTTAAAGAAAATCGGCCCCTTCACGCTTTTTGGAACGCTTCAAAGGGCATGCTTGCTGGGAACAGCAAGAACCCTCCGATACGTCCTGAATATCTGAGGCTGCAGGTAGTGGCTTGATATTCATTCCAACAAACTTTCCAGTTAACTAACATCAATGACTGAGATTCAAGGAATAATAATAATAATAATAATAATAATAATAATAAGAAGAAGAAGAAGAAGAAGAAGAAGAAGAAGAAGAAGAAGAAGAAGAAGAAGACACACATGGTGGATAGAAGGTCGAGAAATCGCTCCCGTAAGTTTTGATTTTTTAAAATATTTAAATCAATTGTGAAATAACAATTCTTAGTACAAATGTTGCATAACACATCCAGCTTGAGTCCCAAAAAATTCGGATCCACAATATATTGTTATATCGCTCAAATATTCAATTTTGTATTATACATTTTATATTCAAAAAGAAAATGGTTATAAATGGAAGAAAACCCCCTATGTCTACACTATATAGAACAGCCAAATAACAGCAATTTCACCAACATCAGAAACTAGATACACCACCTACCCCATCACCCCTCTGTGTACACTAAACACAACAGCCCGATAACGGCAATGTCACCACCACCACCACCAATCTCAGCATAATAATAATAATTACTATTACTATTGCTTCAAGTTTTAGTTTTAACAAAATGTTTAATTCCAATATTATGGATAAATGTCAACACATATACGCGACTAACGATAATTTCACTAAAGATAATTTCACCACCAATACCACCACCACTATCACGATGAAAACTCTGGTCAAGTCGACTCAAATTTCTACTCCAACTTCAACACCATCACTAGAGTAATACGACCACATCACCACCACCGCTGCCTCACTATCGCTACCGCCGCTATTCTCTCCCACTACCTCCTGCTAGTTGCTGCTAGCACAGCACCGCCACCGCCGCCGCTGCCTCAATATCACTACCGCCGCTATTCTCTCCCGCTACCCCCTGCTACATTGTAGAATTCCCACTAAAAGAGGAAAACATCAAAATAAATAAATAGACTGAATTAATGACCTGGTCAAAATAAAAAAAAAAAATAAAAAAAATAAAAATCAAGTTTTAGTTTTAACAAAATGTTTAATTCCAATATTATGGGTAAATGTCAACACATATACGCGACTAACGATAATTTCACTAAAGATAATTTCACCACCAATACCACCACCACTACCACGATGAAAACTCTGGTCAAGTCGACTCAAATTTCTACTCCAACTTCAACACCATCACTACAGTAATACGACCACATCACCACCACCGCTGCCTCACTATCGCTACCGCCGCTATTCTCTCCCACTACCTCCTGCTAGTTGCTGCTAGCACAGCACCGCCACCGCCGCCGCTGCCTCAATATCACTACCGCCGCTATTCTCTCCCGCTACCCCCTGCTACATTGTAGAATTCCCACTAAAAGAGGAAAACATCAAAATAAATAAATAGACTGAATTAATGACCTGGTCAAAATCAAAAAAAAAAAATCAAAATCAAGTTTTAGTTTTAACAAGATGTTTAATTCCAATATTATGGGTAAATGTCAACACATATACGCGACTAACGATAATTTCACTAAAGATAATTTCACCACCAATATCACCACCAGTAATTCACCGGTGGTTATGTAGCCATACATTCGCCAATCCTCGATAAGAGTGTTTAAATGTCGAACCTAAACAGTTCGAATAACGGTGAAATGGAGACTAGAATGTCATGTGACAGACTCTCACCCAACAGGTGCTCCCTGGCTCAGCAGCAGGGACCTGGCTGTCAACCAAATACTGCTGGTGTCGGAGGAAGAAGAAGAAGGAAAGGGACCAGAACCAACTGGACGAAAGAATTGAATAGAACTGTTATGCAATGTTACCTGAAGAGTAACCCCAAGGAGAAAGGCTATAGGAAAAGGATGCATAACATCTGGAACGAGATTGGTCCATTTAAATTAGATGAACAAAAACTGGCCGGGCAGGCTCGGGTAATAAGAACTAATGGGTGGATAAGCGAGCTGGAACTGGAGGAACTGGGCAGAGAGATTAGCTTGGAGATGGAGGGTGGAGTATGCCAGGCAAACGAGCCAGTGGGAAATGAAGGTGAAGAGGTCGAGAGAACGGAGAAACCACCCGATACAAACAATGATCTGAATGCTGAGATAAATAATACCTGGAACAGAGATACGGCCACTGAGGAGATGAATGCTGACGGGCTAGGACAAGATTTGGTAGATATCCTAAACTTAGTGGTAGATGAATTGAACAATGATAGTGGGAGACCTATGAACCTAAGATTTGTAGACAGGAAAAAGTTAAAAGAAACAACAGCTAAGGTAAAAAAAGTCATCCCATACCTTGAGGCGAGGAGCCTTCACCAGTGCAACAATATCCTCAAAGCAACAGCAAATACGGTGAGGAAACTACTTGGTATAAAAGCGAGAGGAAACAACAGACAAGAAAGAGCAGAGCCTTGGTGGAAGAAACGACTGAGTGGTCAAATCAGGGAAATGAGAAATGACATTGGAAAGCTTGAGTCCCTACTGAATGGGACACTAAAAAACATAGACACTAAAAATAGACTGGAAATAAAGTACAAAACTAGGAGGAAAAAGCTAAATATTATCATAGAGGAACTGAAGCAACGCATTGTAGCAAAGAGTGCAAAAATCAGGCGATACGAGAACAGAGTCAGCCAGTATCGACAGAACCGCATGTTCGACAACAACCAGAAGATGCTGTTTGGACAGCTTGAAGGGAAAGAAAGAGGCAACGACTTGATCCCTGAGGCGGAACAAACTAAAACATTCTGGAGAGGAATATGGGAGCAGGATGTTAGACATAATGTCCAGGCAGGGTGGATTGAGACAGTACAGAGGGAGATCGGTGAGCAGGCACAACAACAAACTGATTTGAGTATCACAGTTGAAACTCTTAAGGGGCAGGCCAAAAAACTAACCAACTGGAAATCACCAGGCCCAGATGGTGTGCAGGGGTATTGGATTAAACATTTAACATCCCTCCACCCGAAGCTGACGGCCATGTTCAATGACTGCTTGGTGTCGGGTGAGGTGCCAGAGTGGTTGACAAAAGGTACCACAGTTCTGATAATGAAAGACCGAATCAAGGGTAATGATGTTACCAACTATAGACCTATCACATGTCTGTCCGTAATGTGGAAACTGTTGACGAGCATTGTGTCTGAGGAAATCTACCATCACCTCCACACAAACAACTTGTTACCGGACGAACAGAAAGGATGCCGAAAGAAGTCACGTGGTACAAAGGACCAGTTACTTATTGATAAGATGGTAATGGGGAATTGCAGGAGGAGATACACTGATCTTGCCATGGGATGGATAGACTACAGAAAGGCATTTGACATGGTGCCTCATTCTTGGATCACCAAAAGCCTGGAGATCTTCAGGGTGGCAGATAACATCAGACAGTTGCTAGGCAGGAGTATGGGGTCCTGGGAGACAGAGTTGACATCAACTGGAGTATCCTTGGGAAGCGTGAAGATCAAGAGAGGTATCTTCCAGGGAGATAGCCTGTCCCCTCTGTTGTTTGTCCTTGCCCTGATGCCCTTGACCATTATGCTGCGAAAAGTGAGAGCAGGATACAAGTTGGGAAGGGGAGAGCTTACCATCAATCACCTCCTCTTCATGGACGATCTTAAGCTCTTCGGGAAAAGTGAGAAGGAGTTGGATGTGCTTGTTGACACTGTCCGTATTTTCAGCAGTGATATATGTATGCAGTTTGGTATTGGTAAATGTGGAGTCATTGTGATGAGGAGGGGTAGGTTGAGCAGAAGTAACGGGATCCAGATACCAACAGGTGAGATGATAAAGGAAATTGACTCTGAGGAAGGATACAAGTATTTGGGCGTTGTGGAGGCTGATGGCATAAAGAACAAAAAAATGAAGGAATTGTTAAGAATTGAATACATTCGGAGAGTAAGGAGCGTATTGAAGTCACATCTGAACAGCAGAAATGCCATAAGCGCAGTAAATTCCCGAGCTGTGTCTATTATTAGGTACAGTGCGGGAATTCTGAGATGGAATGTTGCTGAACAAAAAGAAATGGATAGGAAGACTAGGAAGCTATTGACTATCTACAACATGTTCCACAAGAGGAGTGATGTCGATAGACTCTACCTAAGGAGATCTGAGGGTGGAAGAGGTCTTATCAGCATAGAGGACTGTGTTCAGATGGAGAAAAACAACCTATACAAATACGTGACCTATAGTAAGGAGCCAATGCTCAGAACTGTACTGAAGGAGGGGACAGTAGGCCAGGGGATGTCCAAGGAGGAAATAACATCAAGGAGGAAGAGCAGCCTTAAGGGAAAATCCCTTCATAGTACCTTCTTTGAGAAAACTGAATTTAGAGATCCACAGACACGGAACTGGTTGAGAAGAGGAGACCTCAAAAAGGCTACAGAAGGAATGCTAATGGCTGCACAGGAGCAGGCCCTCAAAACGAAGTGGTTGAAGCACCATATTTACAAGGAGGAGGCTAGCCCACTGTGCAGGATCTGTGGAGAGAGAGAGGAGACTGTGGCTCACATTGTGTCCGAGTGTAAACACCTAGCCCAGACCCACTATAAGGGCTGGAGACACGATGTGATGGGCAGGGTGATCCACTGGCACCTGTGCAAAGTAAACAATTTACCACATTCTGAGAAATGGTATGAGCATAGGCCAGAGGCGGTGATGGAGAACAATCAGGTGAAGGTGCTGTGGGATTTTAGGATACAGACGGACAAAAAACTGGAACACAATAGACCTGACCTGGTGGTTGTGGACAAAGAAAAAAGATCGTGTCTGATTGTGGATGTGGCCTGCCCGTTCGACACGAGAGTGCAAGAGAAGGAGAGGGAGAAAATTAACCGATACCAGGACCTAAAGTGGGAGGTGAAAAGGATTTGGAACTGCCATGAAGTCAAAGTGATCCCGATTGTCATAGGCGCACTGGGGACTATCTCCAAAAGTTTCCAGGGATGGTTAAAGAAAATCGGCCCCTTCACGCTTTTTGGAACGCTTCAAAGGGCATGCTTGCTTGGAACAGCAAGAACCCTCCGATACGTCCTGAATATCTGAGGCTGCAGGTAGTGGCTTGATATTCAATCCAACGGACTTTCCAGTTAACCAACATCAATGACTGAGATTCAAGGAATAACAACAATAATAATAATAATAATAATAATAATGGTATTCAGTCCGGCTCTCTGCGCTATGTTAAATCAATTTTGCCTTTCTAACTTTCGATGTCGATAAAAAAAAAGTACCATTCCTCTATTTCTCTTTCTCACTCCCACTTTCTTTGGAAGAAATCGGCTGTTCATACCTGGAGACGAGATGAGCTTCGCCAGGATTAAAACGTCCAAGACACGCCATACGACTCCACCGGGGGTTTTGAATCCATGCATACATACAATTCTTCATAGAATATGGCAACTGTTGCTAAAAGGAAAATCCTTTCCTTTGAAACATTCTCAACCTTCAAATACGAAAATATAAAAACTATAAAAATCTTTGACGCATGATTCAGCCAAATCACATCTCACTAACGTAAAGTTTTGACGTATGATGTAGCAGAGTTCAAAGTAAAAGCCATAGATTATCTAAGATTCTCAGCTATAACATTCTTCTTATAGAGAGAGTGAAATACAATACAGACCCACTAGTGAGTTCCCTACAGTAAACGTTTTCTGCAGCCAGTCCAATACAATATAATCCTAATAGTAGATTCTTTGCTATAACCATCTTCTATAGACAGTGAAATACAATACAGTCCTTATATTAGCTTCTCTACTGTAAACCGCTTCTTCCACAGACACTAAAATACATTACAGTCCTTATATATCTAATGGAAGAAGGGAAACGAGGAAGAGAAAATGGCGGAGTTAGAGTTGAACTTTAACAGAAGCATATCAACTGTATTTGAAACGTTGGCATTTCTGTATTTTAATTCTTCATTCTTCTCGACCAAACATAAGAAAGGGATAGAATAAGTTAGCAACTATAATCCATATGAGATCCATAGATATATAGAATAGCAGAATTCATAATATATATTTCTTTACAGAATCCATTCATTCTTCTGAATATTTGGAAAAAGAAACAAAACAACTTCGACCTTGATTATCTAACCAACACACACACGTGCACACACACACACACACACACACACACACACACACACACACACACACACACACAAACACATGCACACACACACACACACACACACACACACACACACACACACACACACACACATATATCTATATTTATATATGTATCTATCTCTATTTCCTCTCTCTATATATATATATATATCTCTTTCGGTCTCTTTACATGAAGCTCTTCGCTTTATCTATTTTTCCATCTCTCTATTTTGTCCCATGCATTTCTTCTTTTTCTTCTTTTTCTTCCTTTTCTTCGTTTCGTCTTTCTTTCTTTCTTATTTCCCTCTTTTCTCTCTCTCTTTCTTTCTCTCTGTATTTTCACTGCTAGAGTGAACCTCTTCAAATGAAGTTGATGTTTATTACGGTATGTCGAATATATTTATCTATAAAACTGTTTATATTGTATTTTGTCTGATGAAGGCATAGCATATTGTTAATATGATATCCCCGAAATATATATAATGAAATAAATATGGTTTTATAAATATAGTTTTCCATTTATTTAATATTGTATATATATATATATATATATACACACATATACATTTGATTATCTAACCAGCATACATACACACACACACACACACTCACACACACACACACACGCATACATATATATATATATATATATATATATACATTTGATTATCCAACCAATAGATACACATGCGCACACACGCACTCACACACTCACACACACACACATACATACACATCTACATTTGATTATGTAATCGTAGTACACTCATTTAAACTCACAAGCACACAAAATACATTAAAACATATCCATACAAACAAACAATGTCACACACATACATATAAAGGAACAAGAATGCGCGCGCACACGCACACACACACACATACACACCTACATCTGATAATCTAATCGATATACATGCACTTACATACGCATGCGCATAAAAACAGCCCCTGACATAAAGGAGCATGCTCGCATACACACACATCTATATCTGCATAAATTTCTCTGTGTGCGGTAGTGGTGGTAGTGGTGGAGGTGGTGGTGGCGGCGGCGGTGGTGGCAGTGGTGGTGGTGGTGGTGATGGTGGCGGTGGTGGGGACGGCGGTGGTGGTCACCGTTGTCATTATCAGCAGCATCGTTTATACCTGTGTATAACGGCATAAAGAACCCATTGTATATGTGAATGTGTAGTTGAGTGTGTGTGTGTGTATGTGTGTGTGTATGTGTGTGTGTATGTGTGGAAAGGGGCATGGCTTAGTGGTTAGCGTGTTCTGACCGGGATCGCAAGGTCATCCAGTTCGATTGAAGGTGACGCATTGGGTCATTGAGCAAAACGCTTTATTTCACGTTAATTCAATCCACTCAGTTGACAGGGAGTCAGTTGTACCTGTTATTAAACATTATCACATTTGTCAAACACTGTGTCACTCTTAATCTCCCAGAAAACCACGTTAACGACACACGTGTCTGTGGAATCGTCAGCCACGTTCACATTAACTTTTCGAACAGAATGTGGAGTTGTTCAAACAACCGGAACACTCGTCGTTTGGAACCAACAGAGGTCCTAACGGAAGTATGTGTGCGTCTGTGAGTCTGTGTGTGTGTGTGTGTTTGGGAGCCTCTGTGTGTGTGCGTATGTGTTTGTGTGTGTGCGTGCGCGCGTGTGTGTATGAGAGAGTCTGTGTGTGTGTGTGTGTGTGTGTGTGTGTGTGTGTGTGTGTGTGTGTGTGTGTGTGTGTGTGTGTGATTATAAAGGAATATTAATCGATTAATCGAAGGCTATTAGTGATGTAGGAGGAGCGCCTTTGAACTATATGAAATATTCCTACCTGGATGTAGCGAGTAAACTCACAAGACCAGGTCTATTTTTAGTTGAAAGATTGTTTTTTTTAAGACTAGGTACTTATGCACACAGTAAATATATTCAATATGTTGTGGAAGAAAACTGAACTTATAGTTTATTTCACATTCGCTACTGAAACATATTTCTTGTATGTATGTGTGTATGTATGTATGTATGTGTTTAGATATGGATGACATTGCATGTGTGGATCTGTATGTTTTTCGTTTTATATGTGCACATATACATATGTTTCTACATCTGAGCACGAGTACGTATATGCTGTTATTACATGCTGAATGTCTGGAATGTTTTACATATTTTTACAGTTCCATTAATAGCTTGTGTGTATGTACATATGCATGCATGTATGTAGTGCCAAATGGTAACCGCATCAATCAACTATTCAAAAGTTGTCTCGTTATTTATTTCTTAAGTTCTGTCTTTCTGAAGGGCAAAACCTCGCATAGGTGTGGCTTAGTGGTCTCAGCGGACAAAATAGCAAAACCATAACCCCGGAGATCAACGAGGGAGATGTGCTGAAACACCCAGTCCAACTCATGGAGCTCACTATTTGTCTAAGAAACCTAGAAACGAAAATCATTGGAAAATTGGATGGAATGCTTTGCGATATTCGGTCCAGCTCTCTGCGTTCTGAGTTCAAATCCCACCGAAGTCAACTTTGCTTTCATCATTTCGAGGTCAATAAATGCAGCATCAGTTAAATGTTGGATCGATTCTTCCTCTATATCTCTTTTTCCTATCTCTCTCGCTCTTTCTCTGGAAGGTTTTTTTTAATAAAATGCCTAAGACAAGGTGTATGATACAACGAGGCCGCTACGACTCCATCATAAGTTAAGAGTCCATGTCTTTGTGAAAAAGAGAGCTTGTGCACTCAGCAAATACATTCAATAGTATTGGAGAGGTTTAAGAGTTCAAGTAATAGGAACATTTAGAACGATGTTTGAATGTTTATGCTAATTGTGAAAAGTGAAAACCAGTCAATAATATTCTTAAATAACATGGCTGTCTTTTGTCTGTAAGTATCGGTTTCAAAGGGAAATAATTACGATGGCTAAGCGAATAATTGTAAATGTATTCCATGTAAAAAAGACATCAAAGCCTACGTATTCACTCGCAGATGTACACTCACAAACTGACGTGCACATACATATATACAGGTACTCACGCACTCATTGCAATTCAGAATAATTCTTTGTTCTCTCTATCAATTGTCATAGCAATATATGTTTAGAAGCCAAACAGAAAATGTTTCTAACGGTTAGAAGTTCTATTCGCATAACACTATTAGTGTGATTTCTTCGTGAAATATCTATTATCTTATGTGGAACTGATAACAGCTTAGAGAAACATTTTGAAAAAGAAACTGACAAACTAAACATTTCCTTGTGTAGAGAAGGAATCTGTTTATGTATAACAAACATAGATAATTCTCGTTATGGGGAGTATAAGCTGTGATCATGTCACCGCTTCCTTAGTAGATGCATGAGAACGCCAACACGAATGTTTCAGAACTGTTATCGATCGACGGTTTACGCACTCGGTACTAAGGCAGAATAAGCTATAACTTATGTAGATTTTGCGTACGGTACTTCTCAAGAGGTAATCATTTGCATATAGTGCGAGTTTGACGGGCTCGTATTAATTAATAGTAGCATTAACATAGCGTGGTTCATAATAGAGGCGTATATGAAAGCATCACAATATGTTTATGTATAATAAATATTCAATAAATCTTGCTGTAAATATGATCATGTCCCAGCGAACTCAGCAACTGTTACTTAAAATACTTACAGAGAGACTTGCGTATGTTTATTATATATAAATACCATGCTTCGTAGCATAGAGTTATGACCCTTTACTTTCTGAATTCAAATCCCGCCGATGTGAGATTTGCCTTTCATCCTTATGGGGTCGATAAAATAAAGTACTAATCGCGCACTGGGGTCGGTTTAATCCCTACAAATTGTTGTTGTTGTTGGTGGTGGTGCTGACGTTGGTGACGACAAAAATAGTGATGATGATGATAATGATGATGATGATTATGATAATAGACATGTTTCTAATGTGACATTCAGTATATATGAACTACTGTGACACTCATATTTATCTAAACTTATAATTATGGTTCTTACCTTCTTCTATATACTTTCTAATCCCGTCGCTCTGATCTACGGATCAATGTATAAGAAACAATAGGATAATAAGGTCAAAGGCATGACTTGACTTGTTCAAATAGAAAGTTGAACAAACATTATCATGGAATAAAGATTAAATCCACAACATTAATCGTGACAATTTTAATATTTTCTCCATTAAGGTCTACCATACTTCTAAAGTTGGACAGAATATCTAAAATAACAACCATTGATGAAAACAATTGTGGAAAAATGTTGCAATAACCTAACTATTCTTCTTGTATGACATATATACAATATTGAGGCAAGTCGTGACAAGCGAGCCAGACTAAGGTCTCATTTGCAACATTATGGATTGCCTCAGGCTACCGGGAAAACATCTGTTGAGGCAATCCTGAACAATATGCAGTACTGTCTGGTCAGGGTCCCCGCAGTCACATGCTGGGCTGTATTTCATTTTCCATCGATGGAGATGATGAGCTGTCCTGACATGTGTTGTGCAGTTCCAATTAAAGGACACCCATTGCTTTCTGGGAAGGTCGAAGCGGTTGGTTTAGATGTCGTTGACGAGGTCTTGGTTGGCAAATTTGGACTTAACTATTGAAGCGACTCCTGTAGGATGGAAATTTTGAACCCAGTACACAGGAATTGATAGCAGTAATTTATTTTTATGTTCTAAAAATTCTGCCAATCCACTGGTTTATCGAATCCGAAAGTGTAAAAACTTAGTTTGCCTCGGAGGGATGCTACCCATATGTTTATTGTATATTAGTGTATAGTACTAAGTACCCTCGGAGATATATAGGGTGTCAATGATACAGTTGTTGTTCAATGGTTTTAATTTGACATACCAGAAGTATAAAATTGAGATAAGCGGAACAAGTAAAATTCAAAAAAATCTTTCAAAATAAATTCAAAAAATATAATTCAAATATTTACCTATCCATATTGCACCTACCTGCTGTAGGTCACGTTTACGGCCCCATTCGATCCTGCACTAGCTGGCTGAAGGCAATATATTTGCCGGCTGTGGGACTTAATAAATAGAGCTCTGTCAGTTTATCTCCCCTGTTTGATGAAAATTTAAATAAGTGACATTGTCACTATTTTAAAACAATAGCGTATGGTCTTCAAAATGCTTTTAATTAAGCATACAGTCTATTACAAAATACACTATATATACATTCATATATATATCGCTATTTCAGAGCGCCAATTCTAATTTTCAATTTCTGCTGGACCGGCGACCGCTCTGTTCCTGATTATTATTGGAATTCTATAAGAATCCAAGACATAATTTTCAGCAAACAGGAGGAGCAGTGAGCTTTGATAAGTACCGAAAAAACGAAACAGAGCTCTGTCAGTTTATCTCCCTTGTTTGCTGAAAATTTAAATAAGTGACATTGCCACTATTTTAAAATAATAGCGTATGGTCTTCAAAATGCTTTTAATTAAGCATACTGTGTATTGCAAAATACACTATATATACATTTATATATATATATATGTTTGTCCCGGGTTCAATCGGAGGTAACCACAGTTAGTAAGGTACTCAATACATCGCAGAGTATAAATATTTAATATAGAAATGGCTTCTAAAGGACTAGAACTGTTTCATTCGGGCTTTCCTGATGATTTCTCCCGAATGAAACAATTCTAGTCCTGTAGAAGCCATTTTTATATTAAATATATATATATATATATTATGAATTATCGAAACGCTGGGTGATTTTTAAATCTAAAAGTGTGATAATCCCAAACCCATACATTATCTGCAACAATAGTCGATCGCTATAGATAATAGCTTAAAAACTCCACATATAGAGGCATTTTACTCGATATTCCAAGCTATTATTCATAGCGATCGACTGTTGTTACATTTATTTTCCCTCGCATACGTTCCCGCACTCTCTAGGTGCATTTTATCATGGCACTAACACCAGGAAAGCTGTTATGTTTTCAACGTAGCTGAAGGGTCCTACCGACCGATTTTTGGCAGTTGTCTACGGTTTGATACCCTTCTTGTCACCAACTACTTTACAGAGTGTACTGGGTATGTGCATCGTGTAGATTACCAATACTGGAGAGATTGTCGTGTCCTTGACACAACTGAAGGGACGTCGACTTTTTTTGCAAGGTTTCTACGGCTAGATGCCTTTCGTATCACTTTACAGAATGTACTGGGTATATTTGGAGTATTTCCCTGGCATCAGCATTACAGAGGTTGTCGTATAGTAACTAAAGAGTCACCTCAACCTTTTTTAGTACGGCTTCTACGACTAGCATATCTTCCAAACACCAACCACGTTACAGAGTTTACTGGATGCGCTTTTTCGTGGTACCAGAAGTAGTGAGGTTTCCGGTCATTGAAATGTCTGAAGAGCCCGCCCTACACTATTAAGACATAAGAAGTATGTCATAGGTAAGCAGCAATGGTTGAGGGACATCACAAGTATAATGTCATAGGCTTAAGATAGACGTGGCGGGAGGAATGAATGAGAAAGTGTCATGTGTGTACGATAGGTGTGGTGAGAATTGATAAGGTGATGCGAGGGGAGGGGGGGATCTTGGATAGAATGAGTGCAGTGCTGATGTGTACAGCTATTAAGGGGTTATAGCTGGGGCTTTAGGTTTTAAGCGGGGAGAGATGGTCTTAGGTAGAGTGTGGGTGGGGCTAGGAGCACAGTGATGGTCAGGATCGTTACTATCACGTGGTTGGATCAGGTCAAATGTTATGTTAGTCTGCAATGTACATTATGTCGCCAATTATCGCAGCTCTTTATCAGCTCCGTCATTAGGTTAATGTTATATGCACGTTTCTACATATATACATGTATACATGTATATAGGTAAGCATGCATACATATAAGATATTTTATTCCTTATACCTTTTTGAACTGAAAAACTCTATAAAAAAAAAGAGTATATCATCATCATTTATTATTGACGATATGGTGAAGATTGCATTGTATTAATGTAATGAGAAACTTGCCTAAATGTACAGAAATATCTATCAATTACTTAATGAATTGTTGTGAAAACTTATCTAACTGTTTTGTTACGATGTTACTATGTATTAGTATAGACTGAGTAGATTCACAATTAGAAAGTAATGCTTTCGTATGGGATGCAGGCAAAAGTAATTATTATTGTGGTGCATGTAGTGAGAAAGAGAAAATGGTTCGTTGTGATTTTTTCTAACATATCATTATACAATAGTATTGCAAAAAGTTGTTAGATTCATTGCATTTCTTCCTTTGTTATACGAATGAGAATTATGAGAATTGTTTGAGGAAAGTTATATATATATATATATATAATATATATATATATATATATATATATATATATATATATATATATATATATATATATATATATATATACAGCGTGCTCCTAAAAAAATGCATATACACTTCAACAGTATTCTAATGAATATTGCCTGCACAGGTGATCGAAGTGTGTATACATTTTTGGGGACACCTTGTATATATATATATAGACAGAGCGAGAGAGAGAGAGAGCGAGAGAGAGAGATGCAATGCATGCTATAGCAAGCAACTATTGACTGATAATGCTAAAAGTTGCGCTATTTTATACAGGAAAAGTTATATAGCAAACTACAAGAAAAAGCAAAATGTAGATTTTAACATGATAGATGGTATTTCCTGATCGGAAAAGTCATATAGAATGCATTAATTAATTACATAATATAAAAACAAAAGAGATAAGCAAACCACCATCAGTTAATTAATGGGGAAAATTCTCTTTATTTCATAATTTAACAGCCTATATATATATATATATATGTGTGTATGTGTGTGTGTGTATGTGTGTGTGTGTGTACCGAAGAGATTGTTTTGGCAAAAACAGGAACAAGCAGGTGAAAGCTCTCTACATTCGGAGTTTGTAGTTACGATGGCGATTCAGTATAATAACTGTTTCTACTTTTGGCACAAGGCCAGCAATAAACCAGTGTATTACTGGTACTTTATTTTATCGACCCCGTAAGGATGAAAGGCAAAGTTAGCCTCGGCGGGATTTGAACTCAGAATGGCAAGGGCCGTAACTCTATGCGTCAAAGCATGGCGTGACCCTCTACCGATACTGCCAATCCATCAGTATAATAATTGTTTCTACTTTTGGCACAAGGCCAGAAATTTTCCCAGTGTATTACTGGTACTTTATTTTATCGACCCCGTAAGGATGAAAGGCAAAGTTAACCTCGGCGAGTTTTGAACTCAATCCGTAAAGGGACGTAACTGTGCTGCAAAGCATGGCGTCCGACCCTCTACCGATACTGCCAATCCACCGCCCATCAGTATAATAATAACATTAATAAAGATGCTGCTGTTACATAAATCGTTTATTCATTATAATTATTTCAACGGTTCTCCTATGCAATTAAGATGTAATTTATGCATTTTTTGTTATTATGAGAACGGTATCATCAGATGAATTTGATTTTGTGATATGCCGATGGCATTAAAAAAAACACGTCCTGCTGCTCGTGCGATGTTTGGGTTTCATTCATCAATACACTGTATCCTAAAATGTTGATGTTAGATTGAGAGCATTGGATAAGGATTTGATATTTGGTGCTATCTCAAAGAAATTTTACTAACAGGCTCAAGCATGGCTATGTGGATAACGAGTTTGTTTCGTAACCTCCTAGTTCCCGATCCATTCACATTGGGTGGAACGTTCAACTATAGTCTCAAGCTTTTCAAAGCATATTGATTGAGATTTCGTAGACGGAAACTGAACTGAAGCCTGCCGTTTGCATGTATGTATGTAGACAGACAGACAGACAGACAGACAGACAGACAGATAGATAGATAGATAGATAGATAGATAGATAGATAGATAGATAGATAGATATGTTTCTTTATTAGCCACAGGGGCACAAAAGAAGGGGACAAATACAAAGGAGGAAGTTTACATACAATAAAAACGTGTAAAATATTATCACAAATGCAATTTAAAAATTAGTCGATTTTCCCCATTAGGGGGAGACAGTTCATATGGGTAACACAACTCCAGGAGTACGAAGAGTTTGTACTCCCTGCCTCTCCTCCTTTTCCTCAACCTACAGGCTGTTATAGAGAGAAGGCCCATTCACTCGGGCCATTCTCGCCACTTTCACCCACCTTTCATAAAACTTGCTGGGGTACAGCACCTCTCTTTCCATCCTGATTCTTCTTCCAAAGTGGTATTTGAAAAAAAAGAATCAGTTGTTGGCCGGAGAGAAAGGTGTCTGACCTCAGCCCTTTCAACCTTGTCCACCATACAACCTCTTTCGCCATAGCTATCACACAAATGAAAACCGCCTCTCCTTCGTTTTTGAAGGAGGGTGGCGGTTGGATCATGACAATGGACTCGGTGGTCAACCGGATTGGTCCCACCCGCGACAATAGTCGTTCTACATAGCTCCACAGGTCGGTGACGCCCGAGCAGTGTATGAATGCGTGCGCGACGGTTTCTTCGTCTCGCACGCACCTCGGACAGATCTTTTTTGCAGGGTCCCTGCCCGGGCGCTCATGTCTGTAGAGCTTGTCTCAAACTGGTAGAGCTCCTCGGTAGCGCTGCCAGGCCAGGGACTTTTGGAAGTTCTCCATCGGTCCCGGGCGGAAGGTCCTACCGAACAGACTGGCCAGTTCATCTTCCTCTACGCCTAGAGTTTCACCGAGCGCATCGTCGCACTTGCTGCGGATCAACCCTCTATAGAATGACGAAGTGGAGTCTCCACTGATCGCCGGGTCTGCCTGCCAGAGGGCTGTGAGTGCCTGGGCACATTCGATGTGCCAGTCGCCCATTTTCCTCGGGGAACCACACCGGTTGTCCGGTGAGGAATACGTAGAGATGCCGCAGCCTGAGCGCGTGTTTGCGCATCGTCAGCCACAGCATCCCCAGCCCTCCGTTGGAAGAGTGTTGGCAGCAGATAGATCTTCTCTTCCAAAGGAATTGGAAGAGCGCGCGCTCCATTTTGGTGAGCGTTTTGGCTGGGCAAGGCACGACGGTCAAGCGGTAGTAGATGGCGGACGCTATAAAAGTGTTCGCCACTTCCGCTCGACCTGTCAAGGATAGTTTACACTCGGCCCACTTCTGGGTGAGTGCAAACACCTTGGCCGTCACCTCGTTCCAGTTCTTCTCCACCTGGAGGTCCGGACCAAACCAGACCCTGAGCAGCTTTACCGGTCCTTCCGTCCAGCGTCCGACGACGCCATCGGAAGGCATCAGTTTGCCTCTCCACGACCCGAGTTGCAAACCGATGGACTTGTCCCGGTTCAGCTTCGCTCCTGTGAAACTTTCGTATTCCTTCAGTAAGGTGCCGACTTCCTCGATTTGCGAAGCGCTCGACACCAATACTGTGAAGTCGTCGGCGTAGGCCGACGCCGCTTTGCGCAGTCCCGGTTCCAGAGGGATGCCCTGCAATAGCTTCAACTTCCGCAGTAGTGGCTCGAGAGTCAGTACGTACAGAAGGGAGGAGAGAGGGCATCCCTGTTGAATGGATCGCGTGATATGGAACGGCTCCGAGAGGTAGCCATTCACCTTGACTCTTGAGCAGATGTTGCTGTTGTGCATTGCAGCATTCCAGCCCCTGAACACGGGTCCGAAGCCTTCCGCCTCGAGCATCCAGGTAACGATCGTCAACCCTATTGAAAGCCTTAGACTGATCCAAGTTGATCAGGGCCCCACTGAAGCCGGGTTAACACCCTACCCTCTCTATGATGTATCGCATGAGGTGGAGGTTATCGTGTATGGACCTGGTCGGGATTGTGCATGTCTGCGCTTCTCCCACCAGGTTCTCGACGATAAGCGCCTCTTTGCCAATACCTTGGCCAAAATCTGTAACTCTGTGTTTAGCAGAGTTATGGGCCGGAAGTTGCCTATGTCATCCCCCTTATTCTCGTCCTTCCTGACTAGTGTGACTACGCCCCCGGTCACAGAACTGGGAATTCTCCCGTTCTGTTGCCAGTTGCAGTAAACCGCTTCCAGGAGACCGGAGAATAAGTCCGGCATTGCCACGTAAAATTCGTAGGGTAGACCGTCGAGAACTGGAGATTTGCGTTTGCCGCATTGGCTCAGCGCGTCCCCTATCTGAGCGGCTGAAATCGGCTTTTCGCAGAACTTTGTCTCGCTGTCCGAGAGTCGCGGTAGCCCGTCGAGGTATGGACCGAAATCCATAGACCCTCCCGGCGCGCCGCCCTGCCCGAACAGTTGAGCAAAGTGCCGCTGAAAGGCCGCACACATCTGCTTCGGCTCACGTATCACGCGTCCGTTTTGGTCCTTCAAAGACCGAATCGTGGACTTGTTGCCACTTTTTGCCTCCGTCACTCGAGCCCAGCTAGCAGCTTTGGCCCCTCGTTTCCCAGAGCACGTATTTGACAACGCAGCCCTCGTGCTTTGCGTCGAAGAACTGGTCCAAGGACGCTCTCGTTGCTAGCATGCTGGCTACGTTGCCACTTCTAATTGCCTCTTCTACTTTATCTACCAGTTCCTTCTCGGTTCTATTTCTATCTAACGCTAATTCTTTACTAAAAACTAACGAGTCTAATCTAACTGCCCTCTTGAGAGAGTACCACCATCTGTTGTTGACAATGGCCCCTGTCAAGTGCTGTTTAACTAAAGTGCTAATCCGTCTACTGTAGGCTTTGCATGTCGGTAACGACAAGTTCAGCTTCCAGTAGCCGGGTCCTTGTCTATGGGTTCTATCAAGGTTAGCCATGCAGGTCACTAGTTTGTGATCTGAATAGGCAACCATGAACATTTGTGGACAGCATAACATGTCCCTATCCTTATTTCTAACTAGAACCCTATCTAGATACGATCTAGATGTTCCGCTACGATTAGTCCACATCCACAGTGGCACAGTCGGAAAATCTAGTCGATATCTATCGGCCAGGTCAAATCGGTTGATTAACTGTTTCAGGTTGTTACACCCCCCTTTATCGGGACATGCTCCCACATAGTCCCAACGTGCATCTAGGATTCCATTCCAGTCGCCCACTAAAAGCAAGGAGCGGGACGTTCCCAGAAAAGTCTCTAGACGTTTGAAGAAGTCTGGCCGCGGTGTCCCGGATGGGGCATATGCAGCCACCAGCCTGAAGGCTCCACCTTCACTGCCGTCAACGTCTAGGACCACCAGTCGACCCTCCGGGTCCAGATGTACCGTCTGTGTTACGAGGCCCAGATGTTTTCGCAGCAAAACGGCAACCCCGCCCGCACCCCCCGGCCGACAGAGAGATGCATAGATCTCAAAGTCATCGAAGATGGGGGCTAGCTGTCGCTCGCTGTGGATCCTGGACTCGCAAATGGCTACTACATCCATACTGTGTGACCTGAGGTCGTTTAAGAGTTTGCCCTGTTTCCAGGGCATACCCAGGCCGCGTACATTCACACATCCAACTCTTATATTGGCCATGTTGGTGCTGAAAAGTTAAAAGAAGAAAATAAATCACTCACCCTTCGTCTCCTGGGGACCAGGCTGCACGATTTCCATGGGGGTGTTGGAGAGGTTATCTGGGTGGGTGGTGGTTTCCGGCGGGGAGGGGACGGAGATGTTTGGTGGGGTGGGGTCTGGTGGGATAGGGGTGTCTGGGGTGGGGAGACATTTGAGAAGGACGCGGTTAAGTGGTTTCACGCAGGAATTCCCCACATCCTTTTCAAATGTTTCTTTTAGGACCTATAAGTTTGTATAGGGACCCTAATCAGTTTTAGCTTCAGTTTTTTGTTATTTTTAATAGAGTGGGCGAAAGTTTTCCCTTCGGTTTTCACCGATGGGTTGTTCGTGATGGTCTCCATTAGTGTTTTGTTTTCAGTGTTTATGTAAGTGTAAGTGTAATTTTCTTGTGTTGTGTTTGTTTTTGTTTGTAGTTCTTGTGTGTGCTTTCGTTTTGTTGTAGGTATTTTGTTTTCAGGAGGTGGGGGTTTTGTTTGTGATGTTTTTGTTGTTTGTGTTGGTGGTTGTATGTTTGTGGTAGTGTTTGCTGGTTTTTTGCTTTTGTGATGTCTTTTCTTTCTTTTCGAGCGATGGGATTCTCCCTCGTCTTCACTGGGTGATGGCGAGATAGCCTCATCTGTTGTATCGTCTGTGTGATTGGGGAGGGGTATGTCTTGGGGAGCTATTGTGTCTGTATGTATTTTGCAGTGGTTTTAGGTGGAGTGGGGTTGGGTGGGAATGTGTTTGTTGTGGTTATTTTTGTGTGTTGGTGTTGTTGTTGTGGTGGTGTTGGTGGTTGTGTTATTTTGATGGGTGTCGGCAGAGGAGTCTTTTTTTTACTCATTCATTTAGGACAGGAAGCCCTCAGGTGACTCCTGCTAAAGCAGTGGTAACATGAAGGCCGTCTACCCTCAACCGAAAAGTTTATGTAGGTGAGTGCGTCCAGGAGTACACGTTGTGGGATCATAGCTATTCGCTCTGGGCTCATTTGCACCAGAACTTCAACGCCAATCCCATTGAATACATCTCTGGGGGAATTTCCTACAGAAAGTATTCTGTCTTCATCAAAATTGATGAAGCCGCACAGTATCCACCATATATTTACCTTTGGTGTGACACTCGTGATTCTAATCTTTTGTGTCCTTTTTCCCATGTATGTAGGGAAAAAGGTATACAGGTTGGATACAATTGGCGACACAGAGTAATTTTGGGCCGTCAATTGATCCTTCATGAGTACCGAAATACTCCCAAAGAGTTTGCTTCTTTGAATGAATGAAATATCATTCATTGAAGTTCTGAAAACCAGTTCAATTTCTTTCTGTGACAATTGGACTGGTTTTCGGGTAGAATTGGAAACTGTCCTAAAAACTATCGTTTTGAGAGCAGTTTCCTTGCGAATTTCTATCGGAGAATTGATGCTGAAAGCACCATTCTTTTCGAAAGTAACATATCTCCTAGTGTCCTTTAAAAGTTGTTCGGAATTTGTTATGTCGAGATATGTCAGTTCCTCCTTTTTCTGAACTGTCTGTGCAAAGGAGATTTTCGGTTTCTTTGTGGAATTATCCGTGTTGGTGGTGTTGTCATTATTGTTGTTATTGTTGTTGTTATTCTTGTTGTCACTGATGTTGATATTGTTCGTATTTTCCTTGGTGTTGTTGTTGACTTTGATGCTGGTATTATTGGTGTTGTCTTTATTTTTTTCTTTGTTGTTGTTGTTACTTTTGTTGTCATTGTACTGTTTGGTGTCATTTGTGTTGTTTGGATATGAATTTGTTTTTACAATTTCATTTCGTCTTTCCATCTCCATAGTATCTCTTGAGAAGGAAAGGGAAAAAGATGATGTTGACTGCGAGCTATGTAGTCTTACCGACTCTCCACCACCATTATCGTCGAACGCAGCGTTCATAACGTTATCAAACTTCTTACGATATTTTTCAAAAATTCGATGGAGAAAAAATTTTTTCAAACGAATATTTCGCCCCTGTAGGGGCGAAAATGAGTTGACCCACCACCTGAAGGTCCAGACGGGGGTCAAGTTACACAATAATATAAAATTTAACTGAAAACTTACGTTTTTTTTTCTTACATAAATTAACGGAAACTTCTCCGCGATGTTACACACGTCTGGTAGATAGATAGATAGATAGATAGATAGATAGATAGATAGATAGATAGATAGATAGATAGATAGATAGATAGATAGATAGATAGATAGATAGATAGATATATTTCTTTATTAGCCACAGGGGCACAAAAGAAGGGGACAAATACAAAGGGGGAAGTTTACATACAATAAAAACGTGTAAAATGTTATCACAGATGGAATTTAAAAGTTAGTCGATTTTCCCCAATAGAGGGAGACAGTTTATATGGGTAACACAGACCCCCGAAAAAAATGTGCAACCCTCATCTCCAGGAGTACGAAGAGCTTGTACTCCTTTCCTCTCCTCCTCCTTTTCCTCAACCTACAGGCTGATATAGAGAGAAGGCCCATTCACTCGGGCCATTCTCGCCACTTTCACCCACCTTTCATAAAACTTGCTGGGGTACAGCACCTCTCTCTCCATCCTGATTCTTCTTCCAAAGTGGTATTTGAAAAAAAGAATCAGTTGTTGGCCGGAGAGAAAGGTGTCTGACCTCAGCCCTTTCAACCTTGTCCACCATACAACCTCTTTCGCCATAGCTATCACACAAAGGAAAACCGCCTCTCCTTCGTTTTTGAAGGAGGGTGGCGGTTTGATCATGACAATGGACTCGGTGGTCAACTGGATTGGTCCCACCCGCGACAATAGTCGTTCCACATAGCCCCACAGGTCAGTGACGCCCGGGCAGTGTATGAATGCGTGCGCGACGGTTTCTTCGTCTCGCACGCACCTCGGACAGATCTTTTTTGCAGGTTCCCTGCCCGGGCGCCCATGTCTGTAGAGCTTGTCTCGAACTGGTAGAGCTCCTCGGTAGCACTGCCAGGCCAGGGACTTTTGGAAGTTGTCCATCGGTCCCGGGCGGAAGGTCCTACCGAACAGACTGGCCAGTTCATCTTCCTCCACGCCTAGAGTTTCACCGAGCGCGTCGTCGCACTTGCTGCGGACCAACCCTCTATAGAATGACGAAGTGGAGTCTCCACTGATCGCCGGGTCCGCCTGCCAGAGGGCTGTGAGCGCCTGAGCACATTCGATGTGCCAGTCGCCCATTTTCCTCGGTCTCTGCTTGACCCAGGACTGCAGCTCGGTCAGCGAGACGAGTCGTGGGAAGGCTCGCCTCACGAACGGGGCCCACACCGGTTGTCCGGTGAGGAATACGTAGAGATGCCGCAGCCTGAGCGCGTGTTTGCGCATCGTCAACCACGGCATCCCCAGCCCTCCGTTAGAAGGGTGTTGGCAGCAGATGGATCTTCTTACCAAAGGAGCCCGCCTCTTCCAAAGGAATCGGAAGAGGGCGCGCTCCATTTTGGCGAGCGTTTTGGCTGGACAAGGCACGACGGTCAAGCGGTAGTAGATGGCGGACGCTATAAAAGTGTTCGAGATAGATAGATATGTTTCTTTTATTTGCCACCAGGGCATCAAAAGTGGGACAAGTACAATGGGGGAGTTTACAAAACAAGGCGTCCTCAATAAGGAGGAGGCAATAACAATATATAAAAATAAAATAAAATATAACAAAAAATAAAATTTATAACAAAGTCCTCAATAGAGAGGAGGCGCCTTGGGGGGTCGCACACACCCCCGAAAAAAGTGTGCAACCCTTCTCCTCAGGAGCACAGAGAAGGGGTGCTCCCTTGGTCTTTCATCTTCCTCACCTATAGTCTGATGTAGAGTGAAGGCCCATTCACACGGGCCATTCTCGCCACTTTCACCCATCTTTCATAGAAACGGCTGGGGTGCAGCACCTCTCTCTCCATCCTGATCTTCCTTCCGAAATGATATCGGAAGAAACGGACCAGTTGTTGGCCAGAGAGAAAGGTGTCTGACCTCAGTCCTTTCAGACGCGTCCACCATACAACCTCTTTCGCCATGGCTATTACGCACAGAAACACCGCCTCTCCTTCGTTTTTGAAGAGGGGAGGCGGCTTGATCGTTACAATAGACTCGGTGGTCAACCGGATCGGTCCCACCCTTGACAGCAGTTGTTCGACATAGCCCCACAGATCGGCAATGCCCGAGCAGTGTACCAATGCGTGTGCAACGGTTTCCTCGTCGCACACGCATCTGGGACAGACCTTTTTCGATGGGTCCCTACCCGGGCGCCCATGTCTGTAGAGCCTTTATCGAACGGGCAGAGCCCTTCTGTAGCATTGCCAGGTCAGGGACCTCTGGAAGTTATCCATGGGTCCCGGGCTGAATGTCCTACCGAACAGGTTGGCCAGTTCGTCTTCCTCCATGCCTAGGGCTTCTCCGAGGGCGTCGTCGCACCTGCTAACCACCAGCCCTCTATAGAATGACGAGGTGGATTCTCCACTGACAGTCGGGTCCGCCTGCCAGAGAGCCGTGAGCGCCTGGGCACACTCGGTGTGCCAGGCGCCCAGTTTTCTCGGTCTTTGCTTGACCCAGGATTGCAGCTCGGTGAGTGAGACGAGTCTGGGAAAGGCTCGCCTCACAAACGGGGCCCACACCGGTTGACCGGAGAGGAATACCTGAAGGTGCCGTAGCCTTAATGCGTGTTTACGTATCATCAGCCACGGCATCCCCAGCCCTCCTTTCGAAGGGTGTTGACAGCAGATGGATCTCCTCACCATAGGAGCCCGCTTCTTCCAAAGGAATTGGAAGAGTGCGCGCTCCATTTTGGCGAGCGTTTCCCTTGGGCAAGGCACCACGGTCAGGCGGTAGTAGATGACGGACGCTATATAAGTGTTCGCCACCTCCGCCCGACCTTTCAGGGACAGTTTGCACTCGGCCCACTTCTGGGTCAGTGCAAACACCCTGCTCGTCACCTCACCCCAGTTCTTCTCCACCTGGAGGTCTGGTCCGAACCAGATCCCGAGCAATTTCACCGGGCCCTCCGTCCAGCGCCCGACGACGCCATCGGAGGGCATCGATCTGCCCCTCCACGTGCCGAGTTGCAGACCGATCAACTTGTCCCGGTTCAGCTTAGCCCCTGTAAACCTTTCGTACTCCTCCAGTAAGGTGCCGATCGCCCCGATTTCCGAGGCCGTCGACACCATTACTGTTACGTCATCGGCGTAGGCTGACACCGCTTTCCGCAATCCCGGTTCCAACGGGATGCCCTGCAACAACTCCAACTTCCGCAGCAGTGGCTCTAGAGTCACTACATACAGAAGGGAGGAGAGAGGGCACCCCTGTCGGATGGACCGCGCGATTTCGAACGGCTCCGAGAGGTAGCCGTTCACCTTGACCCTAGAGCAGATGCGGCTGCTGTGCATAGCATTGAGATAGATGTGTGTATTTCTGTGTCTCTTCGTGAGATAAGTACCAAATAAGTACCAAACTTCACAAAATAATCTAAATAATGAGGTCGATATCATACACTAAGTCACCTTAAATCGGTGCCCCGGCATAGCTCCAGTCTAATGACTGAAACCAATAAATGAATACTTAGTTTCTCTAGACGTTGCTTCAGCCACTCAGAACTGTTGAACATTTAAGTAATCAACAACAATATCAACCTGACTCAAGCATAAATAAGTTGGTTAACTGCCATGTCTTTCAAAGAGCTTTTAAACTGTCTTTTATTCGTTTTATTCCGACGTTGCCAAGAAAACCTCTGGTCAAATGTACTTTAACTTAGATCAGAAGTTCCGTTCCCGTTCCACCGAAATATTGATCATTGTGAAGACATGTAGCTTGGAGATTAAGGTATTCTCATCATAATCTTAGCATTGTAAGTATTAATCTTGGCGGCGCGTTGTCAGCTTGAGCAAGACATTTCATGTTGCTTCAGTGTATTCAGCTGACAGACAATGAAATAAATGTACCTTAAATTCACGCGTTGACACCTTAAGAACTACGTTAAAAATATTCGTGTAAAGGAAATGTTCAGCTATGTTCACGTTAAACTCACGAACCGAGTATTCTGTTGTTCGTACAAATGGAACAATGGTTGCCGGAACTTATTACTACTATATTGACCATTTCTCTGTATTACTAAAATTTGAGGACATAGCATGGCCGAATATTTAAACGCATTTCATACTCGAAAAGCCAGGGTCCTGAGCAACTATCATTTACCATAACCCCAAGTCGACTCAAGCGTTGTCAATGAAATTAGGTAAACGGAAACTATTTGAAATCCCGTCGAATGAATTGTGTTTATAATTCAAAGGAAAAGGCATATAACACTGTGCCACATATTTCGGAAATGCTCAGCTACTTCTCCGTTAATTTCACAAGAAGGTGGTTTTGTTAATCAAATAATTGGAACACTCGTCCTCGAAACCGATGGAGCTCCATTACATTTCTGAACTTTAACTACTAATTATGTGAAGTTTCGTTAAGTGTTGTACGTCTCAGCTAGCATCTTTCATATAGGAATATAACAACTATTCTCTTATTGGGAATGGGAGGGTGATAATTAGAGTTGTGTGAAAAGCGACATGAAAACAACACAGTATAAGCGAAAAAGGAAAGAAATACACAGAAGTAAATTTAACTCTTAACATACTGTACCGCATGAAACCGGATTATCAAGCCATTCTTGAAAAGGACAAAATAACATCACATTAAAAATTAAACTCTTTACTTCAATACTGCACATTTTCACAACAAACTGTCCAATAATTACGCTATAATTATTTTAATTAGTTCTTAACATCTTGTAAGGTTTTAGCACAAAATATCTAAAAACAGGCTTGTTAATTAATTCTTAACGTCATATACTACATGAAAATACATTAGAAAGTCATTCTATAAAAAAAATCATAAAAACCGTATTAAACATGCATCACATTCTTCTTCTTCTTCTTCTTCTTCTTCTTCTTCTTCGCCCATTTATTCCTGAGAGGGTCGTGGGGGAAGAATCCTCAAACACTCCCTCCAGCGGGTCCTGTCAGAAGACTTTAACCTGTATCACATTGACAATTAAAATCTTTACTTTAATGCTACAAATTTTCACAACAATCAGTTCAATATTAAAGATACTATAAATATTTGAATTAATAAATCATTTTTAGATATTTTCTAATAAATCATTACAGGTTGTTAAGTGTTAATATATATGTTAATGTTTGTCTTGTTGATATCTTAAATTGCAGCAATGAAACATTTGTGATATTAATTTATGTTTTATTGTTATAGGTCCTAGTGAGCATTGTAATAGATTTATTAGCGTCTTAGCGTTTTGTTGCTGTTGTATTTCTGGTTTAAAATTTCATATTTCACAATAATATTTTTTTTAAATTTATGTTCCATTTTTCAAATTCTTCCATTAAGTCTTCTTCCGGAGACATCAAAATGTGGAAAGTAAATTACTACGTTTGAGTACCAATATTTACTTGAGACATAAAATAGCGAGTGTGAATAAAGGGCCGTCTGGAGGTTAAAGTGTTGGTTTCATGGCCGGAAGGCCTGAATTCGGTTCTAGAACTTGGCAGCATATTGTATCCTTGAGTATGCTTTAGTCCACTGTTGAAAACATTAGTACTAGTTGAGAGTTATCCTTGCGATAAACTGGCGTCCCCTCCACATAGGCGGGGTGGGGAGGTATTCGCAGTCGCTTAACAAGGGAGCCAATACAAGCTGCGACCTAATGGCCTTCTAGACATGGAACACACTTTAAAGTTTTTATTAGCAAATTTGGAATTCTTAATGAGATATTACATCTGGCAGTGAATTATATCGGAGTTTGACCGAGGTTTGTGTGAAGAGGTTAAAATGTCGGCAAAAATATCCAAACTTCAATATTTTATAACACAGAAGCTTCAGATAATGAAGACACATTGCTCGAAGGAATAGAAATAAACAAATATTTACTAACATTTTCCAGCAAGTGAGACATTGAACTGTCAAGAACAACTTTTTCTGTTAAATTGTTATGCTGGGTTTACATAAGTTCAAAGCGGTTCAGTGCATCTGGTATGGTGTGGAGTGGAACACTACATCTTGTATTGTGTGGTGTAATTCAACACATCTAGTATTGTTTGGAGAGGTTCACCCCAACTGGTGTTATGTGTAGTGGATCCCTGCATCTAATATAGTGTGGAGTAGTTCGTGATATCTGGTGTTGTGTGAAGTAGTTCGTGATATCTGGTGTTGTGTGGAGTGGTTCGCGATATCTAGTATTGTGTGAAGTGGTTCGCGATATCTAGTATTGTGTGAAGTGGTTCGCGATATCTAGTAGTGTGTGAAGTGGTTCGCGATATCTAGTATTGTGTGAAGTGGTTCGCGATATCTAGTATTGTGTGAAGTGGTTCGCGATATCTAGTATTGTGTGAAGTGGTTCGCGATATCTAGTATTGTGTGGAGTGGTTCGTGATATCTAGTATTGTGTGAAGTGGTTCGCGATATCTAGTATTGTGTGGAGTGGTTCGTGATATCTGGTATTGTGTGAAGTGGTTCGCGATATCTAGTATTGTGTGGAGTGGTTCGTGATATCTGGTATTGTGTGAAGTGGTTCGTGATATCTGGTGTTGTGTGGAGTGGTTCGTGATATCGGGTATTGTGTGGAGTGGTTCGTGATATCTGGTATTGTGTGGAGTGGTTCGTGATATCTGGTGTTGTGTGGAGTGGTTCGTGATATCGGGTATTGTGTGGAGTGGTTCGTGATATCTGGTGTTGTGTGGAGTGGTTCGTGATATCTAGTATTGTGTGAAGTGGTTCGTGATATCTGGTATTGTGTGAAGTGGTTCGTGATATCTGGTGTTGTTTGGAGTGGTTCGTGATATCTGGTATTGTGTGGAGTGGTTCGTGATATCTGGTATTGTGTGGAGTGGTTCGTGATATCGGGTATTGTGTGGAGTGGTTCGTGATATCGGGTATTGTGTGGAGTGGTTCGTGATATCTGGTATTGTGTGGAGTGGTTCGTGATATCTGGTGTTGTGTGGAGTGGTTCGTGATATCTGGTATTGTGTGGAGTGGTTCGTGATATCGGGTATTGTGTGGAGTGGTTCGTGATATCTGGTGTTGTGTGGAGTGGTTCGTGATATCTAGTATTGTGTGAAGTGGTTCGTGATATCTGGTATTGTGTGAAGTGGTTCGTGATATCTGGTATTGTGTGGAGTTGTTCGTGATATCTGGTGTTGTGTGGAGTGGTTCGTGATATCTGGTATTGTGTGAAGTGGTTCGTGATATCTGGTATTGTGTGGAGTGGTTCGTGATATCTGGTATTGTGTGGAGTGGTTCGTGATATCTGGTGTTGTGTGGAGTGGTTCGTGATATCTGTTATTGTGTGGAGTGGTTCGTGATATCTGGTGTTGTGTGAAGTGGTTCGTGATATCTGGTATTGTGTGGAGTGGTTCGTGATATCTGGTGTTGTGTGAAGTGGTTCGTGATATCTGGTATTGTGTGGAGTGGTTCGTGATATCTGGTATTGTGTGGAGTGGTTCGTGATATCTGGTGTTGTGTGGAGTGGTTCGTGATATCTGGTATTGTGTGGAGTGGTTCGTGATATCTGGTGTTGTGTGAAGTGGTTCGTGATATCTGGTGTTGTGTGGAGTTGTTCGTGATATCTGGTGTTGTGTGGAGTGGTTCGTGATATCTGGTATTGTGTGGAGTGGTTCGTGATATCTGGTGTTGTGTGGAGTGGTTCGTGATATCTGGTGTTGTGTGGAGTGGTTCGTGATATCTGGTATTGTGTGGAGTGGTTCGTGATATCTGGTGTTGTGTGGAGTGGTTCGTGATATCTGGTATTGTGTGGAGTGGTTCGTGATATCTGGTGTTGTGTGAAGTGGTTCGTGATATCTGGTGTTGTGTGGAGTGGTTCGTGATATCTGGTATTGTGTGGAGTGGTTCGTGATATCTGGTATTGTGTGGAGTGGTTCGTGATATCTGGTGTTGTGTGGAGTGGTTCGTGATATCTGGTATTGTGTGGAGTGGTTCGTGATATCTGGTGTTGTGTGGAGTGGTTCGTGATATCTGGTGTTGTGTGAAGTGGTTCGTGATATCTGGTGTTGTGTGGAGTGGTTCGTGATATCTGGTATTGTGTGGAGTGGTTCGTGATATCTGGTGTTGTGTGAAGTGGTTCGTGATATCTGGTGTTGTGTGGAGTGGTTCGTGATATCTGGTGTTGTGTGGAATGGTTCGTGATATCTGGTATTGTGTGGAGTGGTTCGTGATATCTGGTATTGTGTGGAGTGGTTCGTGATATCGGGTATTGTGTGGAGTGGTTCGTGATATCGGGTATTGTGTGGAGTGGTTCGTGATATCTGGTATTGTGTGGAGTGGTTCGTGATCTCTGGTGTTGTGTGGAGTGGTTCGTGATATCTGGTATTGTGTGGAGTGGTTCGTGATATCGGGTATTGTGTGGAGTGGTTCGTGATATCTGGTGTTGTGTGGAGTGGTTCGTGATATCTAGTATTGTGTGAAGTGGTTCGTGATATCTGGTATTGTGTGAAGTGGTTCGTGATATCTGGTATTGTGTGGAGTTGTTCGTGATATCTGGTGTTGTGTGGAGTGGTTCGTGATATCTGGTATTGTGTGAAGTGGTTCGTGATATCTGGTATTGTGTGGAGTGGTTCGTGATATCTGGTGTTGTGTGGAGTGGTTCGTGATATCTGGTGTTGTGTGGAGTGGTTCGTGATATCTGGTGTTGTGTGGAGTGGTTCGTGATATCTGGTGTTGTGTGGAGTGGTTCGTGATATCTGGTATTGTGTGGAGTGGTTCGTGATATCTGGTATTGTGTGAAGTGGTTCGTGATATCTGGTACTGTGTGGAGTGGTTCGTGATATCTGGTGTTGTGTGGAGTGGTTCGTGATATCTGGTGTTGTGTGAAGTGGTTCGTGATATCTGGTATTGTGTGGAGTGGTTCGTGATATCTGGTATTGTGTGGAGTGGTTCGTGATATCTGGTATTGTGTGAAGTGGTTCGTGATATCTGGTATTGTGTGAAGTGGTTCGTGATATCTGGTATTGTGTGGAGTGGTTCGTGATATCTGGTGTTGTGTGGAGTGGTTCGTGATATCTGGTATTGTGTGAAGTGGTTCGTGATATCTGGTATTGTGTGGAGTGGTTCGTGATATCTGGTGTTGTGTGGAGTGGTTCGTGATATCTGGTGTTGTGTGAAGTGGTTCGTGATATCTGGTGTTGTGTGGAGTGGTTCGTGATATCTGGTGTTGTGTGGAGTGGTTCGTGATATCTGGTATTGTGTGGAGTGGTTCGTGATATCTGGTATTGTGTGGAGTGGTTCGTGATATCTGGTGTTGTGTGGAGTGGTTCGTGATATCTGGTGTTGTGTGAAGTGGTTCGTGATATCTGGTGTTGTGTGGAGTGGTTCGTGATATCTGGTATTGTGTGGAGTTGTTCGTGATATCTGGTATTGTGTGAAGTGGTTCGTGATATCTAGTATTGTGTGGAGTGGTTCGTGATATCTGGTGTTGTGTGGAGTTGTTCGTGATATCTGGTATTGTGTGAAGTGGTTCGTGATATCTGGTGTTGTGTGGTGTGGTTCGTGATATCTAGTATTGTGTGAAGTGGTTCGTGATATCTGGTGTTGTGTGGTGTGGTTCGTGATATCTGGTGTTGTGTGGTGTATTTGACTGCACCTAGTGTTGGGGAATGGTTCACCTATCTGGTTTTGTTTGCTGTGATTCACTACATGTAGTTTTATGTGGATGGATTCATTACATCTGGTATTGGTTGATGGGATTATATTTATTTCTTATTGTGTGGCACGGTTCACCACAACTGATACTGGGTAGGAGAATTCACAAGATCTGGCATTGTTTGGAGTGAGTCTTCTCATCCGGCATTCAGAAAAGTAATCATTAATCTCACTCATTAATTACATTAATTAAAGAATGTATTTAATTAATACGTTGGAGAACACAAATCAAAAGAAATGTTTCTATTGTTTGCTATGAAAAATGTAGAATGTTCTCAAAACATTGTGTCATTTTGTTATTAATTCAGAGTATTTGTATCTAATCCGGTCGGCTATAATTTATTTTTTTATATCAAACCACCTGAAAACGCCCTAGTTTCTATAATACAAAACTGTTTATTTTAAAGTGTTTGTATTTATCTAAAAACAATCTATCGTAATCTTATGTAAAAACCTGTGTTATATTCCAAACATAAGCTGAATAATTAAAAAGTTAGCTATACTACTAAATACCTTCAATTTTTCTATTATTTAGAAAATTATATAAAAATCATAGGCAGTGGTTTTCCACAGAAATATGGTAACGAAAAGGTAAACAAACTATTTTTTTTATTATGGCGGCAGAAAGTATAACATTTCGACGTTGACAACACCACCAGTGTGATGACAACTACAGAAAATACCAGAAAGTTGGATGAAATATTCTAACTATAAAAGTATTTAGTCAGCGGTCCATCTTATATGTTGTGCTATGTTTTTTTTTTCATATATATTCATTTCAAATATTTCACTTTACTACTTTCATTTATTAGATTGAATTTCAGATTCTGTAAAGTCCTTATGAATACATAAATAAACAAATACTCAATCTCTTTTCCTCTGTATGACACAAGCACGGATAAATCAATGGCTTCGTCTATTAATTTCCAAGGAACATAATAGGAAAATGTAAAGTGATTATAAATATGTTGAGTGTTCGTTGTTGGCAAATAGACGGCAGTATGGACAGCAATGGCTGAAACACAACGTCACTATTGAAATTGTGACAACATAAACAAACAACTGTGCAAATATGGCTGACAAATATTTAAACAAATGGCGGTATGGAGAGATGGAAACAAAAAGGTTATAAATTCTATTGAAGATAATGTTTTACTGGGAGAGGATTTGGCATTGGTGTCGATAAAGTAAGTACATGGTGGTTAATTGCTATATAAACACAACCCACTCAATATGGAAAACAACTACATGGAAAATTGGGTTTAAAGTAGACAGTGTATATTTTATAATAGTATAAAATGTAGTATAAAATTATGTCATGTATAGAGTGTATGTTATGCATACGATATATTTTGTATAATGATGTAGTGTCTACATAGTGTTTATAGTATAATGGTGCGGAATATAATTGCACTTTTATACTAATATATTTCTGTCAACTTTCTCATTATATGATAGTATTACTACTACTACTACTACTACTACTACTAATAATAATAATAATAATAATAATAATAATAATAATAATAATAATTATAATAATAATAAGTAAATTGTAACACTTCGAATCCCAGGGTTGGGGCGGAATCACTGACAACAGAACAAATTAAAAAAAGGATCGAAAAAGTGGAGGGAGTGCATGCTCAAGATGAAACTCCAAATGAAAACAATGAGATCGTAAATGATAAAGAAATGAATGAGAATGAACTTGCTAACTTGAAGGATGAAATTATGATCGAATGGATGAAAATGAAAGAATCTGACATGGGGGAACGAGACACCCTCCATAAGATCCAGAACTCCAAACAGAACCAAAAGAGAATACACAAGACTAACATAATTATCAAAAACATTATCATCACAAACAAACTAAACATTACTGATTTAAATCATCTCTATTATGCATCGGCTGAAGTCACCACTCACTTATGTGGAGTGAAGATGAAAAAAACAAAGGAATTCCCACAAGAAATCTACTTGGCAAGAGAACATCAATCGCCAAATAAACCTTCTCCGATCTGACATAGAAATTTTAACAAACTATAAAGTAGGTGAACATGTTAAACAAACTAAACTTAGAAAATTGAAAAGAAAGTACAGTATAAAACCAACAAGTGACATAGGCATGCTGATAGAAATAATCAAGCAAAAAGTGTCGGCCAAAGCTGCTCGTATAAGGCGCTTTGAAAAACGATCTAGATTCTATAAGGACAATAATATGTTCAAAACCAACCAAAGAAACTTCTACAGAAAAATTGGTAAGTCAACAATAACTGCTAAATCAATACCACCCAAGGAGGAATTGCAAGAATTCTGGGAAAAGATCTGGGCCGAAGAAAATGTTCATAATATACATGCCCCATGGATAGACAGACAAATGAAAGATACAGCTCACCTTGAGGAACAAATATGGGAAAATATAACAGTTGAACAGTTGCGTTTGGCTCTAAGAAAAACCAGCAAATGGAAATCCCCAGGAAAAGACAAAATACAAAATGTTTGGATAAATGCCTTCACAGAGTCTCATGAGCTGTTAGGCCAACTTTACAATGAAATAGTTAAGGAGCCAGAAAAAATACCATCATGGCTAGTTAACGGCATTACATTCCTGCTTCCGAAGAATGATGAGACAAACAATCCCAAAAATTACAGACCGATAACTTGCTTGACCACAATGTATAAAATGTTAACATCAGTCCTAACTGAATATACATATGACCACCTGATAACAAATGACCTATTTCCCATTGAGCAGAAAGGGTGTAAACGAGGCTCATATGGCTGTAAGGATCAGCTTTTGGTTAACAAAATGATACTGGAAGATTGTCATAATAGACACAAAAATCTATCAATTGCTTGGATAGATTATAAAAAAGCATTCGATAGTTTGCCACACACTTGGATTGAAAAATGTTTAGAGATTTTCAAAATATCCCCCGTTGTCAGGAGGTTTTTGTCATTCAGTATGAAGACATGGAAAACGACACTCCTTTTGAATAGTGAAACAAAATCACTGGAAGCTGGAGAAGTTAATATTAATTGTGGAATTTTTCAGGGTGACTCTTTATCACCGCTTTTATTCTGCATCGTACTTATACCATTAAGTAAAATGCTCAATGAAACAAAACATGGATATAAAATCTATGACAAAACCATTAATCACTTGTTCTACATGGATGACCTGAAACTATTTGCAAAAAATGATGAACAATTGCAAGGGCTATTATCCACTGTGGAGCAGTTCAGTGATGACATTAAAATGGAGTTTGGACTAGATAAATGCGCCAAAGCAACGTTCACCAGAGGAAAGCTGCTGAAAAGTTCAGACATTAATCTTGATCGAGGGAATGTGATAAGAGAAATTGATCAAGAGGAAACTTACAAATATCTAGGTGTTTGTGAAGGAGACGGAATCAAGCACTCGACAATGAGGGAAAGGATAAGGAAGGAATGTTACCGCAGAGTAAGAGCAATCTTAAGAACGGAATTGAATGCAAGGAATAGGATCGATTGCCATACCAGTAGTAACCTACAGTTACAATATCATCAACTGGTCAAGCACAGAGATCCGTAGGCTCGATACAAAAATTCGAAAATTCTTAACCATGCACAGAATGCATCACCTTAAGGCAGATACAGATAGAATATATCTCCCTAGGAAAGAAGGAGGACGTGGGTTAATTCAGTTAGACATTGCGTTGAAAACTGCAACAATTGGATTATCTACATATCTAAGGGAATCACATGATCAAACTCGTTTTGAAACACGAAAGCACCAAAAGATCATACTCCATTACAAAAGATGCACAAAGATACAGTAATGGGCTACACATTTCAGAAGTCCCATTTACTGCTGAAATGGAAAACACAGAAAAAGCAAAGCAGGTAAAAGTAACTGCAAAGAAAGAACTGCTACAGAAACTGGCTAAGAAATGGCAAGAAAAGCCTCTGTATGGAAAATACCCAGAACGAGCTAACAATCCTGATGTTGACAAAACTTTAACCCATCAGTGGTTGGCGTCTTCTGGACTGAAATCGGAGACTGAAGGACTGATTATATCAGCACAAGATCAGTGTCTGCCAACAAAAAATTACCAAGCCAACATAATAAAAAATGGATGCAGCCCATTATGCCGTGTATGTAAAAAACAACCAGAGACCATTGACCATATAATTTCAATGTGCAGTCCTATAGCTCCAACGGAATACCTAAACAGGCATGACAGAGCTGCACAATACATACATTGGATAATGTGTAAGCATTTTGACCTGCCCCATCAAAAGAATTGGTGGGAGCATCAACCACCTCCCATACTTGAAAAAGATCACATCTCAATCTTGTGGAACTTTAGCATCCAAACAGACCGAAAAATAGATGCAAATAGACCTGATATAATATTGAAGGACTTTAAAAAGAGGGTATGCCTGCTAATTGATATGTCCGTTCCAATAGACAAGAATGTATCTATAAAAACATTTGAAAAATTGAGCAAGTATAAGGACCTGGAGATAGAAATTGGAAAAATGTGGAAATTGAGAACTAAAACAATACCAGTGGTTGTAGGCGCTCTAGGAATGATACCTAAGGGGTCTAATGATTACTTATCGCAAATTTCAGGAAACCCGCGTATAGGAGAAATACAAAAGATAGTACTAATGGGAACTGCCCATATACTAAGGAATATTCTGTCAATATAAGTACATCACAAGTCTAAACACTAAAGATGCATGTGTGAGTATGTATGTTCTTTCTTGAACATGGCGGCCCTTGTTGTCTCTTGAGGTCACTGGTTGTGACTTGGTGATAACTCGTATGAACATAAATCAAGATAAATGCAGCTGTAATAATAATAATAATAATAATAATAATAATAATAATAATAATGATTTCTTTATTGGCCACAAGGGCTGACATCAAGAAAAACATTACAGACGGCACAGGACGGTACAGGACGGTACGATGTGGGTTTTGTGCGTGTAAATATTTTTATTATTCATATAAGAAAAGAAAAAAAAGACATAGAAACATATATATATAAACAATAAAAATGAAAATTGAAACAATGAAAAATTCCCCAATAGGGGGGAAACCTCCGAGGGTTACTCGTAGCGAAAACCACACAAAAGACCACGGCCACCCTGATTACCAGGGCAAGCGCCCTCTCTCAATTTTTCCATTTCTCAAACTACAGACGTATATTCAGAGCTGTCCCGTTCACTCGGACCAGACGCGCCACTTTCACCCACCTTTCAACAAACTTGCTAGAAGGCAGCACTTGCCTCTCCACCCTGATTTTCCTCTTCAAGTGAAACTTGAAAAAGTTAATTAGGGATTCGCCGAAGAGGAAAGTGTCTGTCTTTAACCCTTTCAACCTTGTCCACCACACAATCTCTTTAGCAATGGCCACCAGGCAGATGAAAACCGCCTGCCCTTCCTCCTCGGAGGAAGGCGGCGAGACCATCTGCACAATGGACTCAGTCGATAACCGGATCAGTCCTACACGCGACAGCAACTGTTCGACATAGCTCTACAAGTCAGCAATGCTCGAGCACTGAACGAGTGCGTGCACGACGGTTTCGTCGCTCTGCGTGCATCTCGGACAGGCTCGGCTGACGGCACTTCCGTGCCTGTAGAGCTTATCTCGAACCGGCAGCGCTCCCCGGTAACACTGCCAGGCCAGGGATATTTGGAAGTTATCCATAGACCCTCGGCTGAAAGTTCTCAGGAAGAGAGCAAACATCTGATCTTCTTCGACGCCCAGGATCTCTCCGAAAATGTCGTCGCTCTTCCTCTCCACTAGTCCTCTATAGAACGCCGAGGTGGATGTTCACCGATACTGGACGTTGTCCATAGGCCCCGGCCCGAAAGTTCTTCCGAAGAGATTGGCTAGTTGATTTTCGTCGACGCCTAGAGTTTCCCCAAGTACGTCGTCGCTCTTCCCCTCCACTAATCCTCTATAGAACGCAAAGGTGGAGTTTCCACCGATCACATTGCCCGATTGGTCGAGGGCTGTGAGCGCCTGAAGACATTCCAGTCTCCAAGCGCTCCCTCTCGGTCTTCGCTTGACATAGGACTGCAGCTCCGTGAAGGAGACGAGCTGGGGAAAAACGCGTCTAGCAAACGGCGACCACACCTGAGCACCGTCGAGGAAGAGGTGAAGATGCCGTAGCCTGAGCGCGTGTCTGCGCATCATCAGCCACGGCATGCCCAGCCCTCCACGTAGCGGGTGTTGACAGCAGATGGACCGCCTGACCATCGGAGCGCGTCGCTTCCACAAGAAGCGAAAGAGCAAACGCTCCAGTGCAGTCAGGCGGGGCTTAGGACAAGGTACGACGGTCAGGCGGTAGTAGATGACGGACGCGATGTACGCGTTAGCCACCTCCGCTCGACCTTTCAGAGATAGCTTCCTCTCCGCCCATTTCTGGGTGAGAGAAGCCACCCTGCTCGTCACCTCGTCCCAGTTTTTGTCCGTCTGGAGGTCCGGACCGAAGCAGACTCCTAGCAATTTAACCGGTCGGTCCGTCCAGCGCCCGACGACGCTGTTGGACGGCATGGACCTGCCTCTGCAGGTGCCGAGCTGCAGGCCCACTGACTTTTTCCTGGTTGATCATTGCTCCTGTCACCGCTTCGTATTCTCTTAGTGTAGTGCCGATCGCCTCCATGTGTTTGGCGTTCGACACAACTACGGTGACATCGTCGGCATATGCTGACCGGATCTTCCGCATCTTAGTTCGCACGGGACCCCCCTCAAAGTCTCCAGTTTGTGCAGTAATGGCTCGAGAGTCAATACGTACAAGAGGGACGAGAGGGGACATCCTTGGCGGATCGAGCGCATGATGTTGAACGGTTTCGAAAGGTGACCGTTTACTCTCACCACAGAGCAGATGACGCTGTACATGGCAGCGATTCAGCCTCTGAAGACGGGTCCAAAACCAGCCGCCTTCAGGACTGCCGCTAGGTAACGATGGTCGACCATATCGAAAGCTTTCGACTGATCTAAATTGATGTATCGCGTGAGGTGGAGGTTGTCGTGGATGGATCTGTCGGGAATGGCGCATGTCTGCGCCTCTCCCACCAGGCCACCAACGACAAGCGCCAACCTCTTTCCTAGCACCTTGGCCAAAATCTTGAACTCTGTGTTTAGAAGAGTTATGGGCCTAAAATTATCTATGTTATCCCCCTTGTAAGGATCCTTTCTCAGCAGCGCCACAGCTCCTCGGCTCACAGAGCTGGGAATTCTCCGGTTCTGTTGCCAGTTGCAGTAGACGTCCGCCAAGAGGCCTCCGAAGAAGTCTAGCATCTGTACGTAAAGTTCATAGGGCAGACCATCCAAACCAGGCGATTTACCCCTTGTGCAGCTAGTCATTGCCTCCCGTACTTCAGCGGCTGTTATCGGCTTTTCGCAACACTCCGTCTCAGTGACCGAGATCTGCGGCAGTCCGTCGAGGTAGACACTAAAGTCCATCCCTCGATCCGGCCCGCCGCTGCCCCCGAACAGCTGAGCGAAGTGTCACTGAAAAGCTTCACACATTTGCCCAGGATCGAGTAGCATGCGCCCGTCGTGGTCCACCAAAGACCGGATCGTGGTTTTGTTGCCACGACGCGCCTCCGCCACTTGTGCCCATTGAACGGCTTTCGTCCCCTCGTGTCTGAGAGCACGCACCCTAGCTCTGACAACGCAGCCTTCGTGCTTTGCATTGAAGAATTGGTCAAGGGCCAATTTCGCCGCAAGTACGTCGGTCACGATGCCTTTGCTAAGCGCCTCGTCTAATTGTCTAACTAGTTCTCCCTGTGTTCTATTTTTCTCTATAGCTAAAGCCTTACTAAACCTAATGGACTCTATTCTAATCGCTCTTTTCATAGCAAACCACCACTTGTTGTTGACGATGGCCCCCGTCAACGCTCGCTTAACTAGTTCGCTAATCCGGTCTCTGTAGGCCTTGCGCGCTGGTAAGGACGCGTTTAGCTTCCAGTAGCCGGGTCCTCGTCTATGAACCCTATCTAAGTCAAGCACACAGATCACGAATTTGTGGTCCGTGTAGCTGACTATCTTGAATTGTGGACAGCCTATGCTAGACCTATCTATTTTCCTACAAAATACTCTATCTAGATATGATCTGGATGACCCTATGCGATTTGTCCAAGTCCACATTGGCACATTCGGGAAATCCAATCGGTACCTGTCAGACAGTTCAAAACGCCTGAGCAGGTTGGTGAGGCTCTTGCACCCTCCTCCCCTATCCGCTAATCCCACACAACCCAGCGTGCATCTAAGATCCCGTTCTAGTCGCCCACTAACACTAAAGAGCAGGACGTTCCAAGAAAGGTCTCCAGATGCCGGAAGAAATCAGGCCGCCCTGATCCTGTCGGGGCATAGACGGCCACTAGCCTGAAAGCTTGCCCGTCTCCGCTGGTCACGTCCAGCACCACCAACTTACCCTCTGGGTCCAAACCTCTCCGAAAAAGCACAGCAACTCTTCCCCCCGATCCAGGACGGCTGGGAGATGCGTTCATATCGTAGCCGCCGAAGATCAGTGCGATAAATCAGTGCGATAAATAAAGTGGCGGCCAAGTACTTTGGTCAATACAATTGAATTTCCTCTTCTTCCAAATTGTTAGGCTTGTGCCAATGTTAGAAACAATTAGGCGGTGGATTGGCAGTATCAGTAGAGTCGGACGCCATGCTTTGCAGCAAAGAGTTACGGCCCTTTATGGTCTGAGTTCAAATCCCGCCGAGGTTAACTTTGCCTTTCATCCTTACGGGATAGATAAAATAAAGTACCAGTAATGTGCTGGGTAATTTGCTGGCCTTGTGCCAAAAGTAGAAACAATTATTTATTTGGTAGTCTATGCAAGTTTATAATGCAATAACTTGTGCACCTCCGTGTTCTTAAGGTTTGGGCGGCAGTGTATGTTATTTGTGTGGTGGGGAGGAGTATACCCTCCTCATGTTAATGTTCTACACCCCACTTGTTTTGTCATGAGAATTAGCTAGATGTTTCTTGTGTTATTTTAATATTTGTTCTGTTGTGGATGGCGGGTGTAATGTGAGTTGTATTATATTATTGGGTATTGATCTGATAGAGTATATATTATGCGAGTTGTGTATTTTATTGCTATTTTAATGAGGGGCGATGCCCCCAGCATGATCTAATGACTGAAGCCGGTAAAATCGTAATATATTAAAATTTCAGCAATAGACGTTCTTCGTTTAAACAGCGTTATTTACAATATTTACTGTGTTTTATTTGTCATACAAACATTTTCTGTACGCTCTCAATTAGGAAATTCTAATCAACTTTAATTTCTCCTTTAACTATGTATCTTGGAAAGATTTTCACCCAACATGATCTTAATCATGATGGCTGAAACAAACTTAAAAAATAAGATTTGATAATTCAAGAAATTAGTGCAAATATTTTCTTAAAGTAACATTTATCGTATGGTCTCCTTCCCGTGTGTGTGAGATTTTAAGAAAATATTTGCATTATATACACTACATGTATAAATATATATAAAATATATATATGGGAGGTGGTAAGAAAATATTTGCACTAATTATTTATATGTGAATATGTCTGTTATTTTAAGAAAATATTTGCAATAATTATATATATATATATATATATATATAATAACTGGCTCTCCGTCGGTTACGGTGGAGAGTGTTCCAATTGATCCGATCAACAGAACAGCCTGCTCTTGAAGTTAATGTGGAAGTGGCTAAGCATTCCACAAACACGCGTGTCCTTAACATAGTTCTCTGGGATATTCAGCGTGACACCAAACGTAACAAGGCTGGCTTTTCGAATTACAGGTACAACTCATTTTGCCAGCTGAGTGGACTGGAGCAACGATAAATAAAGTGTGAGCCGAATACCTTAACCACAAAGTCATGGGCCTTCATATATATATATATATGTGTGTGTGTGTGTGTGTGTGTGT
>OZ024743.1:57263227-57265727 GCA_964016885.1 Eledone cirrhosa | reverse complement strand
GTGAGGCGGTTTAAGAAGTTATCACCAGCACACTTGAAAATCTCGGCACTCAGTCCATCCATTCCAGGTAACTTGCCGCTGTTTAATTTGGCAATGGCCTTCGCCACCTCATCAAATGAAGGAAGATTAGCCATTGCCAGCTTTGTAGGTCTGGATGGAATCGACCGGATGAACTCATCATCAATTTCTGATGGTCTTTTGAGAAGCTCATCAAAGTGGTCATGCCACCTGATCAGGATTGCCTTCGGGTCTCTGAGCAATTCATTGCCGTCCCCGGAGCGAAGTGGTGATATTTGTGAACTGGTCGGATCATACACCTCCCTGAGCAGACTGTATAGGAGCTTTGTATCATGTCTATCTGAGGCCTTCTTGATTTCATCAGCCTTTTGGCTCCACCAGGTATCCTGCATGGCTCTCAATCGATGTTGCACACGTGCCTTGATCTGCCTGAAGGTCCGGTCACTCCTGTCAGAACGTGACTCACACAACAATGATGTCAGCACTTTTTGTTTCTCTTCAAGCAGGGTCTGGATCACTGGATCATTTTCATCGAACCAGTCTTTATGCTTTCTCTTGGTATGACCCAAAACTTCAGCACTAACATCGTAGACAGTTTTCTTCAATGATTCCCAAGTGTTTTCACATTCCATGGACTCAAGGGACCTCGACAGCTCAGCTCTGACTTTCTCTGTTTTCAGACAAGCCACGTTTAGTTATTTTGGAAGTGCAACCTTCTTCCCCCTTACTTTGGGCTTCACAACAAATTGAAACTTGGCGCGCACCAGACGATGATCAGTCCAACATTCCGCGCCTCGCAATACACGAACTAATGTGATATCCCTGATATCACGTTTTCTCGTTAAAACGAAGTCAATAAGGTGCCACTTCTTTGAACCTGGATGCATCCAAGCTGTCTTATATTTGTCTTTCTGCTGAAAGAGCGTGTTCCCAACAACAAGATCCATCTCAGTGTACATCTGTAACAGAAGTAGGCCATTGTTATTGCACTTACCTACTCCATGCCTGCCCATCACACTCCAAGCTTCCCAGTCATTACCAACACGTGCATTAAAATCACCAAGGATGACAATCTTGTCTACATAAGGTATACCATGGATGACCTCTCTCAAAGACGTGTAGAAACTTAGTTTTTCATCATCACTAGCACACATAGTAGGAGCGTACACACTGACCAGAGTCACAAAGCGGTTTTGAATCAGAGGGACTCTCATGGACATTATCCGTTCATTGAATCCACAAGGAAGATTTTCCAGCTTTGAGACGATTCCATTCCTGACTGCAAATGCGACCCCCGCTTCTCTCCTACAGCCCTCTTCTCCACCACTCCAATAGAAGGTATAACCTCCCTTGTGTTCTGTGAATTGACCCTCACCTGCCAATCTCAATTCTGAAAGAGCAACGATGTCCATGGTATAGCGATCGAGTTCCCTCGACACCAAAGCAGATCTTCTTTCAGGGCGAGTTTTACTGAACTGGGAATCCAGCAAAGTTCTTACATTCCAACATCCAATATTCTGAGGTTTGAACCTCCTTGTAGTTGTAGGATGACGGCCGGGCCCACGCTGCGGTGCCATGGGACACCTGCCGGGCCAAACCCCTTCACAATAAGTTCCAAAACCTTACTGCCATTGACTTCAGGATTATCATCTGTTATCATCGAATTTGGTGCACTTTTAGGCTACGGCCAGCCACACGAACCTATAACAGATCCTGAATAAGCGATGCCTGTGCTTTGAAGGTATTTTAAGTGGGGAATGGCCTTGCACGTTACCAATCCCACTCTCTGAGCATCGAAAACACTACCCGAAAAGGAGAGCTGGTCAACATCATCGGATGCTTCCAAAGCCGCAGGTTTTTTTTCAGAGTTTCCCTCTCCTAGAAAGATGTTGTGACAACAGGGGGCCCTTCACTCCCAGGTAAAAAAAAAAAAGTACTATTTGGATGGCCGTTGACATTGCTGAGTTCCTCCGCCCTTTGCCAGGTTTTGTATTTCATCCAGCAGGGTGTCCAAATGTCACCCTCCTTACCAAGCAAGCTTGGTGGGGTTGCCGGTTTAGTCGCCGACGACCCGACCATGAGACAGGTAGTACTGGGTTACATGTTACCAGTAGCACTCGAGAGCACTCGAGAGCAACCTGACACATACATATATATATATATACATACATATATATATATATATATAAATATATATACATATATATATATATATATATACATTATATATATATATATATACATTATATATATATACATATATATATACATATATATATATATACATATATATATATATATATATATACATATATATATACATATATATATACATATATATATATATATATATATACATATATATATACATATATATATACATATATATATATATACATATATATATACATATATATATATACATATATATATACATATATATATATATATATATATATATATATACATATATATATATATA
>OZ024743.1:57255727-57258227 GCA_964016885.1 Eledone cirrhosa | reverse complement strand
GTGTGTGTGTGTGTGAGTTTGATTCCCTAAAACTCGAGAAGTACTCAACCGATTTGTTTCAAACTTTACATGTGTATTACTTATGTTTCAGGGAGTGTTATGCACATAGAAATTCGACTTTTTGATCTTCTAGGGGGCGCATTAGGTGAAAAACGGCATTTTTTTTCAGCTTTTTATGGGTTTTTTTATGCGTTACGTCAGACCGATTTCTTTGAAATTGTAACTATGTATTAGTCAGTCTCTTCTTCATACCGTGAGCAAAGAAAATCCAACTTTTTTATGCCCTAGGGCCCGCATTAGGTGAAAAACTTCATTTATTCAGTTTTGGGGGGTCTTTTTGGAGGCGTTACATCTAGCCGAATTTCCCGAAATTTCAAGGCATATTATGCACATAAAAAAAATCAATTTCTTGATCCCCTAGGGCCCGCATTTAGGTGAAAACCTGCATTTTTCCTGCTTCATCGAGGAAAATCTTAAAGATTATCCAGCCATCAGAGTATTCGGTTTATTTTCTTTACATATTGTCGAGGCATGCAGTTTTTCCACGATTAGGTCTGTTGGCGGCCCGTGTTCCAAAATACATTATCCCGTGCAACGCCGGGTACTACTGCTAGTATTGTTTGTTTGTATGTATGTATGTATGTATGTATGTATGTATATACATATATATATATATATATATATATATATATATATATATATATATATATCATACTTGTCACCTTTTGAAGTGTTATTAAATCTACCTTGCTTGTTTAGTCATTAATTTACGTTATTATACATACACAGAGGTGTGTGTATGTGTGTGTGTCAAAAAATCATCTGATGTAATTTAGTTATGAGAATGTTACAACTTCACTACAAACCCCATAACCATTAGCGCCTCCATCAATACCACCAGTTCCTTTGACACAACTACCACCCCACCACGAACAATAACATCCACTACCACTTCCACCAACACTATCACTACCTTCACTACCACAACAATCAGTCTGATAACACATACATTATGTCGAATTATCTCTCAAAGATCAGTTGTATGTAGTCAGCCAGAACAAATATTTTTCACTAATATTATGCCTCAAGTCTAGAGCTTCAAATTGAGAACACAGCATGTTCGAATGGTTAAAACGTTAGCTTTGCATTCATTAGGTCCTGAGTTCAATCCCACTGCTTGGCAACTTGGATATGTGTTATTTACCATAGCTTCGCGGCAGATCATGATTTGTGGGTGAAATTGGGTCGACGGAAACTGTTTGGAAGCTTGTCTGATGGAATGTACCCGTAATTCGGAGGTCCAGCCGTATCATGACGAATCTCCACACGATATGCATTTAGATTCCACGTGTCTGTGGAATTTTATGAGACTCATACGTTAATTTCATAAGCAGGCCGTTCCCCAGTTCGATCAACCGGAACACTCTTTGTCGAAGACCGACAGTTGTTCATTCCATCTCTTTAGTGCTGGTTTATTTACTGTGAAGGCACGTGCCGTCGTGCTTATGGTATACGTAAGCCCACGAGTTCGATTCCTGGACCGTGTGGTGCGTTATGTCCTGAAATCAAAGGACAGTTTTGTCAAATGCTTTGCTCAGAATTGGAAAGCGAGGGGCTCCACCGTATTAAAATTGTTAAGAATCCATGGTCATGGCATCAAGGCACATTATTTAATGGTTAAGGCGTCGGAATCGGAATTGTATGATCGTGTGTTAAATTCCCGGGCTAAGCTATGCGTTGAGTCCTTGAGCAAGATATTTTATTTCCCGTCACTCCAGCACAACTAGCTACTCATGAAATTAACGTGTTTGAGCAATTCACAGACACCTATGTCTTTAACGTAGTTCTCAGGGAAATTCAGCGGGACACAGAGTGTTCAGCTTTAATCTTTGAATTACACGTACAACTCAAGTTATCCAGTCAAACACCCTAACCACTAAGACAAGCAACCTTCACAACATCTACATATATGCACGTCCCAACATACGTATTTACAAGCCCCAGGAAATGTCTTGAAGCTAAGAAAAAAAAGTGATTTGTGACAGACTTGAATTCCGTGAAGAATTTGAATCTCATAGAAAATCATACATTCCTGCATACATACGTGCGTAAATTTACAGACCAGCCGACAAAGATACATGGAGAAAGACGAAGACACACACGTACATACATACATGCCATTTCTAACAATTTCACGTACACACTGACATACACATCATGTTAACAAATGGGATATTTAATGCACAGACACACAGACATACATACGCACGCACATTACATATATATATATATATATATATATATACATATACGCAAACACATACATACCTTTCAAATTCGAATAAGTAAAATATATATACATACACATAAACATATATGTGGGTATGATTATTTACATACATAGATACATATAAAGACATGTATATAATTATAAATATATATATATATATATATATATATATATATATATATATATATATATATGTATGTGTGTGTGTGT
>OZ024743.1:57238227-57250727 GCA_964016885.1 Eledone cirrhosa | reverse complement strand
TGGAACATCTTCCCTAATATGATAACAGTATTCCATACAAGGATGAATTGTGAACTTGTAAAGATACGAAATAGTGTTAGTGTTACTACTAATTAACACCGGCCTTTCAAGCCTGCGCTGTATTTGAATAAGCATTTCCAGTAGATAATTCATATGCAATATATATATTTAAGTGATGGTTTATTTTAGTCTCAGTGCCAAGCAGTGTTATCATCACGAAGATGGATAAAAATCCTGAAACATTACTGCCACGTGGTAGCTATGACATGATACTTATAGCGAGATTACGTATATTTATTAAAAATAAACAAATTACATATGCATTCATATAATATAAGCTTATATTCTAATCTAGAATCGTAAAAATATCACAGCAGTAGGTAGGTAGGTAGGTAGTAGAAGTAGTAGTAGTAGTAGTAGTAGTAGTAGTTCTATTTTTCCAACCGTCATCAACTGTAAAGGTTTCACGAAAAAGAAGAAAATAAAAACGTGTTCATGCTGTTTGTATAACACAGAAGGAATGAGATAAACTCGAAGAGAGGGAGAGAAAAATATATGTAGATATATATATGTGTGTGTGTGTGTGTGTGTGTGTGTGTGTGTGTGTGTGTGTGTGTGTGTGTGTGTGTGTGTGTGTGTGTGTGTGTGTGTGTGTGTGTGTGTGTGTGTGTGTGTGTGTGCGTGCGTGCGTGCGTGCATGTATATGTGCTTGTAAGTATATATATATATATATTAGAATTGGTGCTCTGAAATAGTGATATATATATGAATGTATATATAGTGTATTTTGCAATACACTGTATGCTTAATTAAAAGCATTTTGAAGACCATACGCTATTGTTTTAAAGTAGCGACATTGTCGCTTACTTAAATTTTCGGCAGACAGGGGGAGATAAGTTGACAGCGCTGTTTCGTACTATTTGGTACTTATCAAACTCACTTCTCTCCCCATCTGCCGAAAATTATGTGTGTTGGATTCTTATAGAATTCCAGTAACAATCAGGAACTGATTTTACAGAGCGGTCTCCGGCCCAGCAGAAATTGAAAATTAGAATTGGTGCTCTGAAATAGTGATATATATATGAATGTATATATAGTGTATTTTTCAATACACTGTATGCTTAATTAAAAAGCATTTTGAAGACCTGATTGTTACTGGAATTCTATAAGAATCTAACACACATAATTTTCGGCAGATGGGGAGAGAAGTGAGTTTTGATAAGTACCAAATAGTACAAAACAGCGTTGTCAACTTATCTCCCCCTGTCTGCCGAAAATTTAAGTAAGCGACAATGTCGCTACTTTAAAACAATAGCGTATGGTCTTCAAAATGCTTTTAATTAAGCATACAGTGTATTGCAAAATACACTATATAGACATTCATATATATATATCGCTATTTCAGAGCACCAATTCTAATTTTCAATTTCTGCTTGACCGGCAACCGCTCTGTATAATCAGTTCCTGATTATTACTAGAATTCTATAAGAATCATACATTCATGATTTTCAGCAAACAGGTGGAGTACTTAGCTTTGATAAGTACTAAAAAGTACGAAAGAGTGCTCTGTCAGCTTTATCTCCACTGTTTGCTGAAAATTTAAAGTAAGTGAGACTGTCACTACTCTAAAACAATAGCGTAAAGTCTTCGAAATGCTTTTAATTAAGCATACAGTGTATTGCAAAATACACTATATATACATTCATATGTGACAGCTGTCGAAACAGCCACAGCTCATCGTCGGGGTCCTGACTCTTTTCCTATATATATATATATATATATATCAGCAGAACTAAATACACGAACAATGAATGTAGGGAGCGATAACTACTACTACTACTACTACTACTGCCATCACTAGAACGATTAACTTTCATGTTATTTGATCTCCAGCATAATGTACGTATCTCCACACACACATATATTTATATATACATAACGTATATATATATATATATATATATATATATATATATATATATATATATAAGGAAAAAAGATGAAATCGAAAATGCAACTGGAGTCTTTTTTTTAAATATATATTTATTTGGTTCCTTTACCGGTTTCGCAGTTCTTCTGCTTTTCAAAAGTAGAATTCAGATGGAGGGTTTGTGGTTTTTCTCACATCTGGTTGGTCTTTGAATGTTACTTCTGTTTTATATGGAAAAAAGTGGCTCGAAATGCTAGCTTTTTAGAGAAGTAATTTGGTTGGCTGGTGAATAAATATAATAAATTTCGCGCCAGTTCGCGTTTCAAAGTTCTTATTATATTTGCCTTCAAACAAAGGGGGAGGCACAGGTTGTTTTTTCATATATGAGTGAAGTTTGGTTGGTTGATTCAGTGGCGTGAATAAGCACATCAGCTTTCGCGCCAGTTTGTGTTTGAATTTCTTTTTATTTAAAAAGTCTCTAAAAGGCTACAAAATAAATTCCCAAATACGGGCGCGAAATTTCATATACTTGTTCACGTGACTATTCTAATTTAATTTATAACCAATCAAATTACATTTCAGCACATCAGTCATACTCAGAACAACTCTCTCCATCCCTTTTTCTTGACCATTATCTTTTGTTTGGCTAAACTAATCGATATATATAAACTAATCTAATATATATATATATATATATATATATATATATATGTGTGTGTGTGTGTGTGTGTGTGTGTGTGTGTGTGTATTACTATGTACTGTAATGCGTATTACTATGTACATAGTAATAACAAAAATGTTGGTGTGTCTTTCCTTCCACCACTCAGCCATAACACGTAAGTATAAGATCTCCTACACATACACACACATCGTCTCTCATTTATATGCTACACCAATAAATTACAGCTGTCTCCATCACATTTATCGATTATCTCAACAATTATCACCTGCTTTTATCCCAACACTCCACTTATCTCACCCCCTACACTCCACTCACCTTTACACTGCGCTAACCTCTCACTAATCCTATCTCTAGTCCGATAATCTAACCTTCATTAATCCACCTCCACCTCCCTACATACATATACCTATCTCTTGAAATATTCAACCAAGATAATCAATAGTGGAGCCAACGAGAACAATCTCTTCTTGGTCACTCGAATTGCTAGAAATAATAGTCAAATACCCCTTATAAAATTTCTAACATAGGCATAGTAACGGAAATTTATTTTGGTGAGAGGAGTATTTCACTGGTACATTATTTTAACACACATATCCCCACCCCCACATACCCCACGAATGATGAAAAAGAAAGTTGATAACAGTGGAATTTGAACTCAGAACGTAAATGAAATTAGCCGACCGTCAGACCGGACCAAGAAAAACATATTTCCAATGGTCTTTCCCTTGCTAATACTATCTGCCAGTTGCAACTCCTGGATGAAACAGTTGCAACTCCTGGATGAAACAGGCAGGATTTAAACTCAGAATGCTCAGTGTCGAATCAAATGCCGCAATCTACTATATTTATCGACCACGAAAGGATGAAAGTCGAAATTGAACCTGGGATTTGAACTCAGAGCATAAAAAACTAAAACAACTACCAACGTTCTAACGTCTCTGCCAATTCAGAAGAATAAGAGTTGGAACAAATAACACAAGGCATTGTCTGTGATACTCTAACGATTTTGCCAATTCACCTCTTCCTCCACAACACCCTACCATCTTGAAAACGGAAGGAGATATTGATTTTAAAGTCTTAGATATACAAAAAGAAGGATTGATTACGGTTGGGACGTCTTTTCACATGTGAGTAGATGATCAGGGTTGACCTGGGGTTAAACAAAAAGAGCAACACCTTTTTTTAACTCCTTATTATTGTTTTAATGTTTTCCTAATGATGTGGTGGCCACAGTAGAGCAAGAGATAAACTAAAAAGACGAGACGGCGAGACGGTTTCAAGCCTCTGTTGAATCTATTTTCACGCAGGTATAAAATACACACCTGCCTCTAAAATGTAGGTCCTTTGTGCCTAGTCTCAAATAGATTCACCCACCCTTCTAGTCATCTATCTGTTCACTGACCTTCAACCCCTTCCGGAGTCGTTAGGGGACCGTCTTGGGCATTTAAAGCAGGCCGAGCCCACCCCTCTACAGTTCTGAACTCAGCTAATTTCTTCCAGTGACCCCAGTTCTAGACTGACACTTAAGGATGAAAAGCAAAATTGATGATCTCAGCGGGATTTTAACGTAGAAAGCCAAAGCATCCTATTTGACGTTTTAACGACTCCGTCACTTTGCCGCCTCTGTTTCTAACAGAGAAGGAAAATTAGGAAGGAAAAATATTTGCAGATTATAACTACGTAAATATGCAAAAGACTGATAATGAGAATATGGATACAAAAACTAAGGAAACATTAAGATGAGATTAATAATATATTTTACAGAAAGTATTAATGGTGCAGCACCACCATGAAATCCTCTACTCGGAGAATTTTTCATAGGGACTTATTCAATTCTGATATTTTCAAATTCATCTAACTTCTTCCATTTATTGATACAAACATATAAATACATATAGGGACTTTATTTTTGGTGGGGCGTGGGGTGTATAAATTCATATATACGAGGTAGTATTGAAAAGTTCATGGCTTGATCACTGCTACAGAGGCCTGGTTGGAGTCTCAAACCTCCGAATTATTTTTATAAGGCTTAGAAAAAGCTGAAGGACCGCTGCAATCAAAGAGGAGAATATGTTGAAGAAAATCATAATTAACTGATCCTCCTGTGTTTTTTTACCCAAAACCAGGAACTTTTCAGCACCACTTCGTATATATTCTTATTATATATAAAAAATAACGTTAGACAACATACTTTGAGGCATAGAGTTATAGCCATTTACGTTCTGAGTTCGAATTCCACCGAGGTTAGCTTTGTCTTTTATCCTTACAGGGTTGATAAAATAAAGTACCAGAAGCTCACTGAGATTGATTTAATCGACTTTCCCTTCTCTAAATTGCTGGTCTTGTGCCTAAATCAGAAACCATTATATATAAAACTAACGTCGGACAACATGCTTTGTGGCAGAGTGTTTACGGCCCATTCATTACCCTCTGAGTTTAAATCCAGCTGAGGTTAACTGTTTCATCCTTATGGAGTTGATAAATTAAAGCACTAATAATGCACTAGGATTTATTTAATTAACTCCCCATTGTTAGCCTTGTGCCTAAATCAGAAACCATACATATATGCTTTCATATACGCCCCTATTATGCATCACGGTGTTAGCGCTACTGCTAATAGATACCAACTTGTCAAACCCGCACTGTATGGAATTATACCTACACTGTCGACTTACTGTCGCTCATAGACATTATACCACTGTCGACGAAGTGTCACTTACAGACAACACACCACTGTTGACATCTAATCTATATTACTAATTATTTGTAGATCTTGATTGTCATTCTAATACTGACGACGATATATATATATATATATATATATATATATATATATATATATATATATATATATATATATATATATATATATATATATATATATATATATATATATATATATATGGTAATAATAATAAATCTGAAGACTAAAATCCAAAGAGGTCTCGATAAGGATAAATATATATCAAATATATAAGAACCGTAGAGCAAATATTTATTAAAATAACAGATTAAAGTTTAAGCAAAGAATCGCTGCTTTCACCCTTAACGGCATCTTCTGAAACTAACAAAGTCAATCTCTGATTGACTTTGTTAGTTTCAGAAGATCCCGTTAAGGGTGAAACCAGTGATTCTTTGCTTAAACTTTAATCTGTTATTTTAATAAATAAATATATATATATATATATATATATATATATATATATATATATATATATATATATATATATATATCAGCTTCTACTACAACGTAATTATAATATCTGTATAAAACAACTACAACGGTACGCAATGGGGCCCACCCACAGCCCGGCGGACAGAATGGAGAAGGCGTTTCCCTGGAGAACGGCAAGGGAGACGCGCTGAAAAAGCCACTCCAACTCGCGGGGCTCACATCTGCAGCTGGCCAGCTCAGCGCCTATGGTGGTAAGTAAGGAGATAGCCCTGTGGCCGAGGACACCAGAAGTCTCTACTGCCAGGGGTGCGACCGCAAACCAGTCGGAGAGCGACTGGTATTTGAGGAGTTTGGCTCCCTCAGCACCAGGTTGCGGCTGCAGAAAGTGTCGGTGCAAGTGGCATCCCACATGAGGGGTTTGCCACCGCGGAACAGAAAGATGGAAAACAGAGAATGTCTGTTTGTCTGTCTGTATGTCTGTCCGTTCAATCACTAAAACTCGAAAAACACCCAACCGATTGTTTTCAAACTTTGCACATGTAATAATTATGGTCCTATTGAGCAAAAAAAATTTTAATTCTCAATGCCCTAGGGACCGCATTAGGCGACTTAGCGTTCTCTTTCTCTCTCTCTCTTAATATTTCTCTTTTTAGATAGATACATAGATATGACGTCGCGCCCTTATAATATCTGTCTGTATGCCTGACTCTCTGCATTACGTCATTATGACGCGATCAGAGTGTGTGTGTGTGTGTATGTATATATATATAGTGTGTGTACATATATATATTCTTATGCCAGGGAACATCTTCACGACCAAAGTATCGTCTTCCTGTTTTCCTTCGGTTGCAACGTTTTTCGAAATATTTACATCTGCGTTCACAGATTGATTTTTTTATTTTAGTTTCAGAAGATCCCGTTAAGGGTGAAAGCAGCGATTCTTTGCTTAAACTTTAATATGTTATTTTAATATAGATATTCGTGTACAGATATTTTTGCATACACAAAAACAAAATATAAACAAACCAGGCTGGCGATTACATAATCACATGCATCACTGACAGATATTTTTGCATACACAAAAACAAAATATAAACAAACAAGGCCAACGATTACATCAGTTAGTCTTAGTGTACTTCATACTGCTTTTAGGTAGAAGATCCCGTTAAGGGTGAAAGCAGCGATTCTTTTCTTAAACTTTAATTTGTTATTTTAATATATATATATATATATATATATATATATATATAAATATATTCGTGTACAGATATTTTTGCATACACAATAATAAAATATAAACAAATGTATTTATTTCACGAGGCTCGATAAGGATAAATATATATCAAATATATAAGAACCCTAGAGCAAATCCCGAGCAACGCCGGGTCATTCTGCTAGTTATATATATAGCAAAATTATACTTTGGTAAAATTTGCTTTGATACGAAAACACTGCGTATGTTCGTATCGTGAGAGATATTCGTCAATTCTGACGAAAATATGCCTTGGTTTCACCAACAGCAAACTTTCTCTGTCTTCTTCGCTTCACGCAATCACAATATAGTCAACTTGGCTAGCCAGACACTGATAGAAGGTAGACACGGCGCTATTTCCTTACTCTCTCGCATTCGCTTGGAGCGCACCTTTTACTTTGTTTCTCTCTTTAAATGGTATATGCAATACGAAACATGTCCACCTATACAATTTCACCGAAAAACATTGCCAAATTACTTTATGAACTCTGTAAAATAATATGCTAATATAGTTTCGTTGCATACTATGGTTAAAAGTTAATCAATTTTATTTATGGAATATATTATAAAAAAATACAGTTTAATAGAAAAAGAAAAAAAAGAAATTTAGATTAAAAAGAATGGAACGTAAAATAGGAAAATATAGAGAAAAAAGAAAAAACGGGAAGGGGAGGGAATAGCAAGAACTCTAGTATCACAGAAGAATGGGGAGGGGGAAGGTGGGGGATTAATGGGCTCTGGGGCTAGGGTGCGGCGGTAGAGGGGCTGCGTCCAGCGGACAAGACCACAAAAGCATTCCCATGTAATTAGCAGTTTGTTTCCTTGTTGGTCTTTATTCATTCGAATTCAATTGTTTGGGTGAGGTCACTGTCCCCACTTCAATTGCACGTCCGATCGACTACCCAAGAAACTTCCCTTGTTGTCTCTAACAAAGGCAGCATCACTGTCAACATACACTTAAATTTCTATTGTTATCTCTAATGGACATACATCACTATATAAAAAACACACATACCACGACTGTTGATCGCATGTTCATTAATTCGATTGCCTTTAGCACTTTGTCCTTGAGAAAAGTACTATATTTTATGTTGCTCTAATCCACTCATCTTGTAAAAATGAGTTATACCACGAATTCAAAGGGGTACCTTATTGAACTCTGTGCCACGTTGAATCTCTCTGAGAACTACGTTGAAATGCACGTATCTGTCAATTGCTCAGCCATACGTGCCATATTTCACATGCAGGCTGTCCTGTTTTTCGAATTAACTGGAACACGCGTTGACAGAACTGCCGAAGTTACAACACAATAGATATACTTCTACTGCTGACATTTATTTACAAACATTGTTAGCTGTCAAAAATATTACCACTGTTGGATTATTCTCACTTGCAGACATAAGACTATTGATATCAAGTATCACAGGCATAGCATTTCTGTCGACAGAGTGTCAGAGACGTATCACTACTGCTGTCCTATACTTACATGTATATTGATATCTTTTACTGACATGCCACTACTGTCGACAAACAACTACAGTCAACGAATTATCACTGTCGCCCTCTTTATATGTATGTATAAACGGAACCGTAACTTCACGTTGCTCCTTCTACCTGGAGTTGCGACCGATAGATAGTATTAGCAATTGAAAAGACCAACGGAAACATTGTTTCCTCGGTCCGATTTGACGTAAGTCGATCGACTGTCGATATATGTATAATTATATATATATATATATATATATATATATATATATATATATATATATATATATATAAATTTATATATATATATATATATATATATATATATATATATATATAAATTTGAGTATGTGTTGGTTGTTTACTAATACTTCAGTATGTAGGTTAGAGCACTCAACGAAGTGCGCAGGTGGGTCTGTTTACTCCGAAGTAATTTAAAAACAAGAAGTGTAAGTCAACAGGTTAAAATTAACTTCGCTTTTTCATATCCGCTGCAATATATAACCATTATCCAACAGCTATTATATCATCAGCCATCTAGAACTTGAACAGAAAAACATAATGGTGGAACAAAGTTTACCTCCGTTATTCGGTCCTTTGATATATGCCCAGTCCCAAAGTGTGGTGTTGTTTTCTCAAAGAACTGGTGGCATATATATATATACATGCACTATACTTATATACATACATATACATATATACATACATATCTCTTCCTATTACTCACTCTACTACCCAAAGTACTCTGGTGCGTTATGGTCCACATGGTTCCTTACCACACTTCCTTCGTTATAAATAAATATTTGCTCTACGGTTCTTATATATTTGATATATATTTATCCTTATCGAGCCCTCTTTGGATTTTAGTCTTCAAATGTATTATTATTACTATATACATATATATATATATATATATATATATATATATATATATATATATATATATATATATATATAGATATACATCACCACTTTCGACGAAGTGTCACTTCACAGGTATACTATGACTGCTGACGAAATGTCACTTATAGACATATCACCACTGTCGGCATGTACTCAATGTCAGTTTGATAACGTACTCCCGGTTGCTATGTGAGAAATTTGGTTCCCATGCTGGTTCTTATTTTTGGCGCTACTGGTGCTGCTGCTGTTACTGCTGAAGTTACTGCTGAGGTTACTGCTGATGAGGCTGCTGCTGTTACTGCTGCTGTTACTGCTGTTGCTGCTACAGATGCTGTACTGTTGATATTGCCGCTGATGCTAATACTGTTGCTAGTGATACTGCTGCTGCCGTTGCTGCTGCTGCTGTTGCTGCTTAGTTGCGTTTTCTACTGCTGCAGCTGCTAATGATTTTGCAAGTGAAGGTGGAGTGCTGCTGTTGCTGTTGTTGCTGCTGTTGTTGTTGTCAATAATGTTGTTGCTACTAATATTGTTGCTGCTACTGTTGTTCCTCCTAGCAATGCTGTTATGCTGCTGATATTGCAGCTGCTGTTGCTGCTGCTGCTGCTGATACTGCTGCTGCTGCTGCTGATACTAAGTTGTTGGTATCTGCTGCTACCGAAGCTGTTGCTGCTGCTACTGCTGCTGTGCCTTCTGCTGCTACTGTGTTTCCTACATATGCTGTGTTTGTGTTGCTACTGCCACTGCTGCTGGTGCTTTTGTTGTTACTTTTATTGCTGCTGCTGCTGCCTCTGCTGCTGCAACAATAGTAACTCCTAATGTTGCTGTTATTGTAACTGTTGTTGTTGTGGTCCAGTTTAGTCTTTACATTGATTCTATCCACCACCACTACCAAAACAACACCCCTTACCAACACCAAGCCTCCCACATCCACTAATGTTGTTTGATGTTGATATTTTATAATCACTTACATCTTTAAACCCCACAGGAATATCACGGTTGGATATTATGCTGCTATATTTCCCCTACCATATATAAATATGATGTTTTTTGTGTGTTTACAGAGAAAAAGATAGGTGACACACTAAAACTAACATTATATATATATACATATATATATATATATATATATATATATATATATATATATATATATATATATATATATATATATATATATATATATATATATATATATATATGCATATATATATCCTATACAGCTCAAGCTCTAAATTCTCTTTCATCTGTTAATAGCAGTAATATACTAGAACCAAATGTTTCAACTATAATCCACCTTCCTTTGACTATCCTAAACATTATAGTCTGTGCGATATTTTGTGTGCATACTATGTTCAAATACGCTACGTATACATATATATATATATATATATATAAATATATATATATATATATATATATAAAAAGTCAAATGTTTAAAATTTAGCTTCTTTTATTACTGCTATATATTTTACATTACTCCGGAGTAACCAAACCAACCTGCGCACTTCGTCGAGTGCTCCAGCCTGCATACTGAGGTGTTGATATACAACCAACATATACTCAAAATCTATATATATACCCTAACAATAGACTACCTGTATTAGACACAGAACTCTGGATTAACACTATAGACGAGAGAGCCCAAATTTTCCACTCACACTATGCTAAACCCATGGCCTCCAAATACCTGATACTCAAAAACTCAGCAATGTCCAGTAGTGCTAAGTTTAATATTCTGATCCCAGATTTGGTACGAGTGATGAAGGGCCACATATTTAAGTTCAACGAGAAGATCTACACCCAAAATGAGGGAGCAGCCATCGGCGTCAGCATAGCTGGTGATGTTGCCAACCTTTTCATGGTATGGTGGGAAAGGAGACTTAAAGATCTCCTTAATGAGAGCTCCATAGACCTCATCATGTACTCTCGTTATGTAGACGATATCAACATAGTTATAAGAACACCCCCACTAGAGAGCACTAACAAGTTTGATTTAGAACGTAGCACGATGGAAAGCATCCAGTAGATAGCTAATTCCATACACCAGAGTATAACTGTAACTATAGACTTCCCTTCCAAACACCCTAACAATAGACTACCTGTATTAGACACAGAACTCTGGATTAACACTATAGACGAGAGAGCCCAAATTCTCCACTCACACTATGCTAAACCTATGGCCTCCAAATACCTGATACTCAAAAACTCAGCAATGTCCAGTAGTGCTAAGTTTAATATTTTGATCGCGGATTTGGTACGAGTGATGAAGAATGTGTCCCGCATGTGCGACCCAACAGAAATGAAAAGACACATCCAACACTTCATCAACCGCATGCAGTTCTCTGGCTACAACCAAAGAGACAGAATCAGAGTATACGAAGGAGCCACGGAGAAGTATAAGACCCTCATAGAACTGGACATGAAAGGAATTTGCCCATTATACAGGAGCAAATCATGGAATAGCTTAGATAGGGCTAGACATAAGATAGGGAAAGCCACCTCATGGTACGACAACCAGAGATACCAGAGTGTCATGTTTGTGGACGCTACCCCTGGAGGGAAATTAGCTAACCAGTGTAGAAAGGCCCTAAGAAAGACCCACTTAAAAATAAAGGTGGTAGAAAAGCCAGGAACCACCATAAAATCCCTGATCAGCAAAACCTACCCTTTTAAGAAAACCCACTGTACCAATAGGAAATGTATCATATGTAAGGTGAACCCCCGGATAAACTGTAAAACTAGAAACGTAGTCTATAGCATAAGATGTACAGAGGGTACTTGCAGAAACATGACAACAACATACATAGGTGAGACAGCTCGTAGCATAGGTGAAAGGATAGACCAACACTGGGGGGAACTAAAAGGACGAAAAAATGGGTCAGTACTATACGAACATGCTAGACAACAACATGACGGTAACATAGACAACATAGAAATTAGAATAATATCTAAACATAGAAATGACCCAGCAGATAGGCAAATCAGAGAGGCCAGTGAAATAGAAATTAGAAGACCAAGGCTAAACAGAAAGAATGAATGGAATAACAACAACACCCAAACAAACAACACTGAT
>OZ024743.1:57205727-57233227 GCA_964016885.1 Eledone cirrhosa | reverse complement strand
CATAGATTCGAACATCTTCACGGTAAAACAAAATTAGGAAAAATAAAAATAAAAAATGAACGGGATTTTCAGTATTTTAAAAGAATATTCTAGAAAGAGAAAAGCAAGAGAAAAGTATTTAATGTCATCGATTTAAATGACCCAGTACGTTTCATTGCTTCACTACAATCTAAACATAGATTTTTCACAAACTACTTTTACCAGTCACAGAACTCATGTGTAATATTTCTCAGTGATTCTTAAGCCTGCGTTCAGATGTCATTATTTTTTAAAAAAATACTAAATATACTTCTCAAACCATTTCACTAAGTATACCTGTCAAACATTTCAAGTGTTGACCTCACAAAACACTAACTTTTCTTCCTTTATCTCAGTACATTACTATCTTTTTTCTTTTTCTTTTTTTGCTGTTTTCTTAATTTTTCATTTTTCAGTTGTCTCTTCCGTCAATAATATTTTCCGCTTATGTCAGTTTTAGGTAAGAGAAAATTACTGAGAGAGGTCCTTTCCTGTTTGATGGCTTTGGCAAAACAAACTTCACAATTTCCTATTTCAACGGGGAAGACAACTCTCTGCGATGAAATAGGAAGTTGGGAAACGACACAAAACAGTCACATGTAGATATTAATAACAGTTTAATAAAGACGCAGAGCGTATTGGTTGGACACACTCGTAAGGTCGTAGTTTCAATTCCTGGACAGAGTGAAGCGTTATGTTTTTGAGAAAGCCGCTTCATTTTACGTTGCTCTCCGTGATAGGACGAGGGATCTTATCATTAAAATATCTGATAGACGTCCTATTGGATGCAACCTCATAGAGGGCCAACTAAATCATCATAGGTGTGAACTGTAAATTAAATTTCATTTTAATTTCATTTTTCATTTTAGAAAACAGCTGGGATAGGACTGGAACTCTGAACAGTAATATATCAAGGATTCATGCAAAAATAAACTACAACCATTAGCTAACCGACGTACCTACTGACACTACAATGGTATCTACTTCTATAAACCAACAAGCTATGTTCTACTCCATAAACCCCACTAAATTTACCCTTCATGCCAACTCTGTCTAACACCAAAGTAATTACCTTTCCTAATAGTTAATCTCTAAAACTACAAACGTTGCAATATTCTGGTATTTCACACCTTTTCGATGGATGTTGACTAGTTGAACATTAACCACACTAGTCTCACCAGAGTGTGGAGGGATACCAGAGGCTGTGGGTACACCTCTCGTCTTCAGATTTAACTACAAAATGTACTTTATTTTCCTCAATTATACACAAGACCAACAATTTGATGGGAGAGGAAAGTCGATTAAATCGACCCCAGTGCGTTACTGGTACTTTATTTTATCGATGAAAAGCAATGCTATAAGGATGCGAAGCAATACTAACCTCGTCGGGATTTGACCTCAAAGCGTAAAGGGACGTAAATATATGTCACACAGCATGTTGTCCGATGCTCTACAGATACTGCCAATGCTCCGCCCTTTTCTCATTTATAATACGAGACATTGTGAACGAAAACGGGGAGGGTTGTATTATACATGTTTTCAGGCATTTTTACTGAGCTTAAAAATACTCATTTTAAATGGCGAGATTGTTAAGTACGTGTTGGTAACAATTGTTTACAAATGGTATTCGATATATGAACAATATTTAATATTTGAGCTAATACCATATAGAAAATTACTAAAAACGTATTATGTCAAGTGAGCAGAAAAAATAATAAACATCCGGTTGTTTCGTTGTCTGAGTATTTTGGTGAATTATGTATGAGACCGAGATTTTGATGGAAAACGTGGTACAAGCCTACAAAAACATATGATATATTATATAGCTGTACTGTGGAGTCATATTATAAACAAGAATGTAATTTAGTGTCGTTTATTTTGAGTGGAGTAGTAGCTTCAGAAGCAGATCGTATTATACACAAATAAATACGGTAATGCTATAAGGAAGTAAAATACCGAACCTACTGTAATTGTATTCCTCAGCTATTGACGTCTAATTTCTCTTTGGATTTTGACATATTACAGACCTGCCAACCTCTCAAAACCCAAACAGAGAGTACCATGAAGAAAAGTGCCCAAAAATGTGGAGAAATTAGGCAAAATGGGGAGATACATAATGAAAGCTATACCCATTTTCACAAAAGAAGATATCTCTCACTCACCCCAAAGTGGGAGGGAGATCTCCCCGGGGAGAGGAGACAGGTCTGATATTACAACGTTTCCCCTATATATGCGGATAATGGACGTTGTGATGTGCATGCCTTTTCTAATAATAATGGTGGCGTATTTATAACTATCTTACCACTTTTATCAATTAATTTCTTTTTTTTTTTTTTTTTTTTCATTGTTAAATCACGTGAGGGAGGGTTTTGTATATGACAAACTCCTCTAACCTTTGTTTTACAGGGCTTTTGTGATTGCTAGTGGGAAACGAAAGTGAAGAGCCTCACAACTTGTAGACTGTTACAGTATGAAAGGAGATGAAAATATCTATGAGAGAGAGAATTCATGCCGTTCTTTCAATGGATATAAATCTCTGAAAGCAGTTTAAACAACTGATATTATTGAATAAGTTTCAGTAGTTTATTTAATCTAGAGATTATAACAGTGAAGACATGTTTTATCTACAGATTATAACAGAAGAGAAGTAGACTGTCTTCCCTCGAAACTATCTATCATCAGTTGTGTAAAAACAAATTTGTGTAAAGATATATAAAATCCAGTACTCGGTTTTTTCCTATTTTCACAGTCAAGTTATAAACATGATATATACATATATAAACATAAATACATTGTTAGAGATTAACATTTTTAAATACATTAAACCAACGAAAATTGAATGTATAAAAGATTTACTACATGTGCTCAGTATAATATCCATTATAATTTTGTTGACAAAGATTTCGAAATTGCGTTGACGAAAGCTTATTCGTACGTACACGTGTGTGTGTGTGTGAGGAAGAGAGAGAGTATTCCGTTGGTGACGGAAGAAGACCACAATGAAATTCAAGTGCTCAATACTCAATATATGAAGTGGGTTATTTCACTACTGAATGAAACAGTACTGAATGAAACAGTACTAGTCCTGTAGAAGCCATTTCTATTTGAAATGATTATATATATATGTGTGTGTGTGTGGTTGAAAAAGAAACAAAACAAACAGAGGGATGCAAATTTACACAGTCATATTGGGTTCACGCATAGAGGAACTGGAGGAAGGTTCGACGTTTCTCAAAGAAGTCTTTCATCATGAAAGTTCGGATAGGGAGACAACAGGTATATATATAGAGAGAGAGAGAGTGAGAGAGATAGAGAGAGAGATCCCGAGTTACGTGTGATACATTAGTAGAGTGTGAACATCAATATTTAATATAGAAATGGTTTCTACAGGACTAGAACTGTTTCATTTTATGAAATCATCAAAAATGCCTGCTGAATGAAACAGTTCTAGTCCTGTAGAAACCATTTCTATGTTAAATACTGATGTCCACACCTTACTAATGTATTGAGTACCATATTTATTGTGGTTAACCCCAATTTAACTCGGGATCTACATGGATATATATATATATATACGAATGAAACAATTCTAGTTTTGAAGAAATCATTTCTGTATTGAATAATGGTTTCTTATCTAGGCATAAGGCCATCGATTTGGGGGGAGGGGAAAGTCGATTAAATCGACCTCAGTGCGTGACTGGTACTTTATTTTATCGACCCCGTAAGGATGAAAGGCCATAGTTAACCTCGGCGGAATTTGAACTCAGATCATAAAGGGCCGTAACTCTATGCTGCAAAGCATGGCGTCCGACCTTCTACCGATACTGCTGCCAATCCACCGTCCTCATTTCTGTATTAAATAATAATGATATATATATATATATATATATATCCCTTGTTGGAAATAACACGTGACAACGAAATGTTTGAAGGCTGTCTATTGTGGCGGACGCATTTAGTTAATGTTCACACCAGTTTGAGGCAAAAGAACGGAATGCCTGTTGATGAAATGAATCCCCTGTTCGATCATGGAATACCACAAGCTTACGTGTTACGTAAGTTGGATAGATGATTTCGGATTCATAGAAACATATCGAACGTATTGCAGAATATCGTCCGATCTGGGCAGGTCTGTTTTAATCTGATTAGTCTTTCGTTGTTTTCGTATTGTATGGTTGGGTTTTGCCTACCGCAATTTTCAATTTGTCAAGCTATTTAAACGTATGTTATTACTCTAAGGACCTACCCTTATTGAGTGCTTTGCTACTCATTCCTTATCGTAGGTCGACTTTGCTTGGCCACAGCCAAAGCTTCGATTTTACTAAGCTCCACTTATATATATATATATATATGTGTGTGTGTGTGTGTGTGTGTGTGTGTGTGTGTGTATTATCAAATTCATGTTATCAATTAAAAAGAATTAGTAAGGATTAAAAATTAAAGATTTAAAATTAAGTTTTGAGGTAAGTTTTTTTCATCTTGTTGAGGAGACTGGAAAAGGAACTCTCGTGTACAGAGAGGGAGTGGTAGTAGCAGCAGCAGTGTTGGTAGTTGTGTTTCTTCGCATAGAACAAAATTGTTCCTACTACCACCCCTCTCTACATACACAAGAGTTCATTTTCTTGTCCCCTTCTCAACAAGGAAGATGAAAAAAAACTTACCTCAACATTTGATAAGATGAATTTTACTAACACATCGAAACCGGTAATGCTTTATATACTCTATATACGTTATAAAACTCTTTTTTAAAAAGAATTGTCCCTCTCATTTTTTCAATAATGCCACTTAGACGAATCAAAGAAAACCCGCCTGTCCCCTCAATCTATCGTATTTCTCGTTCTTTCTTCTGATTTAGGACTAGCGTCCGAAACGTTAAGACCCTCTTCCTGCTATATCAAGCGTTAACCTAATATATCTCTTCCATATACTGTACCGATTGTGTTGTTATTTCTGTTTACCTTTTATATATATATATATATATATATATATATATATATATATTGGAAAATGTGTGTAATTCTTGGTACAGTTAGGTATATTAAGATAGGGGGGAAGAAAAAATGGCTTCACTTGTGCTTTCAACAAATTTATTTTTTCTTCACAAAATCCAAAAAGAATTTTTCTCTCAACACAAAAGCAATGCTAAAAGCTTTTTCCCTGAATAAAGGAATTTTTCGAGAATGACCGGGGCAGGCCGCACTTGCTACATTTCTCCCCACCCAACCCTACTCACCGTCTCAACTCATTACTGCTATGAACACTTTTTCAACACACCTACACCCATGCACTTATTAAAGGGGGAGAAAAGAAACCCCCACCACACCACAGACATGTTAAATCCCTATATATAGAACAACACACCACATACACATGAGTTTGACAAGCGCACACCAGCGTGAAAGGTCTTTCTAAAAACGAAACAATACCTCCTACGTTAACCAAGAACTCCTAAGACCTAACCAACAACCAACAACTTAATTTATAAAATAATTTTTTTTAAGAAAAATTCTTTTTGGATTTTGTGAAGAAAATAAATTTGTTGAAAGCACAAGTGAAGCCATTTTTTCTTCCCCCCTATCTTAATATATATATATATATATATATATATATATATATATATATATATATATATATATATATATATATATATATATATATATATATATATATATATATATATATATATATATAAGTTGAGAATTTCGCCACGAAATGTTTTGATAGAACCGGAGGCTATATAGACTTGAATATTTATATAGGTATTTACATTAATTATAGTCTTCCGGTCACAATTGTTTCGAACGATGATTACTAGACAACTGGCCTAAATAAAAGAATCAACCGCTAAACCAATTGATAAGATTGGGGCATGCATACCAGATATAGCCAGCCTTCTTGATAATGAAACATTGAAAATACAGGCAGAAGATAGAATAGAGAAATATCGATTGTGTGAAGTGTCGCCAAAACGACTTCCGATTCGTATGTCTCATGAATTATGGAGGTAGTCGTTGTGAACGCAATATAGTTAAGGTTTTCGCTTCGCAATCATTGGATCTCGGGTTCCATCCCACTGTGTGACATCTCCAGTAAATTGCATTTAACATAGTTTCATGTCGACCTGAATGAAATGGAACTATTTGGAAAACTGTCTGTTTGACTATACTTATAACAGGAAGGCCAACCTTGTCACACAGTGATATGCTAAATCTCCCTGAGAGTTACGTTAAGTGTACATATGTATGCGGAATGTGGAGGCGCCTGGCCTACTGAAAAGGGGGCTTGGACTTACGATCATAATGTCGTGAGTTCGATTTGCTGGATTGGGTTGGGTGTTGTATTCTTGAGCAAAACACTTCATTTTACGTTGCTCCACTATACTCAGCTGTAAATGAGTACTAGCAATAGCTGGGAGTTTAACCCTACGATAGACTGGCGTCCTGTACAGAGAAGGAGTCTTGTACTCTCAGTCACTTCACGCTACGAAACCGGGATACGCACCAGCCTGATGAGTATTCTGGTCTCGAAACAAAAAAAGAATATATGTGGAATGCTGAGCCACTTACATTTATTTTCATGAGCAAGCTGTTCCAATCGAAGGTGTTCGATTTTGGTAAAAAGCTTGATTAAGATCTAAGACTTCTGAGTAAAAATCTCAGCAGGGTAGTTATTGGTCTTATCTCACCTCATATCATAAACAAAACACCACTCCCATAAGCATAAAGATTGAAATCATTACATGCGTTAGTACAACACAAGACAACAAATATGTGAATAATTAACCAAATTGGTACAAAAACACGTCATTACTGAAACAAATTGAAGCTACTCGCGGTTCCCAAATAATAGGGAGTGGAATAAGCAGGAGTGGGGTAGAAAATTGGTTATTTTTCTAGGTTGTCTCCGTTGATTTTTTAAAAAACCAGAATTAGTCGTTTAGTTCACATGTTGAGGCCCCAACCCATCTTGTTTATTTTATAACGAATGGGTTTTCTAGTAATCTACTTTTTCTGTCATGTATAATGTTTTTTTTAATGTCTAGAGAAAATTAATTGTCGCAGGAATGCTACCACTTAACATAAAACAATAAGGGGGGGGGGAGACTCTGGAAAATTAATAAGCCGGGAGCGATTATTAGAGACCCGAGAGTATGTATGCTGGACCTCCGACGACGAGTATTCCAGTTGTTCAAAAAATCAAAAAGATCTGCTAGTGAAATTATTGTGCAAGTGGCTGATCATTTCAGATGCGTGTACCCTCAACATAATCTACTTTGCCATACATTCTTTCAGAATCGATAAATAAAGTATAAGCTCAAACTGCTGTAGCTTTCTCTTTCCAGCTGAAACATTCCGTTGGATTATAAGATTGTTGGACGAGAATGTGTCTGTGACCGATTGTAATTGCATAGACAGCTAAAACCCTTAGCGAAAGCATGGTACATACCACTAAGTCTTACATATTGTAAGTGATCGCTTTAATACAAGTATGATTCTTGCTACATTGAAGTTTTCTTCAAATCTAAAACCAGTCTGAAAGTGATTGTTTTTGTTTTGTTTTGTTTGTTTTTCCTTCGAACTTTAAAACACTTTTACTTCAGATATTTCAAGAAATTATTAATAAAACGAAGACATAAATGCTTAAAAGTTTTTTTATATGAATTATTAAAAATCACTTTAGTACAGTATACTAGCGGTTAGTTGCTTACAAGATTTAATTTCATTTCTTTTGCAGTGTATATTGCTTGTCTTTAGAAACGACTAAATATGAACAAGAAGAAAGAAAAGATTAGTTTCACGTGTTTGACTCGGAAGTCTACTGAGTTCAAACGATAAAAATAAATGTTTAGTATGTAATAAAAGAAGTTTGTTGGTCTTTAATTTCCTTTGCTGGAAATAAAGATTCGATTTTTTAGTGAAAAGTTAATAAGTAACATTTATATAATATAAAGTGTGGAAGTCTTAAATTATTATGTATGAAGTATGAAAGTCGTATTATGTAGAACGTAGGAAAACTAATGAACCCAGTCGCAGAGACTGAATGCGTGGGACATTTCATAAAGACACAATAGACATGTCTGGTAAACAGTCAATAGACAGTGATGGTGTACAAGCAATAGGTATCATTGATACACAATAGGTACCAACGATATATAAATGATAGGTACCAACATATAAACAGTAGACGCGCACGATAAAAATCAAGTTGGCCTGGTTAAGAAGATTGATCACAATGTGTGGCACCACTATGGACAAATGTCTTTTACCATGACCTTACATTAACCAGAGTCTTGTGTATTAAATTTAGGAGTCAGAGACTGTGTGGCAGATCATCAGAAGGAACATTCCTGCCGTTAGATGGTGAATTCAATCTGTCACAGAGTTTACGCCAACAGCTGGTTCTTGAATACATATGCATGTATGGACCTATAACTCCTAATGAAGTCTTAAGGACACCGTAACGTATGTCATGTTTTAAGCATGTTAACACTGGTGGAGCCTAACCGCTTCCCAGGTCTGAACACAGTCGAGACTGGGAGAGAAAGTGAGAGAGATATAGAGAAAGAATCGACCTCAGTACTGGAGTGGTGATTTGTTATCGACCTTGAAAGGATGAAAGGTAAAATTGACTTCGGCTGGATTTGATTTCCACTCTGACAATAACTTCCTTCTTTTCTCTCACAATTACGGTGACTTAAAAAGGTCTTGGGCGCTGCACCTCCTCATGACTAAATCATTAAAAATAGTGACCATTCACATTGCTGAAATGATTCCTACGATTGCACAAGTAGGAAAATGTAGATTCAATTATCTTCGCCATAGACACAGCACATATTTTAATTCACAAGCACAGCACACATTATGTCGACTACAGAATATGCCATGACCATAGACATATCATACATTGTCACCACAGACACACAACAAACAGTCTTCACCACAGACACGCAACACATACTCTCTTGGCTACAGACACACAACATACACTGTCTTGGTCACAAATACACATTGTCTTGACCACAAACATAGCACACATTATCTTAACTATAGACATAGCATACATTATCTTGGCTAGAGACACCTCAGCTCACATTATCCTGGCTATAGATATAATACATCTAATCAGGAACGAAGTACGAGCCGTCTATTTTCGTGTTAGCTCACTCGGCAACTTCGATAAATCAGAAAAATCTTCAAATACGTAAAGAAAAGTGAAATGAAACAAAAGATTAAAAAATATTGCGATAGTCTTAAAATTGATATATTGTCATGAATCCAATTTGTTAGTTAAGTCATCAAATAAACAACTTAATTTTAAATAAATCAAAAAGTATTTATCTTCATAGGTTTCCCGCTCCTATCTTTGTTTCATGTTGTTTTACTATGCTTTCTCCGGAAAGTAATCAACTTATAGAATAAGAATTTTTAATGATTATAAACATTATATTTACTATATAATTGTTTCTACTTTTGGCACGAGGCCAGCAATTATCCCAGTGCATTACTGGTGCTTTATTTTGTCGACCTCGTAAGGATGAAAGTCAAAGTCAACCTCGGTGGGATTTGAAGTCAGACCGGAAAGGGCCATAACTCTATGCTGCAAAGCATATTGTCTGACGTTCTACCGATACTACCAAATATAATGACAAAAGGAAAGGGAGAAAAAGTTGGAGATATGGTAAGGGAGAAAACTCTATACCCTTGGCTGAACAGTATATCTCAGCTGGATCCTTCAGGCAAGATGGCGTAAGCATTGCCGTGAAGAACAGCCAGCGATACCCTCTGCATTAGCCATTCCACTTCACGTAGCTACTTCCTCGGTCATAATACCCTCCTTCAGATTTGGTGGAGGAAAATGGTTGTCCAGTCAATGAGTATACTGGAGGTCTCAACAGCGCCGGAGACAACAAGGAAACGGTCAGTGAATGCTTGCTATTTAGTTATCTTCTACTTCTCTACGGCTGTCCGGAAACTGAGGACACCGGATGTTTCAATGATGACCAGCACAATTAAGAAACGGTCAGTCAATGCCTGTTATTTTGTTATCTTCTGCTTCTCCACGTTGCGAGCGGTGTCGCCCTGGTTTGTGGTCGAAGGGAAGAAGTTGACAGCATAGAGAGTGTCGCAATACGGCGTCCCAGAAGAGTAACGTACCTTCATAAAACGGGAAAATAGTTATCTCCTCCTGGCGTCAATCATCACCGTCACCGTGGTTGAGGTCGAGAGGATGACCTCACAAATCAGGGAGGTCATCAATATGTTTTATAGACAAGAACATTCTATACTTTAAATTTATTTTAAAAACTTGTTCAAACGAATCACACCTTTGTATCTATTCTCTCTTTGGTAATATGGAACCTGAGACAATCTACAACACCAATATAACAAGCACTACACATATATACATATATATATATGTGTGAGAGAGAGAGAGAGAGAGAGAGAGAGAGAGAGAGAGAGAGTCCTGGGTTCAATCGGGGGTAACCACAGTAAGTGAGGTACTCAATACATAGTGTATATACAAGATCTAATATAGAAATGGCTTCTACAGGACTAGAACTGTTTCATTCGAAGGAAATCATCAGGAAAGCTTTCCTGATGATTTCCTTCAAACGCAGAAAATAACAGTCAGTTGCTATACAATAGCTTATAAAAATCAGGTAAAGACCCCTGAGTGGCGGGGAAATGTTGTCAGCGGCCGCTACGAAGAATCTAACTCCGACCGCTGGCAACATTTGTGTGTCTCTGGGGCTCTTTACCCGATTTTTATATACTATTGTATAGCAGTTGGCTGTCTTTCTCCATTCTATAGAGAAAGAGGGAGGGGATGGCGAAGAGAAAGAAAGAAGAGAGAGAAATGTAGAACGAATGAACGTAGTCTTAAAGTGGGAATGAGGGGTACAAACAAATATTTGAAGTGGGGGTGAATATCATTTTCAAGCGTCCCATATCTGAGCGCCTTTATTTAATCTTTTAACCACTCCCCTGTCTCTCTCTTTCTCTCTCTCTCTCTCTCTCTCTCTCTCTCTCTCTCTCTCTCTCTCTCTCTCACACACACACACACAATCATCTCATGTCTGCGTGTACATATATATATATATGTGTGTGTTTCTGTTAACATATTAGTTTTACGCTTGATATAGTAGGACAATACTCTTAACGTTTCGGACGCTAATCTTTCATCAGTAATAGAATGAGAAATTAGAGAAGAAATAGAAAGATAGAGGAGAGGGAGCAGTGGCAAAAGGGAAAAATATTTCTTTGGAAAAAAAACAAGTCAATTGAGGTTGCCAGCTCTTAAAAAACTGTGGAATCCATCGTTGGTGTATAAGAAATTGAGTTATTCGTGTTTTAAAAGGCGGTTATCGAAGGCGTCATATATTTACATGTATATCATCATCATCATCATCATTTTACGTCCGCTTTTCCCTGCTTGCAAGGGTGGGACGGGTCCTATTCAGTATGCATCTCTCCATTTGTCACGGTCCTTCGTCATCTCCTCCGTGAACTTCAGCGATCTGAGGTCTGCTCTCACCACCTCCGCCCATGTTTTTCGTGGTCTTCCTCTACTGCGTCTTCCTTCTATTGGGATTTCTTGGCACTTCTTTACCCAGCGGTCATCCTCCATGCGCATCACATGTCCATACCATCTCAGTCTTCTCTCCTGCACACCACAACTTATCCCTCTTATACCCAGTTTCTCTCTCAACTCATCTATGCTTGGTCGTTCACGCACATTGACATTGTACATCCAACGGAGCATGATTTCTTTATTTCTCTCCAGCCGTCCCATATCCTCTGTAGTTGCTGCCCATGTCTCACTACCACGCAGCATCGCGCATCTCACACAGGCATCATATAACCGGCCTTTTGTACGCAGGGAAAAACCTTTCTTTGTCAACAGAGGGAGCAGCTCCCTAAATCTCTTCCAATCCGTCTTTATTCTAGATATTATGGTCTCGGAACACCCCCCCCCCCTCTCCCATGCTAATCTGATCACCTAGGTACCGGAAGTTATCAACCACTTCTATAGAATACCCCCCCTCCTGCATTTGAAAAATGTGTCTATCACTGCGATTACTACTGTCAACTTTCCCTGTACATCTACTGCATACGTAGTTTTCCCTACCTGTTAGTTTGCCTGCTATCCCACTACATCTCTTGCGTACCCAAGATCTAGATTGCGTACATTTTATAGAATGTATGCCAGTTCCTTTTCTACATATCGAACATGGCCATTTCCCTGATGGAATCAGAGTTTTGTCCTCTTTTCTACATATCAACACTTTTGTCTTAGCTATGTTCACTCTCATATATATATATATCTGTGTGTGCGTGCGTGCGTGCGTCCGTGCGTGTGTGTCTGCGTGTGTGTGTATGTGTATTGCGTTCTAGACAGACACATAAATGGACAGACAGATTTAAATGTAGAAATGCGACAAATAAAAAAATAATGATAGTTAGGAACCCTAATCGTCTTTTCAATGTAACACCACAGGTCTAAACCAAGAATACACATACATCCTAATACCTTAGTCGTATAGTTTGTAATTCATTCTGAAATTCCTATATTTCTATGTATGGCTGAAACTAACTACAAAACACTCAGGTTCTTATAATTAGTTTGTTGCAACAACATTACTGAATGAACTTTCAATATATTTTAAAATCGTTTCAATGTTGAAATAAATGTAGCGTGTAATAACACTTAAACTGCCTGTGATTAAAATTGTTTGTTCAAATCATATTTTACATTGAATTAATAAATAATCTATTTCATAATTTTTTGCTCAGTAATCCTATTAATGGTATTAATTAGAATGTTGTATGTTAACAAGAATCAAGTACATATAGAAATAGAGTGAAAATGATAACCGAACGTGTATCCTCCACCTCCAACTAACTTACCCTCCATTTCTGGGTCCCGGGGGATGGCGAGGGAGACGAGCTGGAACAGCCACTCCACTTCGTGGGGCTCGCAACTGCCGGTAGCCAACTCCGCTCCAATAGCAGTGAGTAGGGATGTGGTCCTAGAGCCAAGAATCTCCAAAGTCTCCACTGCTACAGGTGCTACCATAAACCTATCAGAGAGCGACCGGTACTTGGATAAATAATTGTTTCTAAAAACTCGATGTTCATTACTGCCAGAGTTGTTACACGGAGTAGTAGCACATTATGGTGTTAGCAAGTTTATTTAAATTAAGAGTTTAAAGACAAACACTGAAATAGACTATTATATGGAAGGTTTCCTTCAGAGGTCAGAGAGAGCACAGCAACTTAAAGACAGTGAAGACGCTCGACAGGCCTGTCTGGCTGCTAACAGGCTGTAATATGCTTTGACCCGAGCCCAGGAATGAGTAATGGACAGATAATTAGTATTCAAAACAGCTACATGAATGCTGATACTCGAGAATAACAAATTGAGAAACACCAGTAAATTAGGCGAAATGTTGATTAAGCACACTGTTCTACAATCCAAGCAGAAGCACGAGCAATAGGAAATAGGAATTGATTGGTAGATGCTTCTTCTATGACCCCCTCACCCAAAATGACTACAGGAGTAATCCACAAATTCTTCGGAGAATGAAATGTTTTGAACAATCTGGTGCCAAAACGTGGGTGGCAGAAAGACCAGGTTTATGCTGCTCAAGGGGTCGAGTCTACTTCCCAGTAATACTTCCTGAATGTCTAAAATGTCTGCTCTTCCAGGATACATCGAAAAAAAGAGACTTCCGCAGATTCAAAAATACAATTCTACCTTTCTAACGGCATATTTCGGAGCTGAAAAGAACATGACAGACTTTCCATCTATACAACTTATAAAATTCAGGTACTGCTACCATTTAGTGTGTGGCCTTCTACCACTTTTAAAGGAACTTCACAAATTTGTGTAAATATATTTCATGGACAGAACTCTGTCCATGAAATATATTTACACAAATTTGTACCTGAATTTTATAAGTTGTACCTGAATTTTATAAGTTGTATAGATGGAAAGTCTGTCATGTTCTTTTCAGCTCCGAAATATGCCGTTAGAAAGGTAGAATTGTATTTTTGAATCTGTGGAAGTCTCTTTTTTTTCGATGTATCCTGGAAGAGCAGACATTTTAGACATTCAGGAAGTATTACTGGGAAGTAGACTCGACCCCTTCAGCAGCATACAAATCAAACAATATTTTTATCTTGATGCAGTTCCTACTTCAGTGAATATACTCATCAGCGATCCTATTTCATAGACCAAATATTTTATACTACGTGCCAAAAATATTGTTACTTTCATAATATACTCGATAATTACAGGCTGTCTCTGCTAGTATATATATATATATATATGTGTGTGTGTGTGTGCGTGTGTGTGTGTATGTGTGTGTGTGTAAGGATGTTTGGAACACGGCCAGCAAGTTTCAAATTGAAAAAGAAGGTTCACCATAAAATGTTTGACTATAATATAGTCTAATAATGGAGCGTATAAATCCACGTATAAATCCAGTGAACGGAAAAAGATGTGTATCAGCACACACACACACACACACATACACACACACACACACACACACACACACACCCATCACACACACACACACACACACACACACACACACACACACACACACACACACACACACACATATATATATATATATATATATATATATATAGGAACAAGTAGGACCCCGACGGCTGAGTTCAAGCCGCCGTTTCGACGGCTACTTCTGGTCCAGAATTAGCCGTAGAAACGGCTTGAGCTCAGCCGTCGGGGTCCTACTTGTTCCTATTACCCACTCTACTACCCTAAGTATTGAGTACTTTGGTGCGTTATGGTCCACCTGGTTCCTTACCACATTTCCTTCGTTATATATATATATATATATATATACAGATGCTTCCTGTTGAATGAAACAGTTCTAGTCCTGTAGAAGCCATTTCTATATTAAACTTGATGTTTACCTTCTACTAATGTATTGAGTACTTTACTAACTGTGGTTACCCCGATTGAACCCGGGACTCAAATATTGTGTGTGGGGGGGGGGGGGGTTTACATATATTTAGGGATTGTAACTTCCAGTCAATAAACGTAATGAAGACCTAACACTTCGTCCTTTTTACTATTTTCAGTATATATATATATATATATATATATATATATATATATATATATATATCCTGTGTCAGTGTTGAACAAAAAGGTGACGTGTTTGCCTAAACACTGTACGGCGTAATTCGGGCTGTTTGCTTGTTTACAAACAAACAAACCGAGCATTATAATAAATGTTCGGTAAAGCGATACGTGCATATATATATATATATGTGTGCATGTATGTATATATATACATACTACTGTACGTCTGTATACATATATGTATGTACGTATACATACATACATACTTACATTTAAGTAAGTGCCGTACTAAGATAGAGAAATGAAATTTCGTTTCATTCTATTCCATTTATATATATATATATATATATATATATATATATATATATATATATATATATATATATATATAACAAATAAGAGAGACGATTTTATTCGTACATCTTCATTTTTTTACGTTATTCTATTATACGTATGTGACGTGAATACAACCACAAGGTTGATCCTTACCGAGAAAATCCTAAGGAAAACAAATGTTTTACGAAAACGTCGGCAGATTATATGGTCAACCAACTTTCATCAACAGAATAATATATATAAGGCTGTGTGTTTAAAATGCCATAGTAGAATGTAGAAAAACTTCAGCTTGGTCGCAACATCTGGCTGAAACATCGACGTCACTACTTTATATATATATATATATATATATATACAACGTATGGTAAACTACCTCCAACAACAATACAAAAACCACTTCAATAAGTCTCTTTTTCACTTCATTAATTCACCTCCAATTATTATTAGAAAACTGTTTTAGACTTTGCAGAAATTTAATATCATATCATATAATTTCTCATTTAATACATGTGTGCACCGGGGTAAGTCTATGTGTGCCTGTATGGTTGTAAGTGTGTGTGTGTGCATGTGTCTGTGTTTGCGCGTGTGTCAGTGTGTGTAAGAGACCGCCTGTAGCTTTATGTGTGTGTGTTAGCCTGTGGTTGTATTTGTGGGTTTGCTTATGGCTGTATGTATATTTAGTAGTTGTGTGTGTATGTGTGTGTCTGCATGTATGTGCAAGTGTTTGGCTGTATGTGTCCACGCGTTTGGCCATGTGTATGTGTGTGTGGCTAGATGTAAGTCTGTGTGTGTGTGTGTGTGTGTGGCTGGAAGTAAGGCTCTGTGTGTGTGTGGCTGGAAGTAAGGGTCTGTGTGTGTGTATGTTTCCCTGTGGATGTGTGCGTGTATGTGTTTATCAATTGTCATATGTGTGAGATGCCTGTAGTGGTATATGTGTATATATATATTTGTGATTGTATGGGTGTGTGTTTGTGTTGGCTGTTATATGTGTGCGTTTGCCAGTGGCGGTATATATGTAAATTTGCTTGTGGTTGTATGTATAGCTAAGCATGTAGTTGTGTGTGTATGTGCGTGTGTTGCTTGTCGTTGTGTGTGTGGTGTGTCTACTTTTCCCTCTGGCTCCATATGAGTGTGATTGCTTGTGGCTGTATATGTGTGTTTGTTTATAGTATAATTGTGTTAGAGTATGTATGTATAGATTTATAGAAAATATACGATATGGAGACGAAGAAGTTATCTGCATCTGCGTCTGTATGTGTATAAACAATTATATGTATGTGTATGTATTCGTTTATTATATGTAATAAACGCACAGAATATATCATTGAATATATATATGTGTGTGTGTGTGTGTGTAACTGCGTGTGTGTGTGTGTGTGCGTGTGTGTGTGTGTGTGTGTGTGTGTGTGTGTGTGTGTGTGTGTGTGTGTGTAAATGCGTGTATGTGTGTGTGTGTGTGTGTGCATACATACATATTGGTGTAGTTAATCTAAATACACTTCTACGCAATTGTATGGCTATAAAACAATGGCGGGTGTATATGTGGTAAGATGTGTAGATGGTAAAGGGAGGTATGTAGGTATATATATATATATATATATATGTATACATATATATATATATATATATATATATATATATATATATATATATATAGGTATGTATATATATATATATATATATATATATATATATATATATATATATATATATATATACCTATACATACACATATATATATATATATATATATACCTATACATACATACATATATATATATATATATATGTGTGTGTGTGTATATATATGTATATATGTGTATATGTGCATTATATGATATTAAGGGTGTATATATAGTGTATATATATATTGAGTATGTGTTGGTAGTGTATGTACATATATATACACATGTATGTATGTGTATATTTATATATATATATATATATATATATATATATATATATATATATATATATACACATACATATATGTGTATATATGTACATATAGATACATATGTGCATTGTATGATGTTAAATGTATATACATACATATATACATACACACACGCGCGCGCGCTGTCTGTACAGCAGTATGATGTGGACATGTGAACAATCAAATGATAGGTTTTAGAATTACTTGTCAAATAGAATTAAACTTGATTCTACGATGACTGTACGATGGTGGGGGGGGGGGGTCGTGGCGGTCGTGGTGGCCGTGGGGGGGGGGGGGGGTGACTCGTGGTGGTGTTACTACCTCAGTGGTTAAAATAGACGTTAACCTAGTGGTTAAAACAGCGGTTAATACAGTGGTTAACGCAGTAGTTAACGGGCTCGTTACCACTGCAGTTAGTACGGGAAATATCATTCTCGTTTATAACATGCTGTTGTTGTAGCTGCTCTTCATTCTGGGATAGCACTCATCCTCCTTTTTCTTCTTCTTTGCTCACTTATTCCTAAGAAGGCCGTGGCGGCAGAGCCCTCGAACACTCCTTCCACCGGTTCCTGTCAGAAGCAACCATCTCCAACTGATCCGGCTGGATCCCCAATCGAAACCAGCCAAGCTCATGAATGTCATTCAATTAAAATATATTTAATCGTATTTCTACCATTATCATTGACTTTTTTTTCAACCAGACATAGTCAATCTAGGACTACAATATCTAAATGTGCCATAATTTATTTCGGACAACATTTGTCTATGTTACAATTTATCTAGGACTACAGTATCCAACATGTCTAGGAATACTATATCTAAGGTGATATAGTTTATCTGAGAGTACATTATCTAATGTATCACAGTTTATCCAGGACTACATTATCTATGTTTATCTATAAACAGTATATCTATTATTTCAAATTTAGGCACAAGGCTAGTAATTCGTGGATAGCGGCAGAGTTGATTAAACTATATACTATGTTATATCTTAAATTAATAAAATAATGAATAAACAAAGAAACAGTTCCTTATATTAAAAAAATTCATCATTTTACGATCGTTTCTAGGATATATATGTGTTAGAGTTGGTATGCATATTCTATAGATCTATGTACAATATTTATACAAACTATCAGAGGGAATATACATACCTAAACATATATATGCTGTCTTCAGAAATAATGATATTTGTTTATTGAAAAAAACAAAGATTCAATACAATAGGTCTGTTTGGGAACAGGTTTTGAATTGACCAATAGAGAGATAGTGAGGGTCAGGATAGTAATATAGTAGTAGAAGAACCTTAAATTATGGGTAGAGGAAGGTAGATTTCAGTTTTGGATGGAAAAGAATATTATGAGTGAATGATTATTTTAGGGAAGAAATAGGTCTTATGCTGACCTCAGAAATAATTTTATTTGTTCATTGAATAAAACCAACAAAGATCTAATATATTCTGTCTGTATGGTAAGAGGTTTAGAATTAACCAATAGAAAGTTAATAATTGGCCAAATGGTAAAAAAGTAGTAATTGAAGCTTATTTTAGGGGTGAAACTAGGTCAGGTGGTCAGTAAAAGGTATACAAGCAGTTGCTGTTATAAAATAGTAATGCCAATGCAAATATCTAAGGTGACTAAAGTTTTAAGATAAGAATGTTAGTGAAAAAAATACATCTATGAAAAGAATATAAATTAATTTAATTGATGGGTATAATTTATATTGATAAAATTATACTAATACATATAGATATGATAAATAAGAGTTAGATGCAGTTGAAAAGTGCTGTTAAATATGAGGGGAAATTAAAAGAATATAAAAATAATATATATATATATATATATATATATATATATATACTTATTTCGTTTCTGAATTTGTTTAGCAAGATTCTTTATCTTTATTGGCAACATGACCCTCCCAAAGTATAACAATATATATACTTATATATATATATATATATATATATATATATATATACACATATATATATACACATACACACATATATATATATATATATATATATATATATATATATATATATATATATATACACTTACATATACATATATATATACATATGTATATACATACACACACACACACATATACATATATATATATATATACACATATATACACACATATACACATATATATATATATATATATACATAGATATATAGATGCATATATACATACATACACATACACATGCACACACATATACACTTATATATACATATAATTATTGGGGGGGGGATTAAATTTATTAGTGAGAAATAGTAAATATATATAGTTTTCAAGGAACATAGAGTCATAACCTGAAGTTAAAGCATTATATATGTTTACTTAATGGTATCAGTTTTTGGAAATGATATTTGCAAGAAGGAAAGCAAAATTATGTAGTTCATCAGTAGTAGAATATTAATTTTAGGTTAACTAAATTAAAAATAGTTTATATATTAATTTCTAAAGTGTATATTAATTAGGTTTATAATTTTTAAAGCAGAATTATGTAGTTCATCAGTAGTAGAATATTAATTATAGGTTAACTAAATTAAAAATAATTTATAAATTAATTTCTAAAGTGTATATTAATTAGGTTTATAATATTTAAAGGTTTTTCTCAGTTTATGATTACACGATATTATTAATTCCTGTCGCTTATTTAATAGGATATCCTTAGATTTCATTATTTCAAAAAGTTCTTGGGAACTAATCTACATTCATTTCTACTATTTTGATAAGGGGTGGCCCTTTTGAGCACACTCCAGGTCAGGTTATATTCTATATTCCTCTTTCTATAACTATTTATTATTTCAGCTAGAGATGTTGTATTAGCTAGTGCGGCATTTTTAAAACTATGTTTGTGGGTATTAAATCTTACCTTAAATTTGTTAGAGGTAGCTCCTATATATGAATAAATTGAGTCCTTAGTGTTAACTTTACATTTATATACTATGTTATTAACAAGGCAATTTCCTTTTAATGGACAGTTTGCCTTGTTTCTACAGTTACAACTTTTCGTGAATCCTGTATTTGAGGAGATATTATGGTTAGTTTGATGTACTGGTGGTATACTCATGGTTTTTTTTACATTTATATGCATTATAGGCACTTATATTTTATGTTTTTGGTTGTTGAGTAGGAGAATTTAACCGTTGATCTATTTAAGATTTGATGGTATTTGTGGTTTGGCGGGAAGTTTTTCTCTAGGATATTAAAGAATTTTTTAGGTATATTTGTAAATTAAATGGAGCATTGTACCAAGTAACTCGTCTATTACGGCTTCGATGTTGTTTATTGTTTTTATAGGATGCATCCTGATGTTTATTAAGAGAATTATTGTTAATGACCTCACCACACACATTTTTAGTTAGAATTATTGATTTAGGTGTTTTAGCTTGTTTATTAGGAGTTTTATTATTAACATTTATTAGAGTTGTAGGATGAGTAGTTTTTTGAGAGTTACTATACTGTATATTAGAAGAGTTAGAGAAATTTGGTTTTATGTTGGTGTTTTGGGGTATAGTGTGAGTGGCATTTAGGTGTGTATGTTTCATTTGGTGTTTGTTGGTAATATTAGGTTGTAAGTTTGTAGTGTTATTGGTAGAAGGTATATATACTAATCTATTTTTGTGGCCACTTCTAGCTAGAGCTTCGTTATAAAAGGTCGCATTTTTATCAAATACATCTTGGTTAGACGAAAGGTTAGACATTCTAAGTGATATATTATATGCAAGGTTTTTAAGGATAGATTTAGGGTGATTAGATTGTGAGTGTATGTAGTGTAAATTTTGGTTGGGTTTATGGTAAGGTTGGTAGATACCCGTAGATAAGTCTAATGTTATATCTAGGAAATTAACTACTTTACTTGTGTTTTCAAATGTAATATCTAGACTATAATATTCTTTGAGGAAAGTTCTAATAAGCTTTTTATTTTTTTCTATCTCTGAGAGGCTAAGGTTATTGGAAAGAAGAAGACAGTCGTCACGATATAAACCACCTTTAAGGTGGGGAAAAGAAGCATTTATGTTAAAAAGAAGAAAGAGGCCCACAATATCAGTAATTTGGGCAGAATCGCTTGAGTCCATAGTAATATCGAATAGATTACTATATGTGTTTCTGGTCCAGTATTCATTCTGAAATTCCAATAGTGTTAGTCTAGCATGTGTAATAATATTAATGTCATCCAAAGTTAAGTTAGATCTATTTTTAGCAAATATCAAGGCTTTGTTCAGGAGTATAGGTGATATAGAAGAATAATAATTATCTATATCAAATTGTAGAAATGAAGCAGAGGATTTATTTCTAATATTATTAAACCAGTTAATTACCTGGGATGTGTTTTCCCAGAGTGGTAAATTAACATGTTTTCTTAGTTGTGGGATGACTCTATCTAAAAATTTTTTACTAATTATTCCAATATCAGATTTGGAAGGGCATATAAGCCTTATAGAAGGATTAGAGTTAAAGTTAGATTTATGATCTTTCAGGTTGAAGTGTGGTCTTTTCAATGCCAAAGGTTCAGTTCTATCTTCAATATTAAGTCTATTCACTATGCTGTGTGTTTTGTTGTTGATGTTGGTAAGTGACGCATTATTTGTTTTTCTATAATTTTTCCTGAGTTCTTTATATATGAACTCATTGTAATTTTCAATATCCATGTTTTGTCCGAGTGGACATGGATTTTTTTAGATTTTTTTATATATATATAAATATATATACACATACAATATAAAATTAAGAATATCCCCATGAAAATAGGAGCAAAGTATGTAGATAAATCTACCAAAGGTTTACGGTAGTGTCCAATCCGTATGAAGAACTCAATGTAATCCGGATATCATGAAAAGAGAAGATGCATTCAAAAACTACTTTCGGTGAAAAATAAACGGAAAACAGAGTCAAGATAAATTAATAAAATAAACAACAAAACACACAGCATAGTGAATAGACTTAATATTGAAGATAGAACTGAACCTTTGGCATTGAAAAGACCTCACTTCAACCTGAAAGATCATAAATCTAACTTTAACTCTAATCCTTCTATAAGGCTTATATGCCCTTCCAAATCTGATATTGGAATAATTAGTAAAAACATTTTAGATAGAGTCATCCCACAACTAAGAAAACATGTTAATTTACCACTCTGGGAAAACACATCCCAGGTAATTAACTGGTTTAATAATATTAGAAATAAATCCTCTGCTTCATTTCTACAATTTGATATAGATAATTATTATTCTTCTATATCACCTATACTCCTGAACAAAGCCTTGATATTTGCTAAAAATAGATCTAACTTAACTTTGGATGACATTAATATTATTACACATGCTAGACTAACACTATTGGAATTTCAGAATGAATACTGGACCAGAAACACATATAGTAATCTATTCGATATTACTATGGACTCAAGCGATTCTGCCCAAATTACTGATATTGTGGGCCTCTTTCTTCTTTTTAACATAAATGCTTCTTTTCCCCACCTTAAAGGTGGTTTATATCGTGACGACTGTCTTCTTCTTTCCAATAACCTTAGCCTCTCAGAGATAGAAAAAAATAAAAAGCTTATTAGAACTTTCCTCAAAGAATATTATAGTCTAGATATTACATTTGAAAACACAAGTAAAGTAGTTAATTTCCTAGATATAACATTAGACTTATCTACGGGTATCTACCAACCTTACCATAAACCCAACCAAAATTTACACTACATACACTCACAATCTAATCACCCTAAATCTATCCTTAAAAACCTTGCATATAATATATCACTTAGAATGTCTAACCTTTCGTCTAACCAAGATGTATTTGATAAAAATGCGACCTTTTATAACGAAGCTCTAGCTAGAAGTGGCCACAAAAATAGATTAGTATATATACCTTCTACCAATAACACTACAAACTTACAACCTAATATTACCAACAAACACCAAATGAAACATACACACCTAAATGCCACTCACACTATACCCCAAAACACCAACATAAAACCAAATTTCTCTAACTCTTCTAATATACAGTATAGTAACTCTCAAAAAACTACTCATCCTACAACTCTAATAAATGTTAATAATAAAACTCCTAATAAACAAGCTAAAACACCTAAATCAATAATTCTAACTAAAAATGTGTGTGGTGAGGTCATTAACAATAATTCTCTTAATAAACATCAGGATGCATCCTATAAAAACAATAAACAACATCGAAACCGTAATAGACGAGTTACTTGGTACAATGCTCCATTTAATTTACAAATATACCTAAAAAGTTCTTTAATATCCTAGAGAAAAACTTCCCACCAAACCACAAATACCATCAAATCTTAAATAGATCAACGGTTAAATTCTCCTACTCAACAACCAAAAACATAAAATATAAGTGCCTATAATGCATATAAATGTAAAAAAACCATGAGTATACCACCAGTACATCAAACTAACCATAATATCTCCTCAAATACAGGATTCACGAAAAGTTGTAACTGTAGAAACAAGGCAAACTGTCCATTAAAAGGAAATTGCCTTGTTAATAACATAGTATATAAATGTAAAGTTAACACTAAGGACTCAATTTATTCATATATAGGAGCTACCTCTAACAAATTTAAGGTAAGATTTAATACCCACAAACATAGTTTTAAAAATGCCGCACTAGCTAATACAACATCTCTAGCTGAAATAATAAATAGTTATAGAAAGAGGAATATAGAATATAACCTGACCTGGAGTGTGCTCAAAAGGGCCACCCCTTATCAAAATAGTAGAAATGAATGTAGATTAGTTCCCAAGAACTTTTTGAAATAATGAAATCTAAGGATATCCTATTAAATAAGCGACAGGAATTAATAATATCGTGTAATCATAAACTGAGAAAAACCTTTAAATATTATAAACCTAATTCATATACACTTTAGAAATTAATTTATAAATTATTTTTAATTTAGTTAACCTATAATTAATATTCTACTACTGATGAACTACATAATTCTGCTTTAAAAATTATAAACCTAATTAATATACACTTTAGAAATTAATATATAAACTATTTTTAATTTAGTTAACCTATAATTAATATTCTACTACTGATGAACTACATAATTTTGCTTTCCTTCTTGCAAATATCATTTCCTAAAACTGATACCATTAAGTAAACATATATAATTGTTTCTACTTTAGGCACAAGGCCAGCAATTACCCAGTTCATTACTGGTACTTTATTTTATCGACCCCGTAAGGATGAAAGGCAAAGTCAACCTCGGCGGGATTTGAACTCAGATCGTAAGTAAACATATATAATGCTTTAACTTCAGGTTATGACTCTATGTTCCTTGAAAACTATATATATTTACTATTTCTCACTAATAAATTTAATCCCCCCCCCCAATAATTATATGTATATATAAGTGTATATGTGTGTGTATGTGTATGTGTATGTATGTATATATGCATGTATATATCTATGTATATATATATATGTATATGTGTGTATATATGTGTATATATATATATATATGTATATGTGTGTGTGTGTATGTATATACATATGTATATATATATGTATATGTAAGTGTATATATATATATATATATATATATATATATATATATATATATATATATATATATGTGTGTGTGTATGTGTATATATATATGTGTATATATATATATATATATATAAGTATATATATATATATATATATATATATATATATATTATTTTTATATTCTTTTAATTTCCCCTCATCTTTAACAGCACTTTTCAACTGCATCTAACTCTTATTTATCATATCTATATGTATTAGTATAAATTTATCAATATAAATTATACCCATCAATTAAATTAATTTATATTCTTTTCATAGATGTATTTTTTTCACTAACATTCTTATCTTAAAACTTTAGTCACCTTAGATATTTGTATTGGCATTACTATTTTATAACAGCAACTGCTTGTATACCTTTTACTGACCACCTGACCTAGTTTCACCCCTAAAATAAGCTTCAATTACTACTATTTTACCATTTGGCCAATTATTAACTTTCTATTGGTTAATTCTAAACCTCTTACCATACAGACAGAATATATTAGATCTTTGTTGGTTTTAGTCAATGAACAAATAAAATTATTTCTGAGGTCAGCATAAGACCTATTTCTTCCCTAAAATAATCCTTCACTCATAATATTCTTTTCCATCCAAAACTGAAATCTACCTTCCTCTACCCATAATTTAAGGTTCTTCTACTACTATATTACTATCCTGACCATCACTATCTCTCTATTGGTCAATTCAAAACCTGTTCCCAAACAGACCTATTGTATTGAATCTTTGTTTTTTTCAATAAACAAATATCATTATTTCTGAAGACAGCATATATATGTGTAGGTATGTATATTCCCTCTGATAGTTTGTATAAATAGTGTACATAGATCTATAGAATATGCATACCAACTCTAACACATATATATCCTAGAAACGATCGTAAAATGATGAATTTTTTTAATATAAGGAACTGTTTCTTTGTTTATTCATTATTTTATTAATTTATCTTGACTCTGTTTTCCGTTTATTTTTCACCGAAAGTAGTTTTTGAATGTATCTTCTCTTTTCATGATATCCGGATTACATTGAGTTCTTCATACGGATTGGACACTACCGTAAACTTTCGGTAGATTCATCTACATACTATGTTATATCTGTATATTATACAATACTGTATCTAAAACATGGCCATCTTCTACAATTTCCATCATATAAATTTTACTAACAAAGCATTGGTCAAACCCAGTGGGATTGAACTCGAACCTACGTCAATGGGAAAGAAACTTGATAAATTTCTCCGATGGAAAGACAAAAAGCTTCATTTGATGATTAATGTTATTTTTCTAATGCCGAAAGTTAAATTACATTCGGGCTTTATAAAAAATATTCTCTGATTAAAACGAGCCCATCAAGCTGATGACACGTAAAAATAGTGAAATGCATCTGCTGCTCTTACCCTGGTTGCTGAAGTAGCTAGACATGTTTGCAGTGAGACAAGTTGTATACTTATACTCAACATATTGAAATACATCTATATTTGAATCACGCGTGGCCTAGTGGTAATGCTGTTGGACTTACTATCATAATGTAGCGGGTTCGATTCCTGGACTGGGTTGCGTGTTGCGTTGATAAGCAAAACACTTCACTTCACGTTGCTTCAGTATACTCAGCTGAAAATGAGTGCCAGCAATAGCTGGGTGTTTAACCCTGCGATAGGCTGGTGTCCTGTCCAGGGGTGAGGGACAGTCGCTTCACGCCACGAAACCAGGTTAAACACTGACCTAACGAGCCTTCTTGCTTAAGATAGACTTTTAATTAAACAAAAGCCGGCCATCAATAGTTTGATATAAATACAAATAATTTTTAAGCGGTTTTTATCATTTATAAGCCTCTATAAACCTAATATAGAAAAGGAAAAAAGAAAGGGTTTTTACTTCTGATGAAGTTGTAGGGGCATCAAATTGACACACGATGTATCTTGGGTATTTTAATCCTGGCGGAGCTCATCAATATCGAAGTCTGAACACAGCCGATTTTTTTTTTTTTTTATAGAGGAGAAAATGAGAGGAAACGATAAAGAGAAATAAGGAAAGAATCGACCTCGCTGGGACTTATTTTTTATCGACCTCGAAAGGGTGAAAGGTACAGTTGGCCTTAGAGGGATTTATACTGAGAGTGCAGTGAGGCGGAGCAGATGCCGAAGCATTTTTAATACGACGCTTTAATGACTCTGCCGATTAGCCGCCTTGATTTAGTAGGTAGAACAATTTGAGGGAGGGGGAAGTCAATTAAATCGACACCAGTACATTACTGGTACTTTATTTTATCGACCCCGTAAGGATGAAAGGCAAAGCTAACCTCGGTGGAATTTTAACTCAGAACGTAAAGAGCCCTAACTCTATGCCACAAAGCATCTTATCAGATGCTCTACCGATACTGCTGATCCACCACCTTTAGTAGGTATATAATAGAATTAGTTCCACTCGTGGTTATCACATCTTCCTTTTTGACGTAGTATATCTACATCTACATT
>OZ024743.1:57178227-57200727 GCA_964016885.1 Eledone cirrhosa | reverse complement strand
TCAAGAAAAATGGGATGGGGAGAATTGTTCTAGTTCAGTGAATATGGCTAGTGCGCTGGGGTGTCAGAATTCAGACTTTCTATTGAAATAAAGAAAGTAGAGATATGTATGTTTATTTGTGTGCTTGTGTGTGGGGAGGGTGGAGTATGGTTAGCATGTTAATATGGAGAGAATATATATATTTTGTGTGTGTGTGTGTGTAGGAAAATGATTCCGTTAGTAGAAATGGGGGAGGGAGTTATGCGTGTGGGTGTGGTTAGCATGCTGGTTAGCGTGTTAGAGTATTAACGTATGTTAAGGTTTATTTAGTTCTGATTTTTATTTTCTAAAGTAGAAGCTGTTATGTGTATGTATGTGTCTGTTTGGATGGTTAGCATGTTATGGTATTGACATAATGTATATTAAACTATATTTAATGCTGGTCTATATTTTTGAATAAACATATTTTCCTTATTTATTCGTATTTGTTCTGTTGTATTGTCAGCGCAAAGATAAAATGGGAAGACTTGGAATTTGGGTGTCTTATTACTTGCACATATGTCTAGATGTGCACTTAGTGGTATCTGTCTCGTGGTTGGATCTCGTAATTGTTGGCGATGAACTGTCATTCTGTTTCTGAGTGTGAGTTTAGTTTGTCCTATATAATATTCATTGCATCCTTTACATTTAATGGCATAAATTAGATTTTTTGATGAGCAAGTGAAGTGATTTTTTACAGCAAAATTTTGTCCTGATTGAAATGTATACGTGTTGCCTTCAATGAGGTGAGTGCAGGTTCCACAATTAGAGCGACCACATTTTTTGACAGTTGGTTGTGGGTTTGTGGTAGGTAATTTGGCATTGGTGAGTAATGGTTTTAGTGATTTCGGTTGTCCTTTGCTTTTGATTATTTTATGTGTTTCAAGGGCTTTTTTCATTCTTGGGTTTTGTTTCAATAGTGGGATGTTCTTGTTAATAGTGTTGTAAGCTTCCGCATTTCTTGGGTTGTGTGTTGAGATATATGATAGAATATTCGACGTACCTTGAATTTGTTTTTGTTTTCGTAATTCATCGATGCCTATTGTTTTAGCCCTTTCTATTCCATTATTTATTAGTAATGGTGAGTACTGTCTTTCGAGTATAATTTCCTTTAATTCTTGAAGTCTTTTATTTTGGCGTTTCATAGCTGGAGACAATTGTGCAAATTCTTCTTGCTAGGTTAAAAGGAATGTTCGTCTTCGTGTGCTTTGGATAGTTGGAGATAAATAGCAGGTATTGTTTGGAATCTGTTGGTTTGTAGTGTATGTCAGTTTCAATATTTGTGTCTTTTTTAAAGATTAAAATTCCAGAAATGGGAGTTGATCTTGGCTGTATTCCATTGTGAATTGTATGTGGTTATTGATGCCGTTAATAAAATTTTTGAAATCATTTAGTTGGTCGAGTGTGTGAGACCAAAGAATGAGACAATCATCCAAGTAGCGTTTCCAATTCTCTGATAAATATTTGTGGAAGTTCAATCCGTATTTTGATTTGGACTGTTCATATATCTGGACTTCCAAGTATGCCATGACTAAGTTGGCATAAGTTGGAGCGGCTTTTGTACCCATTGCAGTCCCCGATATTTGCTTGTAAGTACTGCCATCGAAACTTAAAAAGATGTTCTGTAAAATGAATTTTAATCCCTCGGTGATGAAGCTTTTTTCTATTCTGTCAGGTATCTAATTGGGATATTTCTCTAGCCAGAATCCTATTTCTTCTAGTCCGTATTGGTGTGGGATCGTTGTGTAGAGATTCACTACATCGAAAGACACAATAATAGTGTCGTTGTTGACATGTTTGGGGAGGTGGTTTAAGAGGTCCAGATCGTCTCTTACAAGTCTTGGTATGTGTTTGAGAATTGGTTTTAGTAGTATGTCTATAAAGTTGCTTAGTCTGTGTGTTTCACATTGTGGGCCGGCTACAATTGGTCTTAATTTAAGGTCCGTGGGGTATTGTGTGTTGACGCAGGTTGAGGTGGATTGTTTACAGGCATCGATAATTATTTTACACTTGTGGATCTTCGGAAGTCCGTAAAGGTCGCTGGTTTTGTATTCAAAATGTGTTAAATAATCGCGTTCCTTTTTAGTTAAGTCTTCCTGGTATCGACAAATGAATGTGTTTAATCTGGTCATCGTTTTTGATTGCTGGTAGTTTTTTACTCTTTCATAGTAGTTAGTATTTTGTAAGAGAGATAACATAGAATTTTGATATTGTTCAGCATCCATAATGACCACAGTATTTTCCTTGTCCGCTTCCTTAATTATAATGTCCGTATTGTTTTAATCTCTCATTCCCTTCGACTCGTGTTGGGTTTGGGTTTAGGTTGCGGTAGTTTATGGTATGGGAAACTTGCTATGAGGTCACAAAATGTGTCCAGAACTCTGTTTCTACCTTTTGTTGGGTTGTAGCTGCTTTTATTCCGTACAATTGATTGCTCGTTATTCTCCTTGTCAAAAAATTCCTCTGTGAGACGTAATTTTCTACAGGAGTTTCAGATATCGTCATTTATCTCATTGGGGTTAAAGTATTGTGGTGTTGGTGTGAATTTCAGTCGTTTGGAGAGAATTTTAATTTGTTGGGCTGAGAAGTTTGTATTTGAAAGGTTGATTATTTTAGGATTTTTCAAAATCGGTTTGTGTCACCGAGTGTCGTGGGTCCTGTAGCTTTGGTCTAAAAAATGATTTTTCTGAATTGTTTTTTCAGGGGTATTATTATATCTAATGGAATTTGCCCTGTTGTTGTGTGGTCTTGTATAGAAGTTTCGGACGTATTGAGGTTCGGTTTGTTGATGGTCCGGGTTGTAGATTTTGTTCCTTTGTGTGGGTTGGGATCTACGATTTTGGAACAGGTTCTGTGTGGGTTGGAGTCTACGGTTTTGGAATAGGTTTTGTGTGGGTTGTGATCAGCGGATCGAGTCCTGTCTTGTGTTGGGGAACATTCGGTTTTTGTTAGTAGTGTTATAGTTTTGTCTATGGGTTCTGGGATTATCGTCATAGTTTTGCTGGGGCTATGTTAGACGTTTTGTTACTTTTTTTGTTATTTGTTGTGCGTGTGGTGTGTGAGTTTTAGATTGTTTTTAAAATGGGTTACATATATGTTTTTCATTTTTGAAATCCATTTCGTAGTTGTTGAACCAGGTGGCGTTTTTTCCCATCGCTGGAGGGATGTTAGTTCTTCATCATCACAATTTTCTTTCCAAAGTTTTAAGGATTTTTCATAGCGTAGGCCTTCAGAGTGCCTTGAGATTTCTGTTTCCATCTGTTGGTTGAGTGACTTGAATTTTTCTTCCTTGGAGTTGGCTCTTAACCGCAACAGTTCTATTTCTATTTTAAACTTTTCTAACGCCATCTTTTCCCTAAGTTTTTGTTGGTTTTCTGGTTCATTCGGGATGGGTTTTATTTGGAGTGTTTTGGGGAGGATGATTGGGGTAGAGTTTAGCCACTTTTCATATATGTCTGCCTTGTCATTATTTTTTAGGAGATTCCAAAAGGCGAATTTGCGGGCTGTGAGCTTTTAAGTACATATATTGATTAGGGTGTTTTTCACTGAGTGGACATCTCGTAGAATGGGTTCTAATGGTTGTTCCAGCTTTTGGAACATTGCTGTTTCAATAGTTTCGATTAGTTTAGTTAATGCTGGAGTAATATTCGTCTCTTGGGTATTTTCTGCTTCTTCATAGGGTCCTTTTTTATAGATATGTATTTGGTCCAGTTTATTGGTCAAAATTGAAAGTTGGAGGAAATCTCTTTGAGGTCATTTAAGATGTCCTGGTTCAGAGAGTTGTCGTTTTGTTGAGACTTTGGTGGCATTTTCGGTCTTCGTGTGGTGGGTATGTATTAGAAAGTGAGTTTTTTTTACAAAATGAAAAATAACCGAGGTGTCCTACACGAGTGAAAGTATAAGGAAAAAAGATGAAATCGAAAATGCAACTGGAGTCTTTTTTGGTTCCTTTACCGGTTTCGCAGTTCTTCTGCTTTTCAAAAGTAGAATTGAGATGGAGGGTCTTTGGTTTTTCTCACATCTGGTTGGTCTTTGGATGTTACTTCTGTTTTATATGGAAAAGAGTGGCTCGAAATGCCAGGTTTTTAGAAAAGTAATTTGGTTGGTTGGGGAATAAGTATAATAAATTTCGCGCCAGTTCGCGTTACAAAGTTCTTCGAACAAGGAGAGGGGGCTCAGGTTGTTTTTTCATATATGAGTGAAGTTTGGTTGGTTGATGCAGTCACGTGAATAAGCACATCAGCTTTCGCGCCAGTTTGTGTTTGAATTTCTTTTTACTTAAAAAAATGTGATTCACGAAGGCTTTTTTTATAAATGTAATTTGATTGGTTATAAATGAAATTATGGCTGTCACATGAACAAGTACATTAAATTTCGCGCCCGGGAATTTATTTTGTAGCCTTTTAGAGAATTTTGTGCCTAACAAAAGATAATGGTCAAGAAAAATAGGATGGGGAGAATTGTTCTGGTTCAGTGAATATGGCTGGTGCGCTGGGGTGTCAGAATTCAGACTTTCTATTGAAATAAAGAAAGTAGAGATATGTATGTTTATTTGTGTGCTTGTGTTGGGGGGGGGTATGTGTGTGTGAGGGGTGTGGTTAGCATGTTAATGTGTTAGTGCATTAATGTATGCTAAGGTTTATTTAGTTCTGGTTTTTATTTTCTAAAGTAGAAGCTGTTATGTATGTGTGTATGTGTCTGTTTGGATGGTTAGCATGTTATGGTATTGACATAATGTATATTAAACTATATTTAATGCTGGTCTATATTTTTGAATAAACATATTTTCCTTATTTATTCGTATTTGTTCTGTTGTATTGTCAGCGCAAAGATAAAATGGGAAGACTTGGAATTTGGGTGTCTTATTACTTGCACATATGTCTAGATGTGCACTTAGTGGTATCTGTCTCGTGGTTAGATCTCGTAATTGTTGGCGATGAACTGTCATTCTGTTTCTGAGTGTGAGTTTAGTTTGTCCTATATAATATTCATTGCATCCTTTACATTTAATGGCATAAATTAGATTTTTTGATGAGCAAGTGAAGTGATTTTTTACAGCAAAATTTTGTCCTGATTGAAATGTATACGTGTTGCCTTCAATGAGGCGAGTGCAGGTTTCCATAATTAGAGCGACCACATTTTTTGACAGTTGGTTGTGGGTTTGTGGTAGGTAATTTGGCATTGGTGAGTAATGTTTTTAGTGATTTCGGTTGTCTTTTGCTTTTGATTATTTTGTGTTTTTCATTGGCATTTTTTCATTCTTGGGTCTTGTTTCAATAGTGGGATGTTTTTTGTGAATAGTGTTGTAAGCTTCCGCATTTCTTGGGTTGTGTGTTGAGATATATGATAGAACATTGGACGTACCTTGAATTTGTTTCTATTTTCGTAATTCATCAATGCCTATTACTTTAGCCCTTTCTATTTCATTTGAACAACTTTGTAAGGCGAACTGGCGCGAAATGTATTATACTTATTCACCAACCAACCAAATTACTTCTCTATAAACCTGACATTTCGAGCCACTTTTTTCCATATAAAACAGAAGTAACATTCAAAGACCAACCAGATGTGAAAAAAACCAAAGACCCTCCATCTCAATTCTACTTTTGAAAAGCAGAAGAACTACGAAACGGGTAAAGGGACCAAATAAAATTATATTTTTTTTAAAAAGACTCCAGTTGCATTTTCGATTTCATTTTTTTCATTATATATAATATATATATATATATATATATATATATATATATATATATATATATATATATATATATATAGTGAAAACAAACTGGAACGGGAACAAAAACTGAGAGGCAGTACAAACAAAGGTTGGGAGTGAGGGTGGGGAACGACGTTTCGGGTATAAGCCCTGCTTCAGGAGAAAAGTGGGTTGGAAAAGAGTTTCGAGGGTGTGTGGGGGAGTGGTGGAGAGACATTTAGAAAAAAGGGGGGAGAGAAAAGGGAAGGGGTACAAATAAAATTTAAAATAAACATAAACATAAACAAGTGGTGGAAGGGTGTGGGGGTGGGGGTTGGAGTAGTGAGAGGGAGGCGGGGATCCGAGCGGGGAGGGCTGAAGGTGGTTTTTGTGTATGTGTGTAGGTGTACATGTGTATATGTGGGGGTACGCACGTGTGTGTTAGTATATATATATATATGAAAATGAAGTTTTTTTAATAACAAGAACGTTATGTCCTACACGAGTGAAAGTATAAGAAATCGAAAATGCAACTAGTCTTTTTAAGAATATTTATCTGTTTCCTTTGCCAGTTTCACAGTTCTTATATTTTTCATTTCAAAAGTAGAATTGAGATCGACGGTTTGTGGTTTTTCTCGCATATATATATATATATATATATATATATATATATATATATATATATATATATATATATAATCATAAATACTTTCTTAACACAGCTGCTTGCTACCTAAGGTTTCAAAGCCTACTATAGTTATATACGCAAGTGGTGCTTACCTTTCAGGCAAGACACAATCTTATTTATAATAATATATTTTGGCCCTCTACTTAATAGAGCTCGCTTTTTCCTTTATCTATTCTACACACTTGTCACTACACACACATTGTATGTATATGTGTATATATATAGAGAGAGATAGATAGATAAATAGATAGATACATACACACACACATTATATATATATATATATATATATATATATATATATATATATATATATATACACACATATGCATACATATACATACAGATATATATACACATATGCATACATATACATACAGATACCTATATATATACATATACATATATATATATATACATACATATATACATATATATGCATATATATACATATATATGCATATTCATATATATATACGCCCTAACATCAGCGTAAAAAGTGGCTTTAATCTAACGCTATCTACGAAACGAACAAGTACTGTAAAAAATATGAAACCTACCATATACATATGCCACACAAAAGATAAAAATACTCACACCTATCAGAAATAAATCCAAAATACACTTCCATACATAACAATAACCGAAACATTTTAATTACTTCTTAGGAGACGATGGACGTTATTAGGTTGCAAGCTGTCTAATTACGTTGTTTGTCTTTTGGGGGGAGGGGGTTGACAAATAGAGAAAGGGCTAGTTTCTATCCCAGAAACAAGGTTCTTTCATTAGAATTTAGAAATTATCATTTAGGTAATTATTTGTGTTGATCTGCATGTGTGTATGTGTGCAAGTATGGATATCATTTCATGTGTGAATTTCTATGTTTAAGTTACCATATATATACACATATACATATGTTTTTATATCTATATGTGTGTATATATACAGTTATTACATGTTGAGCATCTGGAATGTTTACCTTTATTTACATTTACATTAATGTCCTATTCTTTACTATGTATGTGCATATGTATGCGTGTGTTTGTGTATGCAAATGGTAGAAACTAAAATGTCTGAAAGAATCGCTCTGCCTGAAGTGTATACATACAAATACAGTCTAGCGAGTGGGAAAGGGATTCAATTAATTGATGCTATCCTCGCAATTTCAAAACCAATGCTCCCTTTTTGGATGTTCAGATCATGAGAAGCAAACGAAGGAGAGAAGTTATATAACCTTTGTTTATTCAAGTCTTTCAGAACAGTTTTAAACATTGCAATGGGCGTTGATCTTATATAAAGCCAACATGATGAAAGCAATGGACGAGTTTCGATAAGGAAAGCATATTTAGTCAGAAGGATTGTAAAAAAAAAATACGGTCCTCTAGGAAAGGGAAATGAAATTATGCACTGATTGTGTATGTCAACAAAGGGTATAGACGGAAATGCCAGATGAGTGCATTCTGTAAGTATTGCATACAAACAGTGTATTGCATTCTAAATATGGCGAGTGGGAAAAAATCCATTCAACAGAGACTCTACTCACAATTTCAAGACCGCGTATGTGTGTGTGTATATATATATATATATCTAAGGCGGGTAAAATTCCCGAGATCCATGGACGAGTTCTCTCCAGCGGTCTCTGTCCCTCATTATCGCTGCCATGTCCTGCGTCTCCACTGGTCTGTTGGATATATATATATATATATATATATATTTATTTATTTATTTATTTATTTTTATTTATATTTATATATATATATATATGTGTGTGTGTGTGTGTGTGTGTGTGTGTGTAAATATATATGTATGAAAACAGGGAGAAAGAGACGATTATTAGGAAGAAAAATATATTTTTTTCCTTTTTTATTTCCTTCTCTCTTTTTTCTGGGTTAGAAAATGATTAAAACGAAATGTTTTACTTTGTGTGAAGTGTGAAGGTATTAGTTGATTTATTAACTAACAATGTTTATATATATATAAACACAGAGTACCCTCCAAAATGTATACACACTTCAACATCATTCTAATAAATATTGCCTGTACAGGTAATCAAAGTGTGTGGGGGACACCCTGTATATATATATATATATATATATATATATATATATATATATATACTGGTGCCTTTTATTCTTATAGCCTGGTCTAATTGATTTTTTTGTGTGGTTAATTATGCTGATTGGGAGTAGAGATGATGTATATATATATTAAATAATTCTCTGGACATGCTTTACTCTATAGTATTTTGCTTGATTATTTAATTTTTTAATTCTTCATTGAGCCACATCGTGAATAGTTGCCAAAACACATATACCTGTAACTTTGTCTAATTGGTGTATGTGTAAATATTTATATTTAATAATCTCCCATAAGGTTGAGATACAATATGGGCGATATTGGGCTGCGCTTTCTAGCAGCTAACCCACTCGCCGTAAGCAACCAATCACACCCTTCCTGACTTGACCACTGCCACGTCATAGTTCTCAACCATTTTGAATTCGTGTTTGGCGGGGGCCACTTCGGAAAATAATCTGTCCTAGCGAGTTTGTCCCCTGATGAGCTCTAAACTCGAGATTTTATCCTTAATAAGATATCTCAAAATGTGAGCGAAACCCATGGGTCGGGATTTAGTGATTTAATCCTGGTATGTATATAAGTATTTCTAACTTTAATTTTTACCTAATTATGTATGGTTGACAGTATATTTAATTAATTTCCACGTGCTGTTGAAATGTTGGGTAAATATTCTATAGCGGTTGGACGCGAAGACGCTGCTGTGGCGTATTTATTTACTGTTTCTTCATAGGTGACCTTTTATTCTTATAGCCTTGTCTAATTGATTTTTTTGTGTGGTTAATTATGCTGATTGGGAGTAGAGATGATGTATATATATTATTAAATAATTCTCTGGACATGCTTTACTCTATAGTATATATATATATATATATATATATATATATATGGTGTCCATAAAGTCTCTTTACAATTTAAAAAATTATTACAAAAGCAAATGAACAGATAAATATGTGGAAATTGTTACAAAATGAGGAATAGATATTGAAGTTGTTTTAACTAATTTAATACACCTCTATATGGGCACCATTAGTTTCACGAAGCAAATCAAGATGGTACTCGATTTATTGCCATGTTTGCTGTAGCAAAGCCTCATCAATGGTGGCAATAGCATCAGTGATATTTTGCTTTAGATCAGTGATGTCCTGTATCTTTGTTCGATACACAATATCTTTAACATATCCCCATAGAAAGAAGTCCAGGGGAGTGATATCTGGTGAACTAGGTGGCCAGGGAATTGGGCCATCCTTTCCAATCCACCGGTCTGGAAATGTTTGATTAGGAACCCTCGAACATGCAGTCCCCAATGTGGTGGTGTACCATCTTGCTGAAAAATGATTGTTGGTTGAAAGTCATTTAGTTGTGGTGCTACATGTTCTGTCAAATGTTCAAGGTAAACATTTGCTGTAACTGATGTCTCATTGAAAAAAAATGGACCAATGATAAATTTGTTGTGCCATGCCCGAATTGACGGACGTGACGGGGGATCTCTTCCATACTTAGTTCTGTAGATTCGCTGAGTCCGCGTATCCGATTTTCTTTGAATAAACCATGACACACATTGTGCCTTTTTCTTGAGGAGTAGCCATATTTTAGGGGTTCATTTAACAGTACCTCTTTCATCATCAGGATACCCAAAATACACAAATGCAATGTGATTTTTTAAATTGTAAAGGGACTTTATGGACACGTATATATATATATATATATATATATATATATATATATATATATATATATATATATATATATATAGTAATAATAATAAATGCGAAGACTAAAATCCAGAGAGGGATCAACCCTGCGATGAATAATTTTCTTTATACATTAAAAAGTATTATACACGACCAAAAAAGTACACTACTAGAAATCCCATTGTTATAAAATAAATAGGATGGATGGAGTCTCAATATGTAAACTAAACGAGTAATACTGTTTTTTTTTAAATCAACGGAGTCAACAAAATATATATATATACATGTGTGTGTATGTATATGTGTATGTATGCGTGTCTGTGTGTGCCTGCGTCTTTATGTGTGTCTATGTTGTGTGTGTGTATGTGTGTGTGTGTGTGTCTGTGTTGAATGTATGTGTCTGCATGCGTGTGTATGTGTGTTTGCCGGTATGTGTGTGTCGCTATGTGTGTCTGTCTGTGTTAGTCTATGTGTCGAGAGACTTCCACACAGATTCCGCCTAACAAATTTTATTCATAACATGCTGGTGTATACATGGCGACACTTTAAACCACACGGACATGCCTGTGTGTGATAATATCCAAATAAAATGATGTGAGATCTAGTAGCTGATATGATGTGGTATATCCCCTCACTGTAAGAGCATAAGCTACACTCAAACGAGATAATGTTTTCTATAGTAGCTTTGGTATATCCTTTTCCAATAACAGCATAAACTACATACAGACGAGATAATAGGCGGTCTAGCAGTTGATACGCTGTGGTATATCCTCTGACAGTAACACCAACACAAGCTACACAAGATGTGATACGATCAATAGATGAACAGTAGGCACAAAATATACCATACAGTCTGATACTACTTCACAGTTGAATCTCTCATGGAAAATTATATTGATGCTGCCAACGTATAAATAATTTAAGAGAGCGCAAGCGCGCATACAGGCGATCACATCAAATAAAATGTGTCCGCTTATATATATATATATATATATATATATATATAAGCGGACACATACAAACCAGTACACATACACACAGATATACAAACCTACGTATATATTTATATATATATATATATCACCACCACCCCACTCTCAAGAGCGTGAAACTAATAAACCTTTGTTCGTACTGCCTCTCTGTTTTGTTCCCGTTCAATTTTTCACTATATATATATATATATATATATATATACACACATATATACGAGGTGGGCCAGAAAAGTTCCAGGACTGATGTCACAAAAGATTTATTTCAAACCCAAACTTCACACTAACAGTTTTCTCCTTCAAAGTCACCCCCCCCCCTGGGGTCTAATGCACTTTTTCATCCTTTGGATGCCACGCTTGCATACACTCCTGGAAGGATTCTTCCGGGATCCTCCGCAGTTCCGTCGTCACGGCCTTTTTGAAATCGACCACGTCTTCAAAAAGGGTCCCCTCCGGGTCGTACTCGAAGATTCATTGACTCATCACCGGTGATGCATGTCCCTAGCAAGTCTGGTTCGGTTTCAAGATGTTCGCGAATGTCCTGGCACACTTGCATGCGTCGACCCTTCTGTCATCGTTCAGCCGTGTTGGCATCATCTTCGCGCAGACTTTCCGCATGTCCAAATCTTCAGTGAGAATCTTCCAGACGCTGTTCCGATTCATGCCCAGCTCATTTGCCATCAGTCGAACAGTCAACCGACGATCGCTACGCACCATCTGCCAGACACGCTCAACGTTGACCTTAGTCCTGGTTGTTGAGGGCCTTCCGCTCCTGGGGCCATCTTCCACGTCCTCGCGTCCTTCTTTAAACCTCTTGCACCACTCAAAAACACGTGAGCGTGACATCCTCTCATCTCCATACACTTGCTGCAGCAATCCCAGTGCTTGCTTCTGACGGAGTTTTCAAGTTTGTTCGTTGCTCTGTGCTCATTGCTTAACGACCTGAAACAGAGGACATGTATATAAAATTATGAAGAAAAAAGTTTGATCGCTGCAGAGAACTAAGATTACAGTTACATACTCCAGGAGGATTACTTTGAAGGAGAAAACTCTTAGTGTGAAGTTTGGGTTTGAATTATATCTTTTGTGACATCAGTCCTGGAACTTTTCTGACCCACCTCGTATATATATATATATATATATATATATATTGCTCGCTCTCTCAGACATGCCCTCTGTAGTACATACAACATCCCTCATTAGCTATGCTGATGACACTAAGGTAGCACAGGCAATCAAAAACCCAGCTGGCCTTTTACAACAAGATCTGGATGCCATATACAAATGGGCGGAAGACAACAACAGGCAGTTTAATGCTGGCAAATTTCAAGCCCTACAATACATACCTGCGAACACAAATATAGTACAATGCAGTTACGCCGGACCAGGAGGGACCGATATTCCCGTGTCGAAATCTATACGAGACCTGGGTATAGACATGAACGACGATGCATCTTTTTCCTCACACATCATGAAAGTGGCGACAATGTACAGACGACTCGCTGGCTGCATCTTGAGGACTTTCCGGACAAGAGACCGATACACCATGTTGACACTATGGAGGACATTTGTCCTAAGCCACCTGGACTATTGCTCCCAATTGTGGTCACTCCATAGTGTCAAACTAACCACGGAGCTTGAGGCAATCCAACGAAGCTACACCAAGAGGATTGCGACGATGAATGAGATAAGCTACTGGGAGAGGCTAAAAGAATTAAACCTCTACTCCTTGGAACGAAGACGGGAGAGATACGCAGTGATCTACATGGGAAAAATCCTGGAGGGACTAGCACCAAACTTTGGCATTGGGAGCTGGACCAACCCTCGAACAGGACGTCACTGTGTGGTACCAATGGTCACTTCTTCCACATCTAGAATAAGGAGCAGATATTGCAATAGCCTGGGGTTCAAGGGCCCTCAACTCTTCAACAAGCTGCCGAGGGATCTGCGAGATCTGCATGGTGTGGATGTAGATGTTTTAAAGAAACATCTCGACACCTTGCTATCCAGGATCCCGGATGAGCCCACAGCAAGGCACGAGGGAATCCTAAGGACAGCACGAACTCCCTCTTGCACCAGGGGCCCACCAATACAGGCTGGAGATAAAATGTGTAGCAACAAGGGCGGTGCCCCAGCAAGGCCTCAGCCGGATGGCTGGAACAGGTAAAAGAGGCTTTACCGGGAGCTTATCACTGAAGTCCCTCTATATTTAGAAAATCTGTCTTTTCAAACATTGGGAATATCACTTCCAATTGCCATTGCTTAGGTGCCTTTCCAGAGATCTAGGCCACCCGGCACACATGAGTCAGCCAGAGAATACCTTCTATATTTAAGGCTTTTAACATCTCGAACCGAATTTCATCTTCCCCATCAGCCTTTTTCGGATTTGAGCCCTTTAACTGCTCTTGTGACCTCAGTTCAGCCTCTGAGATATTAGTCACCGCTCCCAGATGCACCTCGTGTACATCAGATGATGCTGCTGTGATCAGGTTTAGGAGATCAGCAAAGTGTTCTCTCCACCTCGCGAGGATGCACCTCTCTGGAGAGAGGAGAACCTCCAGACGCGTTTTTGATATCGGGTGTGGAGGAGGGCTTCTTATTAAGAAGTCGGCGGGTGGTCTGCCAGAACACTTTATTTGCTGATCTGAAGTCGAATCCAGCTCAACCACAAAGTCCTCCTATGTTTCAACTTTGGACGCCTTTACTCTCTCTACTGCGATTCTTCCTGCCTGCTTGTACCGCATATGCAAATAGGAGGACTTATTTCCAAGCGAGCTCTTCTGCTAAAGAACGGGTCGCAGGTGGCGGATAGCGATACGGCCACCAGATATGATGTCTAGTTGCGATATAGGCGGGCAACTACCGGACGAATAAGCAACCCCAGACCAACAGCGGTAAATTACTAGACAGAGAGAGATAATACATATATATTATCTCTCTCTCTCTCTCTCTCTCTCTCTCTCTCTCTCTCTCTCTCTCTCTCTCTCTCTCTCTCTTTCTCTCTCTCTCTCTCTCTCTCTTTCTCTCTCTCTCTCTCAATATATATATATATATATATATATAACGAAGGAAATGTGGTAAGGAACCAGGTGGACCATAACGCACCAAAGTACTCAATACTTGAGGTAGTAGAGTGGGTAATAGGAACCAGTAAGACCCCGACAGCTGAGCTCAAGCCGTTTCGACGGCTAATTCAGAATTAGCCGTCGAAACGGCTTGAGCTCAGCTGTCGGGGTCTTACTGGTTCCTATATATATATATATATATATATATATATATATATATATATATATATATATATAACGCGATGGAAATCAACAAACACCTGCTTCAAACATTAAACAAGATAGTCTAGACAATTTCCAAACATCAGAAGTTTTATATTTCTAAAGGAATTGAAAGAAGGGTGGGAAATGTTCTAAATATGCTCCATTCATGTATTTAAAAGAAAGATTCTTTCGGAAATCCCAGAGAAATCTTCCATTCAATTACTTTTGTGGTAATGGATAGATGCTACTAGGACCCATTCCTCATTCACACCCTGAGATTAAAGAACTGTTACCTTTAACTACTGATAAAGGTGTTAAATTTAGATATAATATTAGACTTTATAACTCATACTTCAGCCTTCACATCCACAAGTATAACTGGTACTAAATAAATAATCATATTCCATTAGAAGAGTATACACATACAAAAGATAGTGGAGTCATGTATCGATTACCATTATATTCAAATCTAAAACTATAACCATCTCCAATGTCCATTGTTATTTCCATCTACATAGGACGGTGAATTGGCAGTATCGGTAGAGGGTCGGACGCCATGCTTTGACGCATAGATATACGGCCCTTGCCATTCTGAGTTAAAATCCCGCCGAGGTTAACTTTGCCTTTCATCCTTACGGGGTCGATAAAATAAAGTACCAGTAATACACTGGGAAATTGTTGGCCTTGTGCCAAAAGTAGAAACAGTTATTTCTATCTACATATATCAAGAAAGGGTACAGGGCCTTTAACCCATGGTGTCGTAGGGGCGCCACCGTGATACAGTGTGTCTTGATCATTATAAACTTGCTACCTTATCTACATATATACTATAAGAATATGTAATACAATATTGGTTTCTTATATAGGCACAAGGCCATCAATTTGGGGGGAGGGGACAGTCGATTAAATCAACCCCAGTGTGTGACTGGTACTTTATTTTATCGACCCCGTAAGGATGAAAGGCAAAATTAGCCTCTCGGGATTTGAATTCAGATCATAAAGGGCCGTAACTCTATGCTGCAAAGCATGGCGTCCGACCCTCTACCGATACTGCCAATCCACCGCCCTAATATGTAATACAATATTATCAATGCAAAAGACACTGTGTTCAAAATATTCTGTTCGCACTGTAGTCGAGTATTCCACAGACACGTGTACTTTTAATGTAATTTTCAAGTAGAATCAGCGTGACATAATATAGGAAATGGCTGGGCTTTTGAATTACAGTTACAACGCGACTGGCTTCAGCTAGCTCACAGTTTCTGTATGTCCAACTGGATTTGGATAATTACCCGCAAACGGATTAACAAGGATTTACCAGCCTTCGGATCACCGGACTTTGTTCTATACTCACCATGTCTGGGTTAACTGGAAGTTATAATATAAAGACGCATGTTCAAGTTGCTACATATTTGGATCGAATCCAAGATACTATGATTGCGAATTAAACATCTTAACCACTTAGCTATGTCTGCGTTAGAATGTGTACTGAGTTAACTGAAATACATCATAAAGCTAGGATAAATATCGTCTGTTTGACAAGTGACAATCTCACAAAGATATCTAATAGAATAATACATTAATATAGAAGGCAACAGGAAGTTAGTTGGCTTCCGATTTCACACGAATATAGTAAGATAAGAGTTGGATGAGAAAGGCGATGATTCTTTTTCTGAATATTGATGCAATTGATGGCCAGAGTCGCATCAATTAATATTTACAAAGGATCAATCTTTGATAGAACTAATATTGAGTTTCTGTTGGTCTAGATAAGTTAGTCAAACACAGCTAACGACTTTGGATGAAGATCTCTTTCATATGTCAATAAATGTCAGGTAGATAAAGCTCTCGAGTAGAATATGCTTATGCTTTACATCACTTGAAAGCTGTCGTGTTACTACAATATATTTCTCAATATGGCTGCTGTGTTGGAACAACATACATAATGGGGAAAATGCTGAATATCTTTCGATTTATCAACTATATTTATAGGCACATTCAAATTCACAGCAATCACCACATATGTATTGCTCAGTTGATTGTTATCTGAAGATAATGCCTGAAACTAAAGTACCATTATATATATATTAATATACATATGTACTCATACACATACATTTATACACACATATATATAAATATATATACACACACACACACACACACACACACATATATATATATATATATATATATATATATATATATATATATATATATATATATACACACACATATATTTTTTTTTACATAATATATGTACATATATAATTATATATACATAATATATGTGCATATATATATATACATATATACATAATATTTAGACATATATGCCGGTACTACGCATATATATATATATATGTTGTGTGTGTGTGTGTGTGTGTAGATTCCCGAGTTGTATGTGCGCGTGCGTGCGTGGCATAGATCTATTGATATTCTTGCCTTGATTATCCTGTCAATTTGTTTGTCTTGTATATTATATTCGTGTCTACTTCAAGCAGTATAGTCACTCTTGGCTACTATTTCTAACAGATTTATTAACTACTAATTGGTCACATTAATTGGTCACAAGTAATATTGATTTCTAAGAAACGAGGTCAGCAAATTCAAAGAAAGGCAAAGTTGATTAATTCAACTGTACTTGACTGATACTGTATTTTATTGACCCCTTAAGAATGAAAGGCAAAGTTGACCACGATGGGATTTGAACTCAGAGTTCAAGGAACCAGGACACAAACCTCAATGGTATTAATAGCATGCTCAACCAATTTGTCAATACGTTGCTCTTAGTTGGTTCCTAGTAATATTAGTAACAATCCAGGGTATGACTAAACTGCATCTGGTGTCATAAGGTGTCAGGGCCTAATGTTATCCAGTAGTATATTATGTAGATAAGTATGGGACCTATAAATTGATGGTTCACAATAAATAGAAGGTGAATGGGCCAAGAGCCAATGGTTAGTACATTGCTGGACTAGAAAAGATAAACTTCTACAAGTTAATAAACATGTTGGACTGACAGTAAGCCCTAGCCAATATCCAACTAGTACATAAATAATGGTTTCTGATTTAGGCACAAGGCCAGCAATTTTGGGGAAAGGTAAGTCGATTAAATCGACTCGAGTGCATTACTGGTACTTTATTTTATCGACCCCGTAAGGATGAAAGGCAAAGCTCACGGGTTTTGAACTCAGAACGTAAAGGGCCGTAACTATATGCTACAACGCATGTTGTCCGGTGCTCTACTGATACTGCCAATTCACCGAACTCAGCTAGTAAATAAATAATGAAATTTACTGACAATTCATCAACGCTTGCATATTCAAAGAAACAAAAACGAAGAAGAAGGAAAAGAACTTAAATAGCGAAAGTAAAGACTAGGCGGTATAATTCATCTACGTTCCTCGGTCAAAATGGCGATGACATTGCCGCATAGAACAGCGAGCGACACCCACTGTATAAACCACTCTACTTCGCAGAGCTCCTTCCTCATGCGAGACACATTCCTCCCGGTTTGGGAGGAAGAAAACGGTCATTCGGGGACCGTGGACACCAGAGATCTCGATGGAGACAGGCATGAAAGGGAAATGGTTAGTTAATATATTGAAGGACTTTGATAAAGTTCTCAGTCTGAGAAGACAATCTAAAACAAGACAGGTTGATATAATGTTGAGAATCATAGAGTACTCTGGTCAGTGTCAAGTTAGTGTAACAGCGTTAACTGGTCAGTTGTACATACAGAATCCTTAGAAAAGCTTTTTAATGGACATGGAGGAATTAAAGTAGGATACGTCAAGTAATGGACTACATGAAGAGAAAGAAAGAAAAAAAGAAAAAAGATAAAGAAAAGAGAAAAAATAAAAATAAAAATAGAAGAAAAAGAAAAAGAAAAAGGAAAAAAGAAAAAGACAACAACAATAACGTCAACGACAACGACGACGACGACGGCGGCGGCAGCAGCAGCAGCAGCAACCACCACCACCACCACCACCGCCGCCGCCGAAACGTCATTTAGATGATAAAGTGGAGTAGAGCGAATCAAAGACAAGACGAGACTAATTCTGTTTCATACTCTTTGATTTCTGTTATCGATCTAACTGTGAGAATCTATCAGAGAAGGCGTGTTTTGTTCCGTACACTGAATTGATTCTTGTTTTTATTTGAGATTTAAAACTTTTTTTTTAAACTAGGAATCGTGCTGTCATTCTGTTCCAAACTAATGGTTATTTAGTGAATATTGTGTGAAGTTGTGGTATTCATCTATTTCCCTGGAGATAGAAATAAGACGATCACAATTAGGATTCAAAATATAATTATTAATATGAACACTTCGCTACATTTTATAACACATCCTAACATATTTTATAATATTTTATAAGACCCCGTCACACTTTTTGGCACTATCACATTTTGTGACACGTCGAGACCTCAGGCGTCTGAAGAAGCCCCGCGAAGTGAGGTGGCTGTTGCAGTGGGTGTCGTGCTAGCCATTGTCCGCAGGAATGCTTTTGTGTTCTTGTCCGCAGGGCGCAGCCCCATTACCACCACACCACAGGCCCCAAACCTATCACCATCCCCCTTCACCCTCCCCATTTTTCTGTGACACTAGAGCCCTTGCCTTTCCCTTCCTTCTCCGTTTTTTTTTATATTTTCTTATTTTACATTTTATTCTTTCTTCTCAATCTATTTTCTTTTTCTTTTTCTATTAAATTGTTTTTAATAATTATATATATATATATATATATATATATATATAAACGTAGCATAATAAACACATTTTTAATTGACTTTATAACACATCCTAACATATATATTTTAAGGAGCCTCGACGCAACCGGCTTCCAGTCACAACCGGAGCCAATAGGCCTCGACAATGGTGACGGCAAACGCCCCGACGGAATTACCCTCTTCCCTTTCGAAGGAATAAATCCCTCATCTGGGATGCGACGCGCTGTGACCCGTTCTCGACCTCCAATTTAGTCGCTTCAGCCACAAACCCCAGTGCCGCGGCTCGCAATGCAGAGATCATAGGGTTGTTTTATAAAGTCTGAAATGAAATTAACCTAGAAACTGGCTTAGAACTAAGTCGACCATTGGCAGACATAAAAGGCACACGACCAATAAGTTAAATCGACTGATCAGTTTGTCCGCTACACTACCCAATATGCCACCGGGACATTCTCGAAATGTTTAAAACTTCCATAGGTTAAAATTCTACTGTCAATGCACTTCAAAGTTTCCGGTAGTCAACGTGACTTTTCAACAGTTTGATTCGGTAAGTTACTTCGCACGACTTATACATGACTAGAATGAGAATGAGCGAGAAAGGAAACAATAATCGAGAAAGAGAAATACATACGTGAATATAGTAACAACATGAACCAGGCATCAAGAGGGCCATAACGAAGCTGCTGAGAGGCATCAGAGAAGAATCCTCCTAGCAATGCATAGAAGCGTGGCAGAGAAGGATGTAAAGGTGCATTAAACTTGAAGGGGAATACTTTGAAGGGGAAACCATGTAGTTTGTTGTTTTTAATTGAAATAAATTGTTTGTGACACCAGTCCCGTTACTTTTCAGACAAATTTCGTATATTGATTAAAAAAGCTTATTGTATCTAAATCAAATGATGTGTAGCAACAAAAAAATCTCTACAAAAGCAAAATTGAATCAGAAAATACAAAACAGTTGGTAAATATACAGCAACTAATGTTCCCAATGGTTAGTAATAGAATTAATTAATCTACATGTGTAATTATTGCTATATTTAATTAGTAGTGGTGAATTAGTGCAAAAAATATAGGAAGTTATTCTCTAAATGTAACAAATGTACAGCATTAGAAGATAATGGTTTCTAATTTAAGCACAAGGCCAGCAATTTGGGAGAAGAGAAAGGTCGATTATATTGACTCCAGCACATGACTGGTACTTTAGTTTATTAACCTTGAAAGGATGAAAGGGAATTTGAACTCAGAATAATAATAGGTTCTGATTTAAGCAGCAATTTAAGGGAGGGGAAAGTCAATCGACGCCAGTACTGAACTAGTCCAAAGTATGTCTCAAATCAGAAGGCTTGTGAGGCCAGTGCTTATCCCAGTTTCGTGGCGTGAAGTGTCTGAGAGTTCCAGATTCCTCCCTGGACAGGGCGCCAGTCCATCGCAGGGTTAAACTCTCAGCTATTGCTGGTACTCATTTTCAGTTGAGTATACTGGAACAACGTGAAATGAAGTATTTTGTTCAAGAACTCAACACAATACCCAGCCCAGGAATACAACCACAACATTATGATCGTAAGTCCATCACCATTACAATTAGGCCACACGCCACAACAGTACTGAACTAGTACTATATTTTACTAGTCCAAGAATGATTAGCGGCAAAGTTAAGCTCGGCGAGATTTGAAATCAAAACGTAAAGAGACCTGACAAAAAATACCACATAACATTCTCGACTGCCACTCTAATGATTTTTCCAATACACCTTCATCCCATTGTTTTCTCATGCTCTTACAAAATAAATACGGAAGGGAGATAAGACAAATCAGGAAGAATGATAGCACCACTCCCCCCTAATCTAGGTCATTACTTGTCGTGTGTTTTCATCCCCGAGGCATAATGCTGGATAGTGTGTTTTGCGTAAAGGCAGCACAGTACCCATACTTTCCACATCTTCCCTCTCCATGACAGTGATGGTGTCCAAGAGTAAATCAAACGTCGATGCAACTATGTAACAGTCGTCGTAATTCATTTTGTGAAAGTTTAGTTTAATCAAAATTGATCATTTTCAATAAAACATGTTTCTTTTAATCAGTATTGAAAGGATTCAGTGTATTGATGCAAAGCATGTTGTCTAAAGTTCTAACGACACTGCCAGCCCACCAATAATAATGATTACTATTATTATTGGTGGGCTTAGAGCGCCGGACATGCTTTGCAGGATAAGTACCAGTAATACACTAGGATAATTGCTGGCCTGGTTCCAAAAGTAGAAACAATAATTATAATGAGGATTTCTACTATAGGCACAAGATCAAAATTTGAGGAGAGGGGAAAGTCGGTTGAATCGACCCCGTAAGGATAAAAGGCAAAGCTAACCTCGGCAGAATTTGATCTCAGAATGCAAAGGTACGTAACTATATCCCGCAAAGAATGTCCGACGCTCTAACGATTATGCCAGTGAACCAATAGTAAAAAGTAATTATTTCTGATTTAGGAGCAAGGCGAACAATTTTCAGGAAGGGGAAAGTCGATTAAATCGCCCCTAGTGCGTTACTGGTATTTTATTTAATCGACTTCAGAAGAGTAAAAGGTAAAGTTAACCTCAGATTTGAACCAGATTTGAACTCAGATTTGAACTCAGACATAAAGAACCGGAACAAATACTGTTAAGCGTTTGTCCAATGCTCTAACAGCGATTTCTGTTATTTGCCACAAGGGCCCAGCATATTAGGGACAATACAAGGACAAAAATAACACAGAGTGAGGTTTACATCGAGTAAAGGGAAGGAGACATCGCCGAAGAGGAATCAGTAGGTTTAACAGTAATAACATTTTTAATGAATATTCATGACAACGATACAAAATATGTCGACTAGAAACAATACAAGGGGACTGCGCTTTAAGATAATTCCAGAGAAAAACCCACACAAAACATCAGATTAATCTTTCCTATCACAGGCATTGAAAGCACCCAATAATAATTATTATTTATTTACTTATAATCTATATTATAATGAGAGTGCTGTCCGTCCGTCCGTCACTTATATAGAGAGGGGGAGCGCCAAGCGAGAGATGTGCACATAGATAGCGAGCGAAAAGAGAACGCCGTGTGTTTTCGAGGTGACAGAAAGAAATAGATAGACAGAAAGTTATGACGTCGCCCTCATTTATATAGAGAGCGAGGCGGAGCGCCAAGCGAAAGAGATATACATAAATAGAGAGGGAAAAGGAACGTCTTTTGTTTAGAGAGAGAGTGTGTGTGTATGTGTGTGTATGTTACAGAAAGGGAGAGATGACATCGCCCTCATCTAGTAATAGTAGTAGTAGTAGTAGTAGTAGTAGTAATTTCTTTATT
>OZ024743.1:57165727-57173227 GCA_964016885.1 Eledone cirrhosa | reverse complement strand
TCTACCATCATCACCACCAAAAACACAAGCATCACTATTAGAACTGTTATCACCACTGCCCCCACCCCCACCACTACACCATCACTACTGCCCGCACCACCACCGCCACTTCACTATCACCACGATATCACCACTACTACGACTATTATCCCTACCATTATAAGCACCACCACCAAAAATACAAGCATCGCCACTAGAACAGTTAACACCACTCCCCTCACCCCCACCACACCATCATCTCTTCCCCCACCACCACCATCGTCTCTACCCCATCGCCACTTCATTACCACCACGATAATATCACCATCGTCAGCAGCAGTAGATGCAGCAACTATAATGTGAAGCTATGCAGTTGCTGCTGTTGTACAGCTAGCAACGTATAAAATCTGCAAAGTCTGAGATGAGTTTCTACCCAGAAAGCAGAGAGTTGGCGACTTGTGTCAGTGTGTTTGTTGGTATAAATATTATGAAGGCGCCTGGACTTAGTGGCTAGGGTGCTCGGCTCAGGTTACTATAGTTCACTCAGCTGGGAAAAAAAAAGTTGAACAATGATAGGAATACTAATAATGAGGTGTCAAACTCAATTTCTTTTCCCAACAGTAAATTATCTCCTTGAGCAAACACATTATTATCCCTTTGCTGCAGTTCACTCAGCTAGCAAAACTTCAAAAATGAGATGTATTTATAATTTAAATTGCTATCCTTATCACACACTGCATCACGCTGAATCTCCCTGAGAATTACGTTAAGGATACACATGCTATAGAATGCTCAGCCACTTACACGTTGATTTTACGAGCAAGCTATTCTATTTGTCAAGTAGCTGGAACACTCATCCTCGTAACCAACGAAGGTTCAACATACACGCACCATACTTATGAGTTACGAATATGTGTGTAAGAGGGGAGGAAATAAATTCTAGACACAAAGAGAACAAAAAATCGCATGACAACAAAGTTTTTTCCATAAGTCTAGTTTCAACTCGTTTATTGCTAGAAATTGTTGAGTCGTTAAAGCTATGTTACAAATAAATAGCTTTGTTCTGTCAGACGACAATATATGGCTAAAGTTTCAAAACTAGAATCAATGACTTATATTTTATAGCGTTTTAGATAGAGTTCAATGCCATATTACGGAGAGAAGTTATATAAATGTTTAGTCAATAAAAGCAAGTAAATTTACGTCTTTCTGTTACATGTCACTAGATGTTTTGAGGTCATATTCATTATAATTAACTGACCCCGTCAAAATTCCATGGTTTAATTAGAAACAACCACCAATTATTAAAAATCAACACGACATTTTAAATATAAATGTATAAATGAATGTATATATTATACTCCCAGCTGCGCTGATTTTAATCTCCCGTATAAGGTTAGGCTTTCCAATATTTCTTGTTTATATTTCCTAATATTAAATTGTGAGTATTGAATGTTCGACTTTGTATCTCAAATCAGCTATTATTTGCTTGTATATATGTATATATGCATAAACCTCGTTATATATATATATGTGTGTGTGTGTATACGGCTAGTTATTTGAGTTCTTTTGTTTGACGCTAATTCCTTTGTTTGAATTCAAACGCCAAACCACGTTTTTTAGTCTACTATAGAATTCTTCCTCTTTTTCATTAGAAGCAGAGTATGAGAATGGCAAGAACTACTAGATACCTTGTCCAGTTGTAACGGCTAACACACACTGTATCTTATGATTTTGGCCACCTGCTGATGAAGTGTAACAACCTGGTTTCGTAAATATCTGCTGATATTACGTGACTTTCTGAACATTGAGGATCTAATATTTACATTTGTGAAGTTATGTTGCACAGAAACAGGAATTGAAATTTTTACCTTTCTCTCTACCAAAACACAGCCACCGTATCTGCTTTTAACTAAATGTGTGCACTCTGAACAACTAATTGCAACTGCATTACTGCAATTTGGCAGATTAGATTCATTAAGGGCGCTAGATGTTGGCCGGAGAACATTGACTTAATACCAGCGATCCTCATTACTTTTATAATATATATATATATATATATATAAAAAATAATATATATATACAGAGAGAGAGAGAGAGAGAGAGAGAGAGAGAGACTATAATAAAGTAAGGAGTACGGGATTGCGTACGGTTTATTTCTTTTAATCCAGTTAGTAAAATAAGTTGGATTACTTTGAATAAATAATTGTTTCTACTTTTGACACAAGGCCAGCAATAACCCAGTACATTACTGGTACTTTATTTTATCGACCCCGTAAGGATGAAAGGCAAAGTTAACCTTGGCGGGATTTGAACTCAGAATGGCAAGGACCGTAACTCTATGCGTCAAAGCATGGCGTCCGACCCTCTACCGATACTGCCAATCCACCGATTTAAATAACTAATGAATGAATATTACACAATTTATCTACTAAATTTCGTAGTTGTTGATTAAATATATTTTATTGTTTATTTAAAGATTCACTTCTTTAAAATTTTCAAACGTCAAGACTTCCGGATAGCGATCGCTTAAATAAACATTCATATATTTCCGTCACTAATTATCTCCTAATGCAGTTTATATATAATATCGTCTTTTTTTAATGTATCGTGGATTACGTTACTGATTACATAACGCATTCTTCGTTCAATTTCTGTGTATATTGTCAATTACGATTTTATTTGATGTATCATATCTACATGCATATATATTTTTATTTTATTAAATAACGTTCGTTACAAATGGGAGTGAAAATATGAAAACATATGATATATATACAAAGCATATAGATAATTTTACAGTAGAATAACAACAAATATGTTTTAAATATATACATAAATAACATTACAAATGCTTAGATAACATTATAAATTGCTCGGGATTCTGTCAGAAGGATGTATTCCTTTAATGTTGCAATATTAAAGAAAATGTAAAGGAAGGGGTGAACAACCGAGCCACCACCAAAGCAAATGACAGCAGCGAGGAGTACTGGACAACCTCTCTAATAATTTTTTAGGCAAACCAGCACACTCGCAGTGTTACCGCGGGTGATGGCGAGGCTAATATAAATATACACACTACACATGCTAGCAGAAAACCACTCGAAAGGTGGTTTTTCTGCTAGTATATATAAGTGAGAAAAAACTAATTATGGGCGTATAAAAAGTATAGACAAAAACTATCTACACTCGCTTATATATAGATCTCCCTGAGAGACTAATTAACCTTATATATATATATATATATATATATATATATATATATATATATATATATATATATATATATATATATATATATATATATATATATATATATATATATATATATATATATTAAAAAGTGAGGTTTTTTTTACAAAATAAAAAATAACCGAGGTTTCCTATACGAGTGAAAGTATAAAGAAAAAAAGATGAAATCGAAAATACAACTGGAGTCTTATTTTTAAAAATATATATATATTTATTTGGTTCCTTTACCGGTTTCGCAGTTCTTCTGCTTATTTTTAAAAATAAGACTCCAGTTGCATTTTCGATTTCATCTTTTTTTCTTTATATATATATATATATATATATATATATATATATATATATATATATATATATTTATTTATTAAAATAACAGTTTAAAGTTTAAGCAAAGAATCGCTGCTTTCACCCTTAACGGGAAGGGTGAAAGCAGCGATTCTTTGCTTAAACTTTAATCTGTTATTTTAATAAATATTTGCTCTACGGTTCTTATATATTTGATATATATTTATCCTTATCGAGCCCTCTTTGGATTTTAGTCTTCAAATTTATTATTATTACAATATATATATATATATATATATATATATATATATATATATAGTGAAAGAGTGAAGAATAACATGGTCGGCTGTACAAAAAGGGTTTTATTTACAGTATTAATAATTGTTTCATTGATCAGGTGGGTCTAAAGGCCGCTGATCACTCGAAATTGCGTCACTCGACCTTAAATACAGTGTGTGTCTCTGATCAGATCATCGAAGATTTGATCAGAGACACACACTGTATTTAAGGTCGAGTGACGCAATTTCGAGTGATCAGCGGCCTTTAGACCCACCTGATCAATGAAACAATTATTAATACTGTAAATAAAACCCTTTTTGTACAGCCGACCATGTTATTCTTCACTCTTTCACTATATATATATATATATATATATATATAAAATTATTATTTTAGGGTGGCTTTCAGGGTTGATAAAGTACTAATCCAGATGCCGTAGATTGATGGAATTGTTTGTAATTGTCGTGTGTAGGTATGGGGGGGGGGGGGGTATGTAGTATCCGATTCAAGTGTGTGCATTCTAATTTCAATGCCACCCCCTATTGCCAGGAGTTGTGACCAGAAGATAGTATCAGCAACGGGGAGACCAATAGCAACTTTGTTTCCTGGGGCCAATCTGACAATCAGCTCCTTTCCATTTCCTGGGAGGTGGGAGGCAATTTTCTTTCAGAAAAAGAAAAATCCCTGTAAAATACCCTAGGTCACTACTAAATTCTCATATAATAGACAGAATATTTCAACATTATGTTGAAATCTGAATTGTCCCACATTTATCAAAATTCTTTGTTCTTTATTCTTGGTATGTGAACTAAGTGACCGACAAGGTTATACATTCAATGGTCAGGTTTTATACAAAGCAAAAAAAAAAGAGACTGTAAAACAGAAGAAATTTCCATTCTTTTCGGAGAGCAACAATGGACGTAATGTTCTTCGGCAATCATTCAAAATGGTGGATATCAAATATCGCGTGTGTTCTCTGAACTTCATCGACTCTTCAACTGAATTTCGAATAGCAAGCATTATATTTATTGATAATTCTGTATCTTACCCTGAAGATTTATTCCTTTGTTAGTGAGAAGTAGTAGCAAAAGAGGGGGGAAGGGAAAGGTGGGTGTGTTTGATTCCGTTTATCAGTATCAACTATTACTAAAGTTTAATAGCACAAACACTAGCTGGAATATTAAGAAAATGAAAAATAGATGGCATCAAGTGTACACGTAATAATGCATGGAAGAAAAAAAACGATAGAAATCGCTGGCTAAATATAGAACAAAGACAGCTCGGAACAATAAATAGCAACTTCCCCTCGAGAGATGATGGCAAGGAAATTAATCAAAAGGATTTCTTCAATAAAATAAGATTATAAAGTAAATTGTATAAACGTATTGTCGAATGGGGTTGGGATTAAACCACATCATTTTAGAGTAGTTAGAACTTGTACTGAAATTGTACAGGAGACATTTTACAAACAGATTTGTTACATTTATTACAGGGATGATACTAGGTTGCTGCTATTTATTCCAAAGACAGCGACTCGTATCTCACCACAAAATAAAATATTGTTGTATGCAATCATATTAGAACTAGGACAAAAGTAATGCTTTATAATAAACGGCAAATTAGCATAATTGATAGAACGTCGGACAGAATACTTGGTGGCATGCGTTTCAGCTCTCTGCTCTGTGAGTTCAAATCACGTCGACATCAACTTTGCCTTTCATCCATTCGAGATCGATAAAAAAAAGTACCATTTAAATACTGGGGTCGATTCTTCCTCTATATATCTTCCTCGCGTCCATCCTCTCTCTCGCTATTCTTTGGAAGAATTCTGCTATATCCAGACCTGGAGAAATGGTCTTCGCCAGGTTTTAAAATGCCCTAGAAACACCGTATGTTAATGCGGTGACTCTGCGACTCCCTTAGAAGTCACGGATCCTGACAGACAGACAATACTTTACAATAAACGCCGAATTTGCAGAGTCGATAGAACGTTCGATAGAATGCTTCAATGCATTCCGGCTCTCACCTCTCTGAGTACAAATCTCGCTGCGGTCATCTCTGCTTTTCATCCTTTCCATTTGGATAAATAAAGTACCAGTTCAGTACTTGTCTAAGTCTAAAGTCTGTCTCAAGCCAGGAGGTTTGTCAGGCCGCTACTTATTCCTCTTTCGTGGCGTAGAGCGACTAAGTCTAGGAGACTTCCCCCCAGGGCGTGATGCCAGTCCATCGCAGGATTAAACCCTCAGCTGGTACTTCTTTTCAGCTGAGTACACTGGAGCAACGTGAAATGAAGTGTTTTGCTCAAGAACACAACGCACCACCCAGCACAAGAATCGAACCTACGACATTATGATCGTAAGTCCTTACCACTAAACCACGCGCCTCCACATAGTTCAGTACTGAGGTCGATTCTTATTCTCTCTCTCAAGAAGAAGAAGAAGAAGAAGAAGAAGAAGAAGAAGAAGAAGAAGAAATTGGCTCTGTTCGCAACTTGAAAGGTATAAACTGCGTCAGGTTTACATTACCCAAGACAGAACCCCAACGACTATCAGGAGTTAGAGTATGGTATGAAAATGCTTTACAGAATCATAGACTTTTAGCGTGGAATCTGACGGAAAAGATACTCTATTTCACAATTCTTCAGTCATTCATTTGGAAGTTGTACTTGTATTTCAAAGGAGTCACCTTGAAACACAATGTGCCACGCTGAATTTCCGAGGTACACGTGATTATCGAATGCTCAGTCACTTCCACGTTAATTTCGTGAGCAGCCTATACCATTGATCAAACAATAGTAACATTAGTTATAGGAACCGGCGAATGTCCAGCATGCTTTCTAGTTCGAGCTTATATCTGTTAGACACTCAGTGACTAACAACAGAATGTTTTAAGTCTGCATGTCTGACATATATGCGTAGCTTGTGAATAAAAAATTCAAGGGGTGTCGCTGGCCGTGGTGATCGTTGCCAAACATATTTTGTAATGTATTATCTTATTGGCTAATTTCACAATCTTATTGGCTAATCAACCAACGAGAGTAATTGTTGCTCAAAAGCATCCGCCATTTTGTTTGCACGTTTATTTATCGTTTCGCTTTCGAATCTTCCTCCTGAATTTCGTCGTTTATCATCAAAATATTTTTCTCGTTTTGGTAAGTTATATTGTTAATTTATATATGATTTTTTAAATTTATATTAACTATTTTTTTTTTCAGTTCGTTATAATATGCTTATATTATTGGTTGTATCATATTTACTTGTATATTTGTCCATATTATTGTTCGTTTTATGTTAGCTTATTTTATTATTACTATGTTAGATTATTTTTTTATTATTATGTTAGACTATTTGTATGTAATATTTAATTTTTATTAATTCATCTATAATAATTATTATGTAAAATATATTTATTTCATATTGATTGTTTTTGTAGTTGTTTATATTAAAAGTCTGAAAATATTTTTATACATCTTACAATAATATTTATAAGATCATTTATAAAATAACAATTATATAATCTAATTACATTACAACGATAATTTATTATTAATATATATCATGTTTAACTAGAGTTATTACAAGCGTTAAAGCCTTAAAAAAATATTAAACTAAACCTGAAAAATGCGCAAGCTCAAAAGAGCCACAGAATGTTATAATAAACCTTCAAACGTGTGGGACTAGAGTTGTTGCTCAAAAATATTGTAATCAT
>OZ024743.1:57150727-57160727 GCA_964016885.1 Eledone cirrhosa | reverse complement strand
ACGCAATGTGACAAGACTGGCTCTTTGAATTACAAGTACAACTCACTTTTTCCACCTGATTAGACTGGAGCAATTATATAATAAAGTGTCTTGCTCAAGGACAAAACACACTCGAATATCGAACTCATGACCTTGCGATTGTGAATCTAACCTCCTAACTAGTATGCCACTCGTCTTTACGTATCACTAATAAAGGTTTTTAATTAAGGCATAAGAACATTAATTTGTACAGAAAGGAAAGTCGATTATCGATCTTGGAAGGATGAAAAGTAATGTTAATATTGGCCGGATTAGAACTCAGAATGTAAAGATTCCGAACAAATTCCGCAAAGAATGTGTCCGAAGCTCTACCGATTTTGTCAATCTACCACTAATAATCATTTCTACTATAGGCACAAGGCCAGCAATTTGGGACAGGTGAAAGTCGATTAAATCAACCCCAGTGCGTGACTGGTGCTTTTTTTCATCGACCCCGTAAAGATGAAAGGCAAAGCTAACCTCGACGGGATTTGAAATCAGAAGGTAAAGGGCCGTAATTCTATTCCGCCAAGCATAGTATCCGGTGTTCTACCTATACTACCAATCAAACCACTTTAAAAGCATAATATGCTGATATGTCTCACAATATGTCACTTCTAAATTACCATCACACCTGCTGCCCTCCAGTGACAGTTGTCAAGAATATACAATTGACCGTCATAACAAAACCTTTCTATTATTCCATTTCCTGTTTGCTAGGATAGTTGTCCTATATTCAGCTAATCTAATCAGTAAAACAGACATAATTTATAACCTAATATTTCATTCTAATTCAATTGTATTTTTATTGAAATTTAGACATGAAATGTTTCATACATATTTATCTAAATTTTAAAAATAATAAAATAACTAAAACTGAATTTAGATTAGAAACATAGAAGCTAATAACCGCCCATTTGTAGCGGTCTTGGCAACAGCAGCAGTAGCACTCATCAAATATCAAATTCAATTAACTATAAATTATGCATAAAACAAAAACAGACTTTATAACAATTGTTATGAATAAAAGAATTTTATTGAATTAATAATATATTTGATGTAATGAGAGGATTTTTTCCTCTGAGGAAAAAAAAACCCTTTTCGTGTCTTGGCTTCTAATTGTGTTAATACAAACGTTCTTTTGGGTTGGTTTTGTTTCAGTTTTAATTTGTTGACTTTATATTCATCGAATAATATCAATTATCCAGAAAGAAAAAAGTCAAGTGTAAAGTGCAATCAGCTATTGGTATTTTGTGTATTAATGTCCAGATAGCACACATACCCACAGTTTCGAATTTACATTGTCAAATTGTAAAAGATTGAATGTAATACAGATTTTATAGAGATTGGTTAATGGAGAAAGAAACAGAAAAAGGGAAAAGGAAAAAAGCTGATCGCCAGATCAGACTAAGGGGAAAATGTTTCAATAGTTCACAGGCGGAGAATTGGCAAGTGTTTAAATCATAGGATAGAGTGCTTAGGAGTATTCATTCTGGTTCTCTGATTAGAGCTCTGAATTCGAATCCTGCTTAGGCCAACCTTGCTTTTCATTCTTTTGAGGTCGATAAAAAAGTAACATTCCAATGCTGAGGTCGCTTCTCTCTCTCTCTCAAGAAGAAGAAAAAGGAGAGGGGGGCGTCTGTAAAACGGTGGACTCCGCTAAGGTTAAAATACTAAAAGCATGCTGTATAAAAAGTGACTGTTATACTCAACTGATAGACATTTTTTGGTGGAAAAATAAACATAAAAGGAAAGGAGAAAAGACGGGATTGTCAGATCGGACCAAGTAAACAATATTTCCATTGGTCTTTCCAAACAATATTTCCATTGGTCTTTTATACAATTTGTCGGATGAAACTCCTGGCAGAATACGAGTTGAATAGGATACTGTCCGACTCTTTAATTCCAATAATCCACTGCTACTGGATCGATACTTTACCGATCCCCCAAATGACAAACGGTGATGTTGACCCCGCTGGGATTTGAACTCGAGGCGCGGAAAGGCGGAATAAATACTAAGACATTTAATCCGAAGCTCTGACTTTGCCAATTTGCCAACTACAAGGAAATGAGCTAATCGTCAGATCGAACAAAGCAAACTTTGTTCCCTTTGTTCTTTCCATTGCTATCAGCCGGTCACAAATTCTAGCAGCAGGGGTAGTGGAAGAGACAAATTTGAACTCAGAACACACAATGTCGGATCAGATACTGAAAAGCAATCTGTTCGGCTCCTTAACAATTCTACTCTTCCATTGCACCAGGGTTGATACTTTATTTATCGACCCTGAAAAAACTAACAACAAAGTTGCTCTCAGATCTAATCTCGGACGGCAGAGATCCAGAACCAATCCCGGCTCTCTAACGACTCTGATAATTCGTCGACATGGTGATTATAAAATTACATTTACTATTATTATTATTATTCAATGGTGGATTAGCAGCAAAGATTTACGGCCCTTTATGGTCTGAGTTCAAATCCCGCCGAGGTTAACTTTGCCTTTCATCCTTTCATCCACAGATCACTACAGCTGATTACCCAGACTTCGGATTGCAAAAAAGGTTTTTGAACTATATATATATATGTGTGTGTGTGTGTGTGTGTGTGTGTGTGTGTGTGTGTGTGTGTGTGTGTGTGGCAATATCCGTAGGTGGAAAAAGGAAAACAGCTCAATCGGGAAGCGAGCGGAATCCTTAGTGCATCGAGCAACATGCTTTGTGGCATGTAGTTACGACTCTTTATGTTCTGAATTCAAATCCCCAAGAGGTTAGCTTTGACTTTCATTCTTACTGGTGCGATAAAATAAAATGCCAGTAACGCATTATGGCCTATGAATGTTAGTGATATTGTTAAATAATATGTCTAATCCTTTGATACTGATGGAGGGCTTGAATATGCAGCTCCTCATGGTAATATGTTTACACCCAACTCACAAGTGTTTCTTTTGGTGTTCTCTCTATTGTTTATTCCAAGATTAGCCCTTATCCAGCAGACCTATGATCAAAAGTTTTCCAGTCCTTACCATCGCATATTTTTTTCAGACAGTTTATCTAAGACTACATTATACAATGTGTCCATTTTAGAAGACAAGGATGTTTTCAATACGATTTAATTGCTATGTCTAGCAAGTTTAACGGCCGGTTAGGAAAAAACCTTCTCGTTGCAATGAAGTTTCGCGTGTTTTCTGTAATGTGTTGCGAATCAGTTTCAACAATTAAATTATATATTGTAACATAGCAGCTATAGAACAGTAATATGTCGTTAGTTGCTGTAGTCTGTAGATTCTTGGGATCAGATTTAAGATACAGGATTATATGAGGTTATAGTTGTATAGGGAAAGCCAGCACAATGTAAATTAAAAATTACAAGAGCGAAAATTAGAGTAAGATAAAGACCTTTAACTTTTAATGAAGTCGTAGAAGCGCCGTCCTGATACATTCAGCATTTTTAAAGCCTGATGGGGCCCGTCCCTCTGTAGGTTGGAACACAATATTGGACTGATATTTTATTTTTGGCCCCAAAAGGAATGGCAAAGCTGAGCACGGAAGGATAAAACAAACACCCTAACCAGTCTGCCAATTCGCCTCCATAAAAATATAGTAAAAAATGTACACTTTAACTTCATATTTCATACACTGGGGCTGGAACCGTTTTTTCAAAAGAAAGCGATTAGAATGTGACGTTGATGATGAAATAATTATAGAATAAGGCAATATGGTTTACATGAAGCAATATGAGAGATGAAGTATTGTGAGACATGGGGTTATGGGGAAACCGGTACAAAACAAATTACAAATGCAAGAGTAAAAACAAGTGAAAAGGAAGAAAAACAAAACGAGACAATACTTTACACTTCATGGTATTTCGACGATAGGATTTCTTTTTTTCAAACGAAAGGAAAGGAGCTTGGTGACGAGTGGGAAGCATTATTCTCTAATCTAAATACTTTGTCCAAGAAATCATTTTACTTGAATGTAAAGTCATTTCTCATTGGCAAGGGGGGGGGGACAATACTAGTTGAATTACTGGGGGGTTTTTTTCTTTTAATGAACAGTTAAGAAATTGATATTTATTTTCCATATTTTATGTAGTTAATTTAATTTAGTTTGTATTTCTTCTATAATCACAGACAGCTTCTGTTCTAAAGATTTCGTCTTCTCTTCAAATAAATAGATTATTAATTACAGGCACAATGTGAATTACAGATTAAGTAGATAGATAAAAATCCTAAATAGTTAGTGAAGAAAATTAAGAAAGAATTCATTAGTTATTTTGTTGTTGTTTTTTAAGAGTTAAAAATATTTTTAAAGAATCCATTGTAACTGTGTAACTGGAAAGAGCTTCATTACTTTGTGGTAAATATTTAACGAATAGAAAATGTTTTCAAAAAACGTTAACAGAAAGTAAAAGTTTTACATGTAAATATTGGTTTTTGTTAGCACAATGTGGTATCTTATCTACAGGAATCATATATCTCTGGTAAATCATCTCTTTTGTGAATACAGAACATATCCCATCTTTGCCGCATTTCTCGTAACTAATCCTTTTTGTAAGTATAAAACATATCTCTATCTTTGCCATATCTCCGTGTGCATTTTGTTTTCTTCAGAGAGTCTTTCTGTGTTGAGTTTTTTACGAACGCGATCTCAAAGAAACTCCATCTGTAGCCTTCGGCACAGATTATTGAGAGAATTCACTTCTCGTTTTGGCTTCAATATTTTTCTTCAATTTTAAGTCACCTTTCATTGGCCTCGATTTTTTCTTCAAAGTGTAATCACTTCTCATTGGCAATGTGTTGCAGGAGAGATAAATATTCTCTTTTCTTCTTTTTGTAAAGAAACTTAATAGGTAAGAAACATATTTATTTTCCTTAATTATTTTTACTCAATTAATTCAATTTGACTTATAATTAATTCAATTTTGCTTATATTTCCTCTATAATCGCAGTCGTAGCATGACCCAATGATTGAAAACGTAACTTTGTAATCATAATGTCCCGCTTCAAACTGACCTCATGGCATCTTGAGCAAGTGTCCTTTACTATAGATTCAGGCCGACCCAAGCCTTATGAGAAGATTTGGGTTGTCAAAACCAGTTTGGAAACCCGTCGGATGGACTGTACCTGTAATTCAAAGGCTCAGTCTTGTTACACACGCTAAATTTCCTTCATATTGACATAAAGGATGCACGTGTCTATGGATGCTCAGCCACTAGCAAGTTAATTTTACGAACAGATTCTTCCGCCGATCGAACAAGTGGAACATTAATCGACGAAACCGACGGAGGTCCATGAACAAGATGTGTCATATTAATGATTTCTGATTTAGGCACAAGGCCAACAATTTGGAGGATGGGGAAAGTCGATTAAATCGACCCCAGTACGTTACTGCCACTTTATTTTATCGACCAAGGTGTGTCATAATAATTGTTTCTACTTTTGGCACAAGGTCAGCAATTATTCCAGTGTATTACTGGTACTTTATGTTATCGACCCCGTAAGGATGAAAGGCAAAATTAACCTCGGCGGGATTTGAACTCAGACCATAAAGGGCCGTAACTCTTTGCTGCAAAGTATGGCGTCCGACCCTCTATCGATACTGCCAATCCACCGCCCGTGTGTGTCATAATAATAATAAATAAATTCTGTTTCAAATTTAAATTTTACTTCATTCTTAATAAGTTTCGCTTATATATCACATATATATTATGCGGTGATACATAAATTTAACAACACTCACTCACTTGTCTCCCTTTTCTAATTTATATTTTGTTTCTAAATAAATTATTTTCTTTTTTACTATCTTTCCTCTTATACTCTCATGATGAAGGGCTAAAGTCCGATAAGTTGAACACCTTTTTCTCTACCTTTCATCCAAGCGTGAACCTAATAATATTCATTTTTTTGCCTTTATTTTTAATATATTATCCACGCTTACGTGGCACTTCTTGTAATTCGGACCTGGCACCTTTGGACTGCGACTTTCAAACATCGTAACCAGCCACAGATCACTACAGCTGATTACCCAGACTTCGGATTGCGAAAAAGGTTTTTGAACTATATATATATGTGTGTGTGTGTGTGGCAATAGGTGTAGGTGGAAAAAGGAAAACAGCTCAATCGGGAAGAGAGCGGAAATATTATATTATTTATCCATGTTCACACACGGACAAAAGCACTATCGAAGGTTTCAAGGCCCAATATTGACCACAACTTCAGAACACAAGAGGCATCAAAATTGTGATCTATCTTCAGGCACTTATACAGGCTTATTATGTCTGAAGATAGGTCACAATGTTGATGCCTCCTGTGTTCTGGAGGTGTGGTGGATATTGGGCCATGTAATCTTGGGTCCGTGTATGAACATGAATAAATTATATATATATATATATATATATATATATATACTAGTACCCTGTCGAGTGGTCAGCGAATCAACCGGCTCCACCATCAGACCCTGATCTGTTGAGGAGTGTAAATGAAACCCCAATAACACAAAAAACAAGATCTGTTATAAGGGCAGATAAACTTCAGAGTGAACGGCCATCCAACCCAACTATAGGTTAAAAGACCCTCATCAACATGCAATTGGCCAAGCGTGGTGATTCGGCTACACCCCTGACATGACCAAAAGCAAACAGAAAGCGGTGGAGATCAACTATGGAGGGTTTCTTCCAACAGGAGCGAGAAGGTCTTGGATTGGATATATATATATATGTGTGTGTTTGTGATTACGATGGGAGGATGCTATTTTGTCATATGTCAATACTCCGTGATGTAGCAGCCTATAAACACGGACGTTCAGTGCTTAATACTGCTTTCACTTGAATTGATTATTGAGGCGTAAGCGCCAGACTTTTAATTAATTAATTAATTAATCATTTAAGCAAAGAGAATATATATATATATATTTGTTTCCATATATATATATGTATATATTTCTGTCCATATATATATATATATATATATATATATATAAACAAATTCAGAAACGAAATATATATATATATATATATATATATATATATATATATATATTTCGTTTCTGAATTTGTTTTGCAAGATTCTTTATCTGAAAACGTGTGTTGAAACCGATATTGTTATGCTTTGGGGGGGTCATGTTGCCAATAAGAAACACACGCACCAGTTGCTTTCACTCCAATTTATTATAAATTTCCGGTTGGTTGGTTGTATAGAGGAGCCAGAACCAAAAGGGGAAAAAATGATAAATAATGATACAAATGGGACCTGCCCCTCGTATAGGAGCAAATTTTGGAATAGAATAGAAAGAACTAGGAATAAGGTTAATAGAATAAACTCATGGTATGATAGCAATAAATACCAGAGTGTAATGTTTCATCAATACAACCCCTAGAGGTGAATTAGCTTACAAATTTAGAAGGGCCCTAGATAAACATAAACTCAATATTAAGATAGTAGAAAGACCAGGTACCTCCATAAAAACACTTAGTAGCAATACATACCATTTTCTAAGACCTCCCTGTATAGATAAGAAATGTATAATCTGTAAACTAAGCCCCATATTAACTGTAAAACTAGAAATGTAGTATATAGCATAAGATGTACTGAAGGACAATGTAGAGATAAGAATATAGTGTACATAGGTGAGACAGCTCGTAGTATAGGAGAACGGATGAATGAACACTGGCGAGAGCTTCAAGATAGAAAAAATCATCTGTACTCCACCAACATGCTAAAATAGAACATAAGGGTAAATTAGAGAACATAGAAATAAAAATAGAATCTACACACAGAAAAGACGCAATGTTTAGACAAATCACAGAGGCAATAAACATAAATGAACTCCAATCAAAATTAAATAGAAAACATGAATGGAATAGCAACAACACAACTTACAATTAAGGACAAAATGAAAACACACACATAGAACAAACAATCAACCAGTAACATGTAAATAAACAAATAAATAAACAAATATAAACACACACAGACACCCGGATGTAACACATGCGCAAACTAAGCACACAACACACACAAAAACAAGATGGCGTAGGACAGAACAAAGGAGAGGCACAAAAACAAAGAAAAGAATCCCCAGTCACTGAAGAAGGCACAGAATGTGTGACGAAAGAACTTTGACAATATATGAACAACCGTTCGGTTATGGAACCAACCAACCAACCGGAAATTTATAAATTCTTAAATTTATAAATTTAATTTATAATAAATTGGAGTGAAACAACTGGTGCGTGTGTTTCTTATTGGCAACATGACCCTCCCAAAGTATAACAATATATATATATATATATATATATATATATATATATATATATATATATATATATATATATATATGAGTCCATATATGTGTGCGCGTGTGTACAATTTGTGGAAGAATGAATCTACCCGTCAGATGTTGGATCAATTTCACATAAGGCACTCCCTGCTGACTATAGAACATACAAACCAGTTCACTCTTATTAATGTCACATATGCCACAAGATCTTCAAATCTCTAAGAGGTCTAAAGAGACATTTCAAAGTCCATCAAGACACACAGGCAGTCCAAACTGCTCCAAAACTAATATACAATTTATGTGGACGGCATTTTAAAAGTATGTCTTGTCGAAAAAGCCACATAAGATCTCATGCCAGAACTGAGCATCATGTACACTGATGTGGACGAGTTTTGTATTGAGCAGACAACCAATATATATATATATATATGTGTGTGTATATATATATAAGTTCCCGCTTCAATCGGGGGTAACCACAGTTAGTAAGGCACTCAGCGCATTAGGAGTGCGTAAGCATCATGTTTAACATAGAGATGGCTTCTATAAGACTAGAACTGTTTATTCATAATTTCTTTTGAATGAAACTGTTCTAGACATGTAGAAGCCATTTCTATATTAATCATGATATTTATGTGTGTGTGTGTGTGTGTGTGTGTGTGTGTGTGTGTGTGTGTGTGTGTGTGTGTGTGTGTGTGTGTGTGTGTGTGTGTGTGTGTGTGTGTGTGTGCGTGCGTGTGTGTGTATATAAAGCCGTCTAAACTAAATTTATAGTTGTAAAGGTTTCCATAGAATACGAGTCAAATTCCGTCCATGTTAAATGATAAATGTTAAATTTTCCATGTAAAATAGTCTTTGTAAATGCGAGAGAGTGCCTTGAATATTCGACACTGAACACAAGCTTGGCTAATCATTGTCTTTAACATTTCACCTCACCTATCTACTCAGCCATACGAGAACAATATAATAGTGTATGTGTGTTACTCTGTATGTATGTGTCAGTGTATGATTGTCTGTGTGAGGGAGATGCGGTGTGTAGAGGTATGGTTGAATGTATATGCACGTGTGTGTGTGTGTGTGTCAGTGTATAATTATCTATGTGTGGGAGATGAAGTGTATGTATATATGCTTGAATGTATATGCACGCGTGTCTATGTATGTGTGTGCATGTGCGTGTGTCAGTCTATGAGGGGTGATGAGGTGTGTCTGCTTGGATGTAGTTACACGTGTGCCTTTGTATGTATGTGCTTCTGTGTGTCTGCGCCTGTCAATGTGCGTATGTTTATCTGTTAGTATGTGTGCATATGTGTGTGCTTGGGCCGGTGTGTATACGAGTATACGCATATGTGTATGAGTATACACGTGTGGGATTTTCTATATTCTTATGTTTGTCTATGTGTGTAGTCATGCACGATAGACTCCGTGTAATCTGAAAATCAACACTGAAAATGTGATGGCGAGGGGAAAGACAGGAGTGGGTTGGTAGAATTCTGGTAAAAAGCGGTTAGGAGGGATGGTAGAACCCTTGTAAAAGGGTTTACTGAGGCATCCCTAACCCCTTTTATTTTTGTAGGGATTCCGAAAATAGACCATGTTCACACCTGGCAGCAGTTTCCTTTACAGGTATATTTGGTTTGGGGTGAAAAAATAAATGAATTAAATAATTATTATTATGAAAGTGCATGGCTTTATAGTTAGAGCTTTCGGCTCA
>OZ024743.1:57130727-57133227 GCA_964016885.1 Eledone cirrhosa | reverse complement strand
CATCAATGGCGTACACCACATCCTCCTCCGTTATGTCTATGTGGTTGATGGTTGCCATTTCTTGATGTAGTGTTGTGGCATCAAAGAACTCCTCTGGCTTCGTTATTTGCATGTGCCTCAGTGGACATGTGAAGACACTTTTGTACTGTTCATTCAGTATTTCACATATCTCTTGGGGATTTTCGGTTAATGAACCGTCCGTGTGGAAGAGTGGTCCAATCTTGCAGTGTACTGAGGCAGTTTCTTTTGCAAATTTAAAGAAGGCCTTAGGGTTTGTTTTAATGTTTTCTATGGCCCTGTTCTCTTTCCTTGCCCTCTCATTCTCATGTGAAAGCTTGAGTGCAATCTCGGTGTCAAGTAGTGCACGTTTCAAATAGGATTCCTTCTTGTTTTGGTTTTGTTGACTATTCAACTGGTTTGAGAGTTTAGTTCTACGTCTCATAAGGATTTTCCTATCTCTGGGAATAAGATTTTTGTGTCTGTTTGCCTCTTTCTCCGGGACACACTTTTTGCATATGGTGTGTATCGTTGTCATGAAGTGTTGAAATTGTGTGTTAGTGTCTTGTGTGGCGATGTTTGCACTCCATGTTTGCTTCCGGATTTCACTCTTAATCTTCTTCCAGTCAGCCCCGTAGAAGTTAAGGCTGGATAGCGTCCCGGAGCTTCTTGGTGGTTTTGTCTCTGTTGGTTCTCTTGGACCACATATCATTAGCTCTACCAAGTTATGATCCGAGAGAATTGTTGGTGTCACCTTTACATTGTGGATGAGCACTTCGTTGTTTGTAAAACAGAGGTCCAGGACATTTTCGCCTCTTGTTGGGAGGAGTATTGCTTGCTCCATGAACAGCCTGTGTGTGAGGGCCAGCAGGGATTCCGTCTGTCTCTGTTCTATTGACGTCATTCCAGGGAGGAGGTGGCCCTCAGGCCATTTGACCTTTGGTAGGTTGAAGTCTCCCAGCAGTAGGATGTTGAGACCCTGGTCCAGTTTGTCAAGGACCTCTTCTATCCTACTTAGGCTATCCTCAAATTTACCCTCATGACTGGGGGCATCGGGCGGCCGATATGTGACACATATTACCGTCTGTAGTTGCTTCATATGTATTATCAGTGTGTCACAGACTGAGTTTGAATGTGTCAACAGAACAATTGGTGTGACATCTTCACGGATATACAGAGCAACCCCACCATGAGTTCTCTCCTTCCTGTCCGAACGAAATACAGTATATTTCGGTATATGTATTTCTGCATCTGCTATACTGCTTGTCAGGTGCGTTTCGGTTAGTGCCATGCATAGTGCTTGATTGCTTATGGCTAAGTCTCCCAGGTAGGAAATTTTACTCATGTTGCTGAGTTTCACCAGGCCCCTGACATTCAGCAGCAGCACTGGTGTGACTTTTGGGGTGCCAGTAATGGCTGTCGGTATGACACCTGGTCTGGTGTCAGCGGCGGCCACTCTGGGTCCCTTAACTGCGGTGGTCTCGAGTGCTGGTGTGGATGACCCTGGCTCTGGAGACGATGCAGCCAGGTCAGCTGTCCCACAATCTTCTCGGCCATCACTAAAAAATTTTTCTGATCTGCTGCTGCCATCTGTATCTCGTCGGCATGTGCGTGCCTTCTCCTTGTTGGTGCAGCACGCGCGACATCAGCATACTTCTGGAGCGGCTTATTTCGGCTTTGGCTGGGGCATGTTGCGCGAGTATGATGGGCATAGTTCGTTTGAGACCTAGGGTGGGCGAATCTGCATCCCATCCCTGTCTCTCCATACCAGCATGTCCCGTTCTTGAAAAACTTGCACATTACTTGGTGTTTTTTGCTCCCAGTGTCTCGGTGCTTTCTGTTCTTTCTTTGAACAGTTGTCCACTGGTCCCTCTGCGCTTGGTTCTCCTTCGGAAGGTGATTTCGCTTTTCACCTTTGCCCTTAGCTTGTTGGTTGCCCGGCCTGCCCTCCCTGCCTGTAGCGGAGGGTATATCATTTTCTTTCAGGTCCGTGCTTGTGCTCTCCTCCTTTTCTTTTTCCCTTTCCTTTTCCTCTTCCTTTTCCCTCTCCTTCTCCTCATCCCTCCCTTCGGTTTTCTCCTCCCTGAGGACACGGCTTAGCATCGCCATATGAGGCGCTATGAGGACATACGCCTTCTCAATTTCTTTTCTCTTTCTCTCTATCTGTACCAGGGTCCTCATAAACCCATGGCTCTTCAGGTTCTCCGCCATCTTTTTGCTTGGTGGAGACCCATCAGCCATAGTCCACCCCTTGATCAAAACCGCTAGTTCAATCTTCGACCAGTTTCGCTGACTCCTGATTTCACATTTTTCCCATTTTTCCTGCATGCAGTCCATTTCGCTGTGGAGGGGAGAAAGAGGGACAGTGGGAGGTGTAGAGTAGAGGTTAGAGAGGGACAGAGTGAGGGAGGGAGATAGAGATATAACTCCAGCGAGAGAAAAAGAGAAACAGAAGAAAAGAAAAGAAAAGAAAAGGGGGAGACAGAAGAGGGGAGCGAGAGAG
>OZ024743.1:57068066-57120566 GCA_964016885.1 Eledone cirrhosa | reverse complement strand
AACAGTCACCCATACATAGCAGTCAATCCTCACAACGCCTCCAATGTTGTCTAAGGGAAAGACAAAGGCCTATACAATTTGGTATCAGTGGCGTCGCGACTCATACATTATATATGTTGTCTTAAGCAAAGGCTAATAGAGCTTAGCACCAGTGTAATCACAATGTATACACATACATACACTATATATATATATATATATAAACGAAGGAATTGTGGTAAGGAACCAGGTGGACCATAACGCACCAGAGTACTCGATACTTGGAGTAGTAGAGTGGGTAATATGAAAAAATTCAGGACCCCGACGGCTGAGCCTCGGCCGTTTCAACAGCTAGATCCGAACAGTTCGGATCTAGTTGTTGAAACACCCGGAGCTCAGCCGTCGGGTTCCTGAATTTTTTCATATATATCCATATATATGTATATATTGGAACTAGCTGTTTGAACAAGAGCTCAGCAGTTGGGCCCCGACTCTTTAAAATATAGCCAACTTTACTATCCCAAGTATCGAATATTCTGTTGAGTAATGGTCTAACCAGTTTTATCTGGTTTTACCTGATATATATGGTGTTATCCCCCAAAAAGGCAAAAACAGTCGTTGCAACTCATATACACATTATATACAATGTTTTCCGAGAGAAAGACAAAGGCCGATACATCTTAGCACCAGTGTCGTCCCGACTCGTAGGTGTGGGTATGTGTGTGTGTATATATATATATATAATTATATCTATAATGGGTGAGTTGCATAACGTAGTGATTTTCTTACTATTACATCATGATTTATTAATCGGAATGACCAGTTATGCCCATTGGTAAACCACACACAACACAAATGGCATACACACACACACACCCACACCCACACACACACACACACCACACCACACCACACCACACCACACCACACCACACCACACCACACCACACCACACCACACCACACCACACCACACCACACCACACCACACCACATATATATATATATATATATATATATATATATATATATATATATATATATATATATATATTCATTGAAATTGGTGGCTCACCACTGTATAGAACTTTTCATTGTGTAGTTAACCATGCTGCAATAGTATGAAAGCACTCAACGCGACGCAACTCAATCATCTTTGGTGTAAGATTCTGTTGGTGGTGCGCGGATGGAGTTAAACATTATTGAATAAAGCGACAAGAAGCCGGTAAGTCGAAATTCTATTAAAGTTTTTATTTTGTAGGTAGCATATATATTTCAATGACCAGTGACCTCATCGGGTGCATTGTATAATAGTAACAATAGAAACGCGGTGAACACAATTTGTGTACACGGATACAAAAACAAAGATTAAAATACCTGACTTGGGGGCAGCCTACGTCCGCTCCCTTAGGTTTACTACTCCCAACAGTGTTTCCTTTGTAACTGTTATGCAATGTACCTGATGATGTCAATGGAATTTTACTGGTCATTGAAATGTATATAGTGCAATCAGAATAAAAACTTTAAAGAAATTTCAACTTTCCAGACTCCAGGGACTTTATGCAATAACACACGCACACGCACACGCACACGCACACGCACACGCGCGCGCGCGCACACGCACACGCATTATATATATCTAGCTTGATACTTTAGCCAGCTGAGTAGTCTGGACCAACGTGAAATAAAGTGTCTCGAGAAAGCAACACACTGTTGTATCCAGGATTTTAGCTTACGGCCTTAAGATGGTGAGTCCAGTACCCTAACCAATAAGTCACACATCAGTTTGACACCAAAATTAATTACAAATGAAATCTATATAGCGACTTGCATACATTTACATCAAACACTTTCCTTCCTTCCACTTAACTTTTATGACAGTAAATATTCTGCTCATTTAACATTCTATTTCACTGGTAGATTTTAATTAATTAGTTTTCAGATTATATCGTATTTATAAGTGATATTTTATATATTATATTTATAAGTGATATTTTATATTTTGTATTTATAAGTGATATTTCATATATTGTATTTATAAGTGAGATTTTATATATATATATATATATATATATATATATATATATACACACACACATACCTGAATTCATACATACATATATATATATATTCATATATTGTATGTATATATATAAATTCATACATTGTATTCATAAGAGATATTTCTCATATATATATTTATTAAAATAACAGATTAAAGTTTAAGCAAAGAATCGCTGCTTTCACCCTTAACGGGATCTTCTGAAACTAACAAAGTCAATCTGTGAACGCAGAAGTGAATATTTCAAAAAACGTTGCAACCGGAGGAAGACAGGGAGACGATACTTTGGTTCGTGGAAACGTTCCCTGGTAAAGAAGGGGAAAAACGAATATAATACGTCATTATTTGGAGCAGTGAAAAACAATTACACACAAAGACAAAACCACGTTTATGGTATAGAAGAAGTCGTAGACTAATATTCTATTAGGTGGCTCATAAAGACGTTCTCAGGCAATGAACGGAAAAAACGAAGATAATACGTCATATGTGGAACGGGGAGAACAATTGCACGCAAAGACAAAACCACGTAAATGGTATAACAAGTCGTAGACTAAAATTCTCACTAGGAAACCGAATGATTCTCGGCTTCAGAGTTAAGAATAAAGTAAATAAAATACAGAGGTAATTGAAATAAATACATACACGCATCCATATACGTACATACACAAGCATACGCGAAAACACTCGCCATAGGTATACAAAAACACGCACGTACACAAAAAAAAAAAAAACACGCACATACAGAACCCACGCAACGCCTGTACTCGCACGCATACGAATGTATACACCAAATACACATAAAAATATATATAAAAATATATATATTAATATATATATATGTGTGTGTGTGGTGTATACATATAATTAAATAAACGTATATAAATAAATAAATACGTATATAACAAGCGCACACTCATACCTACATGTAAATACACATATGTTCGGAGACGACGTCAACCAAAACAGGAAGTACACATATACACACACCCTACATACGTACGAACCCGCATACTCACACAGACGCAAAACTCACGTATACACATAACCAAAAGCATATGTACTAGAATATATAATATATACGCCATAACACATACAGTCAAATATACGTACGAGGAAGTATACGTACCTTCATAAAACATACAGGTAATATATACTTACCTATACAAATAAGTAATGGTATAAACATAACATATACTTAGCTACCACATCAAGATGTAAAATATCCGCGTATAGTTCGTACTATCCCAACGTGGACGGTGGTTTGTACTCTGATGATGGTCTTTTGACCATGACTAAGTGCGGCCCACGTGCTTGCGACAGGTTCAGAAAAGAACTCACAGCCTTCTTTAAAGGCTTCAACCTCTCCATACAGGTTGAGGCCAACCTCTCTGTCGTTAATTACCTCGACGTTACCCTCAATTTATCGAATGGCTTTCATTACCCGTATAGAAATCCGAATGATACGCTTAATTACATAAGTAAGCTTTCTAACCATCCTGCCAGCATAACCAAGAACCTGGTAAGAAACGTTTCTTTGAGGCTTTTCCGTCTATCTACTAACGAGCATATTTTCAACGACCATTCCACATATCACAATGAAGCTCTTGCTCGGAGTGGATTTTTCGATAAGGTAGCATATACATATTACGAGAATAGACCTACAAGAAATAGATCGAATTATATGGTATAACCCACCATATAATATGGAGGTGGCCACACCATTAGCTAAGATCTTTCTCTCCCTTATTATGAAGCATTTTTCCCCTACACATAAATATAGTAACATTTTTAATAGAAATACTATTAAAAATGTCTTACTCTACGACTCCTAACCTTGCACATTACATCAAATCTTCTAATTTAGCTAAACTACCTAGCCGTAGGAACACGTGCAACCCTGGAGTTAGTACTAACTGTAATTGTAGGAATCGGGTTGACTGCCTCATATCCGGGAAATGCCTCTCTAGTAATATTGTCTACAAATGTAAGGTTGAAACACCCACGTCCCGTAGGGCCTACATAGGGTTAACCGCCAATAGATTCAAGCAGCGTCTTTACATGCATACCCATTCTTTTCGTTACCCTTTAAGAAGGAATATGACATCACTTTCAGCTTATATCTGGGGTCTAAAAGACAACCATACCCAATATAAGTTACACTGGGAGATCCTAGCTCGGGCTAGATCGTATAACGGAAATAAAAGACCATGTGGCCTCTGCGCCGCTGAGTCTCTGGAAATACTCTACGCCAAAGACCACATCTTAAACAAAAAATCTGAGGCAATTTCGGCTTGTAAACATAAATTGCACAAAACTTTCCTGTATTACAGCCCCACATTATACCCTAACGGAAAGTACGAACTATACGCAGATATTTTACGTCTTGATGTGGTAGCTAAGTATATGTTATGTTTATACCATTACTTATTTGTATAGGTAAGTATATATTACCTGTATGTTTTATGAAGGTACGTATACTTCCTCGTACGTATATTTAACTGTATGTGTTATGGCGTATATATTATATATTCTGGTACATATGTTTTTGGTTATGTGTATGCGTGAGTTTTGCGTCTGTGTGAGTATGCGGGTTCGTACGTATGTAGGGTGTGTGTATATGTGTACTTCGTGTTTTGGTTGACGTACGTCTCCGAACATATGTGTATTTACATGTAGGTATGTGTGTGCGTTGTTATATACGTATTTATTTATTTATATACGTTTATTTAATTATATGTATACACCACACACACACATATATATATATATTAATATATATATTTTTATATATATTTTTATATGTATTTGGTGTATACATTCGTATGCGTGCGGGTACAGGCGTTGCGTGGGTTCTGTATGTGCGTGTTTTTTGTGTTTTTTTGTGTGTACGTGCGTATTTTTGTATACCTATGGCGAGTGTTTTCGCGTATGCTTGTGTATGTACGTATATGGATGCTTGTATGTATTTATTTCAATTACCTCTGTATTTTATTTACTTTATTCTTAACTCTGAAGCCGAGAATCATTCGGTTTCCTAGTTAGAATTTTAGTCTACGACTTGTTATACCATTTACGTGGTTTTGTCTTTGCGTGCAATTGTTCTCCCCGTTCCACATATGACGTATTATCTTCGTTTTTTCCGTTCATTGCCTGAGAACGTCTTTATGAACCACCTAATAGAATATTAGTCTACGACTTCTTCTATACCATAAACGTGGTTTTGTCTTTGCGTGTAATTGTTTTTCACCGCTCCAAATAATGACGTATTATATTCGTTTTTCCCCTTCTTTGCCAGGGAACGTTTCCACGAACCAAAGTATCGTCTTCCTGTCTTCCTCCGGTTGCAACGTTTTTTGAAATATTCACTTCTGCGTTTACAGATTGACTTTGTTAGTTTCAGAAGATCCCGTTAAGGGTGAAAGCAGCGATTCTTTGCTTAAACTTTAATGTTATTTTAATAAATATTTGCTCTACGGTTCATATATATTTGATATATATTTATCCTTATCGAGCCCTCTTTGGATTTTAGTCTTCAAATTTATATTTATTACTATATATATATATATATATAGGTAAGATTTCATATATGTCTCATGTTAAACTATAGAAGTGTTTTAGTAATTTTATACTTTCACTGATCCTATTTGTCTTTCTCTATCTTTCACACACACGCCCGCACACACACACACTCTTCCTTTCTAACATACGCACATACTTTTTCTTTCTAACGCACGCACGCACTCTTTCTTTCTCACATACATACTCACTCTTTCTTTCTCACACACATACTCACTCTTTGTTTCTCACACACATACTCACTCTTTCTTTCTCACACACATACTCACTCTTTCTTTCTCTTTCTTTCTCACACACATACTCACTCTTTCTTTCTCTTTCACACACACTCACCCTCTCTCTTTCTCACACTCACTCACTCACTCTCGTTCTCACACTCACTCACTCTCTTTCTCACACTCACTCACTCTCTTTCTCACACTCACTCACTCTTTCTCACACTCACTCACTCTTTCTCACACTCACTCACTCACTCTCCCTTTCTCACACTCACTCACTCACTCTCTCTCTTCGTTTCTCACACTCACTCACTCACTCTCTCTTCCTCTCTCTCTCTCTCTTCTCTCTCTCTCTCTCTCTCTCTCTCTCTCTCTCTCTCTCTCTCTCTCTCTCTCTCTCTCTCTCTCTCACACACACACCCACACTCTCTCTCCCGCACACACACACACTCTTTCTTTCTTTCTCACACGTACACTCGCTCGCTCGCTTTCTCACACTCTCTTTCTTTCATTTTTTTTCTTACACACACTCACATACTTTCTTTCTCACACAGACACTCCCTCCCTTTCTCTCACCCTCACCCCCTCTTTCTAACACACACCACACTCTCCATCATCTTGGTCAGGTATCGTCTACATAAAGTGTCGAATCACTTCATCGTGATTTCTTTTCTTCGAGTTTAATTATGTCTCGAATATCCTCTAAATTTAAACTTTCTTTCTTTGTCGATTGGTTATAGGTATTAACTTCACAGCACCAGTTTCATTTGCTAATCGATAATTTCTCGGCTAGGTGTCATTTTTCTATCAAACGACCGGATTCCATTACACTTACAGTAAATGCTGATCTTTATCCGTTGTTTTATTAAAGAGCCAAATGAATTTTAGCGCTGAGATTTTTCTGTTTAATTTTGAATGGTTTTCACTTCAAAAATTTGATCTGGTAGCATCAGTTTACTAAAATACCTATATATTGATTTTTATTCTTTCAGCAATAGTGTTAAACTTCTTGTCTTCTTCTTCTTCTTCTTCTTCGCCCACTTATTCCTAAGTCCTCAAACACTTCAGCGGGTTTTGTCAGAAGCAACCGTCTGCAACTGATCCGGCTGGATCCCCAAAATATCTTTAGTTCGATACATAGTGAAAAGTCTGATGTAGTATCAACTTTGTCGATACAGCTTACACAATACTTCATGAGGACCTGTTCGGTTATGATTAACCATGAGTTAGTTCCTCTCTGAAGTGCAAAGGGCAAGATTTTTGTTTGATTTTAGATTAATTTCACATCAAAAAGTTGATCTGGTGGCATCAATTTACTAAAATATCCTAATATTGATTTTTGTTTCTCCGGCAACAACATTAAACATCTTGCCACTCTACGAAATAGCTATAGTTCGATACTTAATCACTCCCACAAAGACAAGAGGTTATTATGGTATCAACTCGGTCATTATAACTTACTCTGGACATAGCATGTCCAAATATCTAAATAGTTTGTTTTGAGATCATGAGATCTAGGGTTCGGACTCACTGTATGGCATCTTAAACAAGTGATTTTTACCACAGCCTCACGTGACCCAAGCTTTGTGAAGGGTAATTATGTAGACGAAATATAGGCGCAAGTTCATCTGATAGATTATTTCCTGTAATTTAAAGGTGCAGTCTTGTCACATATTGTATCATGCAGGTTCGGTTTAGGAATTACGTGAATGGCACGCGTAGCAATGGAATATTCAACTACTTGTAGGTTCATTCACGAGTCGGTCGTCCAGTTGAGTCACTGGGGCATCGTAAAATAGTGTTTTGCTCAAGAACACAACGCACCGCCTGAAATTGAACTCACGATCTTCACAGTTACACTGTAACTCGGTTTTTAATTCTCATATTTAGCTACTTCTTTTCACTGAATATCACTAATCCCCTTGGAAATATACTCGTGTCATTCTGTGTGTGAACGAATGCGTGTGTTTACGTGTGCGTGGTGGATGATAGTTCTAATGTCAATCCGTGAACCCTTAAATCTTGGTGGTATCGTAGGTACGGCGTCGTGACATACCACGTGTCTTGAACATTTAAATCTAACGGAACCTATCCCTCCCCAGGCCGAAATACAACCAATTTCTTGTAAGGAAGGAGACTGAGGGCAAGCGAATAGAGAGAGAATCTACCCCAGTATATGAGTGGTATTGTATTTATCGACCTCGAATGGATGAAAGGTAATATTGACCTCGAGAGGATTTGAACTCCGAGAGCAGAGAGTCGGAACGGATTACCTCAAGACATTCTGTCCTACATTTTAATGACTCCAATTTGCCGTCAAAGAGTACAATATATCCCAATCTCAATATAAATTTCATTGTCTTAATCAGTAGATTTCACTTCCGTCAGTGTAGCAAAATGCCGATAAGATACTCCATTTGTATATCATAAATATAAATATATATTTATAATTGTTTCTACTTTAGGCACAAGGCCAGTAATTATCCCAGTGTATTACTGGTACTTTATTTTACCGACCCCATAAGGATGAAAGGCAAAGTTAACCTCGGAGGGATTTGAACTCAGACCATAAAGGGCCGTAACTCTTTGCTGCAAAGCATGGCGTCCGACCCTCTACCGATACTGCCAATCCACCGCCCTAATACAAATGTATATCATTATAAATATATATTTATATTTATAATGATATACAATACACCGCCCTTGTATATCATTATAAATATATATAAATATACATTTATAATGATATACAAGGGCGGTGAATTGGCAGTATCGGTAGAGGGTCGGACACCATGCTTTGACGCATAGTTACGGCCCTTGCCATTCTGAGTTCAAATCCGAGGTTAACTTTGCCTTTCATCCTTACGGCTCGATAACATAAAGTACCAGTAATGTACTGGGATAATTGCTGGCCTTGTGCCAATAGTAGAAACAATTATAAATATAAATATAAAACAATGTTGTCTTTTATCGAGACGAAGCGAGAGTGTGTTTGAATATATATAAAAATGAGAAAACTCATCGCTAGAACAGTCGTTAAAACAGATATGTTATTGAAAATTGAATTAGATCTCGCCGTAATTTGACTAAATAAAATAGTCTAATAATATCGGCGTATAGGCTCACTGAGCGAGAAAAGATGAACATCAACAGACTATATTATTTAAAGTTACGGCAAGATCTTCTGATTCAATTTTCAAATTCTGCTCGCCGTTTTCTAAATATGTTATTGTTTCTAAACCAGGAGACTTCTGGAGTCATTGGCCCTAGGGCCACCTCCTTACTCATTACCATTGGCACAGAGTTGGCTACCTGCATGTGTGAGCGTCGGAAGCTGGAATGGCTCTTCCAGCGCTTCTCTCTCACCATCCTCCGGGAAAACGCCTTCTGACCTTGAGGGCCCCCATTTGCTCACAATGAGAGATGGGGAGAGCGGGAGAGGCGCAGGCAGTGACAGTGGGAGTTTGGTTCTTTTGTGTTCGGGCCTGGCGTATATATGTTTATATGAGAGAATGAGCCTTAAAATGTGTAACAATTACAAATGAATTTATTTTACTGGGTTAATGTTTAAAATAATGTCAATTTAATGAGTGTTTATGTCTGTGTTGATGTCCCGTAACTTAACAGTTTAACAGAAGGTCGATAATGTAGCAGACTTCAATAAGTGCTGAGCTGGATATAGTGAATAAAGTGAAGGTGGTTCCCCAGCAAGGTCGCGATCGAAGAAAACATTGGTCAGATTAAACGGAAGCATATTGAATGGGAACGTTACTTAGTTTAGTTTTGTACTTGAAGTAGATGTTAGGGGTTGGTGTAAACATAGTGTGTGTGTGTGGAAGCGTGTTGGATCTCCGTCGGTTTCGATGACGTACGTTCCAGTTGTTTGACCAACAAAATGGAACACCCAGCTCGTGAAATTATCATACAATTAGCTGAGCATTACACCGACATGCACCATAAATATAATGCTCAGGGAGATTTAGCGTAACAAAGCGTGTGACATGGCTAGCCCTTAGAATTACTGGCACAACTCATTTTTCCAGCTGAGTGAACAAGAGCGACATGAAATAAAGTGCCTTGCTCAAGGCGGAATGCCCCACTGCGAATCGAATTCACGACTTTACGATCGTAAACTGATCATTGGCCTTCTCCCATAAGTAATTATATCATATGCCATATGCTAAATATGTCATGAAATAAACGATTATCATGAAACAAATGATTAGATCATGTATTATGACGTGTTCATTATGACGTGTTCATTATGACGTGTTCATTATGACGTATGTTACTTATGATGTGTTGATTATGACATATGAAGTTTGTATTGCAAGAATTTACCAAGCCTTGTCAATAAAAACCTTTATCTACTGTATCACCAGAAAACGGTTAGAAAATCCAAATGTTTATTTTTTTAGTTCCTCTATTTTTAACAAAACTTTAAAGGACAGCGTTACGTTGTGACGTTCAGGCTTTTCCCCAATATTATAAGAGAAATTGTGGTTTTGATTGTTCAGAGAAAGCCGATACAGTGCAAATACATGAGTGAAAACTGGAGTAGAGTATACTAAGAAAAACAAAATAAGTTTACACTTTTATATTATATTTCATAATGTTTCGAGCATAGAATCTCTTTTTCAAAAAGAAAATGGTATATGGTGTTGGCTGCAATTAGCCTCGAAGTATTATTAAATATACGGCAAAAACGTAAACTATTTTTTTACTTTCATTATTATTTTCGCTCTATTTTTCTTCTTCGTTCACTGAAGGAGTTGTTGAGGCAGTCCTCAGACACGCCTTCGAAAGGGTCCTATTAGAAGCAACCGTCTCTAAATAATCCAGTTGAATCTCCATCCAAGCGAGACCAACAAACCAACGTAGGTTATGGATATTTCTAATTTTCATTGTACCGGTTTTTCCAAAACAATCATAACTATGTACTTCACAATACTTCATATAAACTATTTTGCTTGAATTGTATTCTACAGCACTCATAAGGACATTTTAAACTGATATTTTGACTATACTCAATAACTACACTTAATTAAAGTGATCATAATTATTTTGACAGAACCGTTAGAGAGAGAAATGGTGAAGGGCAGATTCAACACCTTTGGCTTGATTGTTTATCTCAGCTGTACTTCACGGACAAGATGGCCGCAGTCTAATGACTGAAAAAAGTAAAAGAATTTTTAAAAATTCGTGTCACGAGGCATGGGTCGATCCAAAGCTATGGTAAATGACACTGTCCCAAGATACCACCCAGAGGAATCGAACCCGGGACCTAATGATTGCGAAGCCAACTTCTTAATCATTTATCCACCAAATTCTGGAAACTCCTTGATGTTATGGTATAGACATGGCGCATATATTAAGTATTCCGAACATTCAATCACCCTTTGCTTCAAAACCAATTGTTACTTCAAACGTAAATAATCTTTCAATCTGTCAACAAACAAATGTAATAGTTAGATTAAGAAGGAAATTGTTATGACGCTAGATTGGGTTTCTTTCATTTTCTCAAAGAACATGAGCAGACATTTTCTTTGCAAGAACAGAAAAGGCATCTAACACGAAAAGGGTTGGCTCATTGCCAGTTGCTGAGCGTAATGAAAGAACAGCGTTCTTGTTATCTTTACTGAAACATGAATAATGGAGTATTGTTGACATTGAAAATGGAACAAAAGATGAATCCAGCTGAAGCTAAGACCATTTTTTTAAAATCATGAATAGCAGCAAGCAACATACTGATATCGACCAATTCTTTTGATGATACACTATAAAGTGAAATATAAGCTTAGGTAATTAATAGCTCGTGTATAACATGACAGGCACAAGATTACATAGCAGTCATCATTTAGAATGTTATTAATTCAAAGGAAATTAATATAATACAGTGACCAGATTGAGTTCATTGAATGAGAAACTTTACATAAGTATTTTTAGCCATGGCTTCTGATGTTAAAACTGTGGAAAGAGAAGTACTTTTAGTCATGGCTTCTGATGTTAAAACTGGAAAGAGAAGTACTTTTAGTCATGGCTTCTGATGTTAAAACTGTGGAAAGACAAGTACTTTTAGTCATGGCTTCTGATATTAAAACTGTGGAAAGAGAAGTATTTAGTCATGGCTTCTGATGTTAAAACTGTGGAAAGAGAAGTACTTTTAGTCATGGCTTCTGATGTTAAAACTGTGGAAAGAAGTACTTTTAGTCATGGCTTCTGATGTTAAAACTGTGGAAAGAGAAGTACTTTTAGTCATGGCTTCTGATAGTGTACTTGTAATTCAAAGGGACAGCTTTGTCACAATGTCACGCAAAATCCTTTTGCAACCTATGTTAAGGGTACGCTTGTCTATGGAAAGGCCAGCCATCATCTATTCAATAACCTCACGAGCAGGCTGTTCCGTTATTCCAACAGAACGTTCATCGTCGAAACCGAGAGAGACCCATTCCTTAAATTTAGTTTTTTAGTAGATGAGAGTGTCTAACAATTAATATTGCCATTCTTCGGACAAGCTAAAGTTTTTGACAATATTCTTTACAACAACGGACATATTGTTTTTATTAAATTACATGATCGTATAGCTAAGGTTGTAATCTAAGAACATCTATATATCGATATAGCTAAATGCCCCTATATCTATGCTTGTGAAGGCGTGTGGCTGAGTGGTTCGAGAATTGGTTATGCAAGCGTAAAGTTGTGAGTTCAATTCCTGGACCGGGTGATGCGTTATGTCCTTGAGCAAGGCACTTTATTTCCCGTTGCTCCTTCTGCCTAGATTTGCGACCGACAGTATTAACAATTAGAACGACCAATGTATACGTTGTTTCCTTGGTTCGATTTGACGAGCTCCACCCCACTAGTTAAGCGATGATTATCGACATCTATGCTATATAGCTGTGTTTGTAATATATCAATATATTTAAATGTCCCTATATCTATGCTATATATCTATGGTTGTAATACACCAATCTATTTAAATGTCCCTATATCTGTCCGTTTCTATTTATAACGTGAGTTATAAATAGACTGTGAGTCTCTGTACTTTGGACCATTGTCAATTCCGACGACAACTATTCCAGTTGATCGAACAACGAAACGGTGCTCGGGAAATTAACTTGCAAGTCACTGAGCATTCCATAGCCACGTGTACTCGACGTAACATAATGTATGATAAGGCTAGCCGTTTGAAGTACAAGTACGACTCAGTTTTGCCAGTTGAGTGAACTGGAGCAATGTAAAATAGTGCTGTGCTCAGGGGCACAAAGCGCCTCCGGGATCCGAACTCACGATTGTGAGCCGAACACACTCAAACACTAATTCACGCATCATAGAGACACCACTAAACATCTCCACTATGTGTGTGTGTGTGTTTTCATTGTTCTATGCACACACACATAAATATAAAATACTCTACCTGAGCAGATTATTTTTCGAGGAAACCTTACTGGGCGGCCGCCTACTACAAAAACTACTGGTCACACCGCCTAATCTCGCTGTAACCATTTATCCGGGAACACATTGAGTTCTAACAATGTTATCGGACCCACCACAAGCAGGCGGTATGTGTGTGATAGGGAAGGGATAACCGCTGGACATCGTGAGAAGTTAAATAAATGGTGGAAAAAGGAAGATACGTGGTAGGCAAAACATATCAACAAATACGTAGTGTTCAATGAAAAAGAGAAGGAATCTGACGTTTCAGGTTAAGCCTTTCATCATAGAGTGTAAGAAGAAAAGGAATAAGAAAGAAATAGGCAAAGTGTTGAACTTGTTTTCATTAATTTGGTCTTGTGCAGTCTCCGTCGGCAATATAAGGCGATGCCAAGCTATTATCTATATCCTTCCATACTAGAAGGACACAGTAAGTTGAAACTTCACGATGCCAATCATTCAAGCGATCATCCATAATATCTTTCATGTTGGTGGAATACACTGTATTGTAGTCCCTGGGTATAAAATAGTCAAATTATAACCTGCAATATCTCCACGATGGAGGTACAATTTAATCATGCGTCAAGGGTGTATAACTTTAAATCGGCCATCTACAATATCCTTTTATGTCGTAAGAACACAGTCTCTTTATCTCCAGACTGTAACTTATTCAAAATATCACTTATCATATATCTCTATAGATATAGTCTTAAGTTTCAATAGAAAGTGTGTTATCAAACACTACTTATTGAATTATCCTTCAGTAATATCAACTTTCGTACTAAGTTAGTATTTTATTTCATTCAACGTAAATGATAGATAGTCTATTATTTGATTTTTCAATATAGTTTGAACTATATAAAACTTAAACAGATCGATATCGTTAATGCTGATTGAGATTTCGGTATTTTGTTTAAAATTTATATTTAGAAAGGTAAAAGGGACTGCGTGATATCCATGACTTTTTCAAGTTTATTGTAAATAGTCTTGCTCAAGGACATAATGCACCACTGGGAATCAAATTAACGACTTTACGATCATGAACTGAACACGAGTCTTCTCCCATAAGTAACTTTGCCATATGCTAATTATTTCATGAAATAAATGATTAGGTCATGTATGACGTTTTCGGTATAATATGAGTTAAGTATGATGCTTGTTAATTGTGACGTGTTAATTATGTCATATACTATTGCAAGAATTTACCAAACCTTGACTGAGGAAGGAAGGGGTGATTACGTCGACTGAGGTGGTGACTAAGGAAGGGCGTGCGAAACTATAGAAGTCTAGCATTCTAAGATTCGTCGCAGCTGTGTGTTTGTATGTTTGTTTCCCTTGTGTGAGTGAGCGCGAAGGAACCAACCAACCAGCCAACCAACAAACAAACATCTCTTTTTTTATATCATGTATAGATATTACAGTTAGCTGTCATTTTTTTTACAGCGCGGGGCCAGCGCGTGATAGAATAGTTAAGAAACTTGCTTAGTAATTTTTAGGTCACAGGTTCGATCCCACTGCGTGGTATGTTGGGCAAGTATCATCTACCATAACCGCCAAATCGAGCGAAATTTTGTGAGTGAAAATGGGTTGACGTAAACCATTTGGAAGCCCATGGGATGGACAGTACCTATAATTCGAAAGTCCAGCCTCGTTACACCGTATGTCACAATGAATCTCCATGAGAATTACGTTAAGCGTACACGTGTCTGGAAAGCCCATTCACTAATACTATAATTTCATGAGCATGATGTTCCATTGATCGAACAATTGGAACATTCATCATTCTAAACCGACGGAGATCCATTCTAGTGATGACAGCGTATATTTGGTTATATATAATAAACATACATATAGTCTCACTAAGTATTTTAAGCTGTGGTCACATTACAGCTACCTCAGTAAACATGTAAGTATGCCAAATACATGTATTTCAGTATTCCCTATTCACCTTCAGTGAAGGGGCATGGCTTAGTGGTTAGAGCGACGGGCTTACAATCGTAAGGTTGTGAGTTTGATTCTCGGACCGGGTTTTGCGTTGTGTTCTTGAGCAAGACATTTATTTCGTGTTACTACAATTTACTCAGCTGTATCGACCTTTGCCTTTCCCTTGGAGAACATCGGTGGTGTGGAGAAGAGACGCCTCTCTTCTTAATTACGCTGGGTTAGTGCTATTGTTAATTTCACAGGCGTTTATTTTTCTCCCGATAAACATAAAATAACGAATCAATAAATGGAAGGTTCATTTTTTTACACTGGGGAAAACTTTTTAGTAAAAAATTCTTTAGACTTTATTAATTTGTTGGTTTCAATAATTTGACTGCGGTTGTGCTGGGACACCGCTTTTATTGAGTCGATCATACTGGCCCCAGTACTTGTACTTCAAGTTTTATATTTATTTGAATACAATAAAGCATCCTATTCGTCTATTCGAACAACTCTGCCAATCCCATGCACCCCCAATCCGCTCCTACAGCTGAGATATACCATTATATTTGCAATTATATTTTTTTAATTATTTTTAGTGGTTTTAGGGCGGTTGATTGGCAGTGTCGGTAGAGTGCCGGACACCATGCTTCGTAGCATAGTTACGACTCTTTCCGTTCTGGTCGATTTAATCGACTTTCCCCTACCCCCAAATTACTGGCCTTGTGCCTATATAAGAAACCATTATTTTTAGTAGTTTTAGTCATTAAACATAATGACAAATGACAGCAGCATCAAACAACCAATGAAAGGTTGCTACGTTCTTTCGTTTGTTCGCTCTATCTTTCTAAAATACAAAACCTCAGGTGGATATTACCTCATGGCCCCAATGAACTGAATTGCAAAGTTACTCCAGAAAATATTAAGCGAGATACACTGAAAGATTCAATAATTAATTCTTTTGGTTTACCAACTGCGCCTCGTTAGCAACAAGAAGGGAGATGATTCTGAGACCTAGGTCGACAGAGATTCTCACCATTGGTTGGTTTTATTCAAATACTACATTTACATATTAATGATTTTAAAAAGTAATATCTAAAACATAAAGTACAGAGCAAATTAAATAAACTTATTCCAATTTTCTACATTTCTCTAGAGAATACTTAAAGCATTGCAGCTTCATTTTAAATTCATACTCACGCTTTACTGAAATTATTACAATATATGTATGTGTATATATATATACACACACACACACACACACACACACACACACACGCGCACACGCACACGCACACGCACACGCACACGCACACGCACACGCACGCGCGCACACACACACACACACACACACACACACACACACACACACACACACACACACACACACACACACACACACACACACACACACACACACACACACACACACACGTATTTATATACACACACATACACGTATTTATATACACACACATACACGTATTTATATACACACACATACACGTATTTATATACACACACATACACGTATTTATATACACACACATACACGTATATATATATATATATACACATACATAAATACATAAAGATAAATATATATATATTCTTTGTATACACAAATATACATACATATATATATATATATATATATATATACACATATATTATCTTCACACATACATACATATATATATATATATATATATATATATATATATACACATATATTATCTTCACACATACATACATATATATATATATATATATATATATATATATATACACATATATTATCTTCACACATACATACATATATATATATATATATATATATATATATATATATACACATATATTATCTTCACACATACATACATATATATATATATATATATATATATATATATACACATATATTATCTTCACACATACATACATATATATATATATATATATATATATATATATATATACACATATATTATCTTCACACATACATATATATACACATGTACATATATACATACACATACATTCTCTTCACACACACACATAAATAAATATATATGTTTTATATATATTTTTTTATACACAAACATATATATATATACACACACATATATATGATATACACACACACATACACACAGAAAAAAAAATCCGAATGCTGCTCATTAATTCCAGCGTTATCCGTTAAGTTCTAACAGCATTTGGCAACATCTTATTTCCTGTTAAATACACGCACAACATACAGCCAGTTATGTATTTAAACGTGTGAGTGTGTATGTGTGTTAGCATAAACACATACGAAACATTGAACATACCGCTAGCTATGTATATAAGTGTATGCATGCATGTGTGTGTGTGTGCGCGCCTAAGTTTATATTTGATTCAGTATTTGGAGCAATCATTGTTAAATGTTTCAATTTCATTCTAAGCGCTCTACTATTTCATCGAACCTATCTTGAACATAAACATTTTTTAATCGTACGTTTAAATGGAATAAATATGTCTTCTGTTGCCTAGCAACCTATAGAGCTCGCCATAAATTGCAACATCAACTGATGCTCACACATTGCATATTTATAATGTGATCATAATTATTTAATAAAATATTTTTAAATGCTGTTGAATACAGGGATAATTTCATCAAAACCGCCATTGTCCTCCATCTCGTTTTGCTGTTTTCCTCTGCTGAATTTGGAGGAGTGCAGAGCTGCATAAGATGGAATAGCTGATACAGTGAGTGTCACTAGCGGTTCGCCATTGCTATATTTTCACCATCTTATCCTCGAGGCGTACTCTTGGGTCTAGAATAATCGTCACCCTCCACCCCGCTTACTAATTTTTCAGATTTTTGCCAAGCCCTCGCTCTTATTCCAACCCCCAACCCCCGTTTATTACATTTTGCTAATCTATCTCGGGTGAAATTTTATTTTAGGTAGTAACATTCCTGCGACAATTAATTTTCTTTCTAAATGACAAAATAGTACATTGCATGACAAAATAGTACATTACTAGAAATCCCATAAGTTATAAAATAAATAGGATGGGTTGGTGTCTCAATATGTAAACTAAACGACTAATTATGGTTTTTAAAAAATCAACGAAGACAATCTAGAAAATTTGTCGATTTTCTAACCACGACCGCCACCCCGCATAAATTTACGATCGTGAGCTGAACACTTTAACCACTGAGCCAAGCGTCTTGACACAAAGTATTATATAAAGTATATAAACAATATAATTATAGATATAATCTATATATCTAAAACAGAGAATGTCTGTCTGTCTGACTCCCTAAAACTCGAGAACCACCCAACCGATTGTTTTCAAACTTTACACATGTAATACTTATGGTCCTGTGAGTGTTTTTTGAGCAAAAGATATTTCAAATTTTCAATGCCCCAGGGACCGCATTAGGCGATTTAGCGATCTCTCTATAATTCTTTTACTCAATACGCAAGGTATCAGCCCATCCATCAATGCACAGAAATGCAAGATCCAATTCATTGAGGATTGGGTTGGTAACCATCCATTTCACATCCCCTTCTTCATTCTTTTTAGATAGATACATAGATATAACGTCGCGCCCTTATAATATCTGGCTGTCTGCATTACGACATTATGACGCTATATGTGTGTGTATATGTATATATATAGTGTGTATGTGTATATATATATATATATATATATATATATATAGTGTGTGTAACGTTTTTCGAAATTCCGTTGAGGGTGAAAGCAGAGATTCTTTGCTTAAACTTTAATCTGTTATTTTGATATCTATATATATATATATATATATATATATATATATATATATATATATATATATATACGTGTGTATAATGGTAGCTATGGTGCTTCCATAGGCGGTATGCCAAAATTAGCACTCAATATTCTTACAGAGCAGAGTGTGAAGCAGCCGTAGAATCAGCCAGATCCATACAGTGATCATGTCTCGAGCTACCTGCCGGCGAAACAATTGTAACACAATAAACTAAGTCCAGATGCATCATTTATTTTTCGTTTTTTTATACTATATATATGTATAATTATATATTCGTGTACAGATATGTTTACATACACAATAACAAAATATGAACAAACGTATTTATTTCACGAGGTTCGATAAGGATAAATATATATAAAATATATAAGAACCCTAGAGCAAATCCCGAGCAACGCCGAGCCATTCTGCTAGTGTATTCTAAAATACTGCTAATATAGCTGTGTGGTTAAGGAGTTCGCTTCACAACCATGTGGTTCTGGGTTCAGACCTGCTGCGTTAAAGCTACACGAATAAAGCGAATATTAACGGCCAAACCTTAAACAATTTCAGGCAAAGAAAACTATAATAGCACTAGTTAATGAAACTATAGAATTCTCTGTAGATGGTGGGGGTGGGGTCGACTAATGGGCGCTTGATTACAAACTAGAATTAAAGTTTTCCAAGAGATGGCGACGTGAATAGACCTGTTTTTTTTCTCTAGAAAATCTTCTTTTTTTTCTTTTTTTTTTTCTGCCACAGCCCAGTCTCCTCTATCTATTTTCTGCTGAAGGACTAGCGTCTGAAACCTAAAGACTCTTTTCCAACTATATCAAGCGTAAAACTAATAATACATTTCTTCATTGAACTGTGTTCTTTGCTTTGTTATTTCTTTTCGCCTTTTGCATATATATATATATATATATATATATATATATATATATATATATACTGATAGAAAGACATACATGTGTATATATGGATTCCTAGACCTCTAAATGTACATACCTACATGCATAAACACTCGCAGTCATATAGAAACATGTAATACACACATATGAAGCTATACACATGGACACGAGCACATCATTTATACGCAAACGTACGTACAATTTTTTTCTCATTCATATATGTGTTTTATGTGTGATGAAACAAAGAGAAAGAAATTGTGTGTGACTGAGATAGACAGATATAGGGAGAGAAACTGATTGAAGCCGAAAACAAATTCGATTTGATGTCCGCAAAATGACATAATTAAATTTCAGAACACTCTTCACCTATGTGTGTTTGATCTTTCTCACGTTCCCACTCCATTAGAACTTTGTTTTTCTCCGTTTCCATTCTTGAATACTCACTGTTTTATTCTAGATTGATAACATACTCATGGATCTAAATCAATGTGTCTAATTTTGAGGAAATACGCTGAAAAATGGTGACGTTGTTTCAAGACAAACAAAGCTTACGCTCTTATTATATACACGATTCTTTAACTTGTGTCTTTAGTGTTCTAGTATAGACGTCTTATAATCTTAGAAATAAACTACGTATATACACACTCCATTTATTCATAAAAATATTTCCTGAATATTTGTTTGTAATTCTATTCAGCTTTTACACTGCAGCCATTTTGATTCTGAGAAATATTGACTGCAGATTAAACTGTTGCTTTATAAACTATTATCCTGCGTTCATTTAATATCGTTTCCGGTTTTATAATGGCTTTAGCTTTTAGTAGTATTCACTATCACAGTTGCCTTTTAATGCTCCGTTGTGGAGACTATGGAATCCATTGGAACTAAAACAGTCGCCATCATGTTTATAGTCGTTCATTCAAAGATTGGAATAAATAAAAACTGCTGATCTGAATTAATGAAGTTTTCTTTATCGTTTTCTCCACATATAATCGTAGGCATAGCTCTGTGGTCGACAGGTGTAGGCATGGCTGTGTGGGTGATAGGTGTAGGACTTGCTGTGCGGGTGATAGGTGTAGGCCTTGCTGTGTGGGTGATAGTCGTAGGCATGGCTGTGTGATTAAGGAGTTCGCTTTGCAATCATGTGATTTTAGGCTCAATTCCGCTGTGCGACAGCTTCGCAATTATGTGATTCTATATTCAGTCCCACAAGTGTTTTCTGCTACAGACACAGATTAATCAATGCCTAAACTGTAGCCGCCCGTCATATATATATTTATACAGATATAACTTTATCATACACTGGCTGCAAGCGCACTTCTTAATATATGCTTTAATTAATTACCAACATAAGCGTTAATTATATGCAAATTAGTACGTTCATTTCAGAATATCACTATGAAGGAATGGGTATATATACCCATGTTTCCTTGTGGTTGATTGGATAAGGGTCCAATGAGATGCGAAAATCGATTAAAGGTGTTTATAATTTTTTTTTTTTTAAATTTACAGGAAAATTCGAATTTTTTCACTTATTTACATGCCTACATATGAGATATGTGTCTACATCTATACACGTTGGTGAAGTCTCGGTTACATACTCTGTATTTATACAGATACTGCAAACCATTCTATCCGACGTTCTAACGACGCCTATCTATACGTTTATATATATATATGTGTGTGTGTAACAATAATTGTAACGAGCCAGACTATTAGATATCGTCTTCCACTCACTCCATGATATATATATATATGTGTTGGTGTAATGGTAGCACAGTGGTCTGGATAACCAAAGATGTGGGTTCGACTCCCATGTACGTCAATACTCATCTTTTTTCATTTCTCTGAGGGTTCTAAACCCCACTATCAGGCTAAAAATTTATTTAGTCAAAAATACGGTGAAAGCTTATATTTCTAATTTCAAACTCGCTCACAATTTCAAAACATACATACTTGTCATATATATATATATATATATATATATATATATGTACAATCGTGAGGTTGTGAGTTCGATTCTCGGACCGGGCTTTGCGTTGTGTTCTTGAGCAAGACACTTTATTTCACGTTGCCCCAGTTTACTCAGATGTAGAAATGAGTTACAACGTCACTAGTGTCGGGCTGTATCAGCCTTTGCCTTTCCCTTGGACAACATCGGTGGCGTGGAGAGGAGAGACTGGTATTCATGGGAGACTGCCGGTCTTCCACAAACAACCTTGCCTAGACTTGTGTCTCGGAGGGGAAATTTATAGGTGCAAATCCCATGGACATTCGTGATCGAAGGGGTGGAGGGGGTCTTTACTCCTATATATTAACGTATAGAGTTACACAATATTTTGAGGTGACTCAAACTAGTTAAGATATTTACTATAAGTTGACTATTCAATTATAATGATTATTTATCATATTCTTTAATTTTTATACTGATTTCAGTCATTAGACTCATTCACTAATCACCAACATTTCGCTGATGATACACTACTGACGCGAAATGTTTTTGGATTGCTTAAGCCGGTTTATTTATACATATATTTATACATACATACATATATATCTATCTTCGATAGATAGATATATCTATAAATTTGTATGTTTGTATATATATATATGTATGCGTATGTGAATGTATATATATCAAAATGAAAATCCGAAGGCAAGGTAAAATTCCAATCATTTAATCACGACACGTCGTGATTAAATGATTGGAATTTTACTTTGCCTTCGGATTTTCGTTTTGATACTTATACTCCGTTTTACATCATCTAGCTGTTCCCTTGAATGGAATTGGAGATATACAAAAGCGTGGAGAACTTAATATTGCTAACATAAAGTTATTGGACCATTTTACACAACCAATAATGCACCTTACTATATAACTACTATATATATATATATTTATATATATATATGTACATGTGTGTGTGCATATATATATATATATACCAATATGTCAATATGCAGAATAAATATATGTATATATGAATGCGTGTGTATCTATGTATATATATATAAATATATATAATATATATATATAATATATATACATGCATGTACATGTGTGTGTGCATATATATATATACCAATATGTCAATATGCAGAATAAATGTATGTATATATGAATGCGTGTGTATCTCTGTATGTGTGTATATATATATATATATATATATATATATATATATATATGTAAGAGTGTGTAAATATATATATATATATATATATTACATTAGCTTGGCGTGGCGTCATCGATTGTCGTTTGTAATGCTGTTAAAGATTAAATAACGTTTATTTCTGCTTTAAAATACATGGTGATCGCTATTTCTGAATCTATTGTCAGTTATAAGGCGACAGATCTCTCATATTCATATGGTATATGATTACAAGTTATTTGTCTCAATGAGGGGACATTTTATAACTGTTCTTTAAAAATCTACTAAGATTGGAGGTGCAATCTATTATCAGTTACTCTCGGCTTTCCAAAAATCTCCTCCACCGCCACCAGTTATTAATTTTTCAGATTTTTTTACTTTCACTCACTCATTCTCTGAGCTTTGAATTATTTTTCGCCTTATGTGATTGTATTATCAACTCATCTAACGGTGGTGAATTGGCAGTATCGGTAGAGCGGCGTACAACATGCTTTGCGGCATAGTTACAGCCCTTTACCTTTGAGTCCTAATCTTGCCAAAGTTAGCTTTGCTTTTCATCCTTACGGGGTCGATAAAATAAAGCACCAGTAATGCACTGGGCTACATTTAAGTGGCTTCTCCCATCCCAAAAAAATCTGAAACCATTATCAACACATCTAACTATATATATATATATATAGGGAAAGAGTCAGGACCCCGACGGCTGAGCTCCGGCCGTTTCGACAGCTAGATCCGAACAGTTCGGAGCTAGCTGTCGAAACTACCGGAGCTCAGCCGTCGGGGTCCTGACTCTTTTCCTATTACCCATTCTACTACCCTAAGTATCGAGTACTCTGGTGCGTTATGGTCCACCTGGTTCCTTACCACACCTCCTTCGTTATATATATATATGGAGGCACATGGCTTAGTGGTTAAAGCATTGGCCTTGCAATCGAAAGGTTGTGAGTTCAATTTTCAAACCGGGTGATGTGTTGTCTCCTTGAGCAAGACACTTTATTTCACATTGCTCCAGTTTACTCAGCTGTAGAAATGAGATGATAGGAACTGGGGTCCCTATCATTCCACTGCAAAGTGGTCGTGGAGGTGCCACGGCAAAAAAGCACCCAGCACTCACTGTAAATGAGGTTGGTGTTAGGAAGGGCATTCAGCTGTAGAAATCAAGCCAAAATCAGTTCCCGTCCCACCCTTGCAAGCAGGGTAAAGCGGACGTAAAATGAAATGATGAAAAAAAATGATTATGATATATATATATATATATATATATAATTACCTCTAACTTTCTGCCAACATTAATAAGCTAAATGAACTTGATGATCCTAAAGTGTGATTCGGCTTTTTATTCCTGGCTAAAGGTCAACTTTCTTTTCATCCATTTAATGACGATAAAAAAAGGTCCAGTCTAACACTGAGGGTCGATTCTTCCTCTATATCTCTTTCTCACTTCCTTTCTCTCACTCTATCCTTCTCTGGAAGTAATCTGCTGTATTCAGAGCTGGAAAGGAGATGGGCTCCACCATGTTTAGAAATGCCGTATGTCAATATGGCGCCCCAGAGACAGCCTCAGGAGTTACGCGTCTATACATACAAACCCATTTCATTTTATGTAGGTCGCAAATATTTTGTGGAAAGACCAAAACATTGCAGCGTCTCCATTGGATTTATTACTAAATCTCGTTTGTTTCTTTAGTAATTGGCTGCGGATTAACAATCGTTCAGGTGATGGATTAAATTAAATTAAAGGATTCGGTATTTTTCCGACTCTCTCTGCTCTGGATTCAAATTCCGCCGTGGTTAAATTTACCAATCATCCTTTCAAGTCGTTAAAATACAAGTCATATAGTAGGATGATTTAGCGATGTGGCAAAATAGAAAAGACACCACCAGCTAACGATACGTTTGTATAAAGCTCCCATCCGGTCAACTGTCATTTCTTAGACCCTGAATCTGTATCGAATTGTAGGGGTGCCGTCATGAGATATGGCATGTCTTGAGCATTTTAAACTTGACGCAGTCTATATCTCTCTAGTTAATTTTCTTCCAGAAAAGGAAAGAGTGGGAAAGTGAAAAAGAGAGCTAGTGGAAAAATCGAAGTGGTACTTTATTTATCTACCTCGAAAGGATGAAAATCAAAGTTAACCTTGAGATTGGAACTCAGAGCGCAGTGAGCCGGTACAAATGCCGATGCATTTAATCCGACCTCCTGACGACTCTGCCAATCGCCACCTTATAATTGTCATTTATGGTGCCAAATGATGGGTTCTGATGGCCTGAAATATTAGAAGGCTACAATTCTCCGGAATTTGTCACTTGAGAATCATCCTGGACATCAAGAAGCACCATAGATATCTAATGGGATGATTCAGGGGGCATTTAGTTTCGACTACAATATTGTTGAATTGAAACGATTTGTAACTGTCACGTGGTTAGTTTCGGAATTTCGTTCGTCGCCGGCGCTTTACATTAGTAGTTGCACAGATATAGTGCGGAGAATTTGCTGGTAAAATAAGTAGAGGAATACCGTCGAAAAGGGTGTTAGACAATGTTTGAAACAACATTGGTCTCTTACTAAAAAGTCGTACTTCTTGAGAAAATGAAATTTATAGCTCACACCTATGTTTAGTTGGGCCTCGAACAAAGTTACATAGTATAGGTTTCTTGGGTGTTTTAATGATTGTGGCCACAGTCCTGTCTTGAAAGGCAACATGAAATGAAACGTCTTTCTCAAAAACACAACACACTGTCCGGTCCAGAATCGAATCCAGAACCTTATGATCATTAGTCCAACACCCTAACCACTAAGCCACATGCTTTCACTGAAACCAGGCCAAGCATAACGTTTGGAACTATCATATTCGTAGAAAGCGAAATAAAGAACAATAGTCCTTTAACGTATTGTCAATGTTTGAATCTGCCACAGCTAAGATATTTCGATCTGTACGTGTTTATTGCTCGTTTAAAACCCCTCTTCGTTTCTACCAACATGTTTAAATAGGTCAGTAGGATCAATGGGATAAATGTAAAACTAGGTCAATTGGAAATCTGATAGAGGAATATAATTTCCAACATCCATTTGAATTTGTCTTCTTTTCATGTGAATTTTCCTGAATACAGAAAACACCGTAATTTGAGATACTGAGCGAACCATTTAGGAAGTTTCAATTTAAAGTTAGTACATTGGAATGAAAGGATTTTTCTAGAACAACAAAAGACTTTTTTTTAAAATCAGCAACAAATCACCTAATGTGTGTCTTTATAGGGAACGTTATTGCTATTGAAAGCAATAAAAAAATAATCGATATAAACTATTGCGTCTCTTAAAAAAAAACAATAACATTAATTTTCGCTCGAAAAGTAATTTTCTTTCAAATTCGCACTTTTCTAATTCGATGTCGTTTTCTCGTTACCCATTTCAATGTGTTTTGTGCCGTAAATGATCGTTTTCTGTACTTAAATCGATGTAATGTTACCAGAAATGTTATTTAGGTGTGAAACTGTTTAGATAGCTTTCATACTGGAATATACGTCAAAATATTAATTTATCTAAAAATTAGTATTGGTGTTCCAACAAAGCGTTATTACACATATGTACGTGTTTGAATTATATACAGGATGTTTATGAAAAACATCCTCTATATTATTCAATATACAACATGTACATATATGTGTATAACGCTATGCTGGAACACCAATACTAATTTTTAATTTAAGCCTTGCCGGTTACCGCTCTGTGTGCAAATGAGCTCCATCACCTCATATACATAAGCGAGAAATCTATACGATTCTAGTGACAACTGCCAGAAAGCGAGAATCAATATATATATATGTATGTGTATGTTATTTAGATGTGTAACTACAGTTACTATATAAACTCGCATATCTGAGGAGATATCGAAGAAGAGTCAAGCCCCGTCCTTATGAGTGTACCCTGAGCTGATCGATATCGAAACAATTGTAATATGCCAATAAAGTTTGTACATATGCTGCAACACTGACTTTGATTCTACTTACTTACTCTCTCTCTCTCTCTTTCTCTCTCTCTCTCTCTCTCTCTCTCTCTCTCTTACTCTCTTTCTCTCTTTCTCTCTCTCTCTCTCTCTCTCTCTCTCTCTCTCTCTCTCTCTCTCTCTCTCTCTCATATACTATATCGCATCTTTGGATAAAATATGCATAGTTTTATTGACGTATATTCCAAGCGAAAACAAAATATACTTTCCGATTATCAGCAATAGTTGTGCTGACGTCACCATCCCGTAGCTTTCTAGAGACCTAACTAGTTAGTCGCCATATTTTGTTCGAGTATAATTCCAAACCTCCAATATCAGTTCAATGTAATGGGATATATTCTTCTTTTGAAAATCTTTGATATTGGTTGGAAGTTTTGATTAGCAACAGTCTGTCTGCCCTATCAGCTTACACTGGCATGAAATAGCATCTATTTCTATTTTATATTGATTCAGAAATTCAAAGAAACATTTTGCTATATTAGTTTGTAAATTTCTTGGTTCCACAATCCCTAAACGTTGTTTTCAAATCGCATTTTTTAAATTTATTTTAGTTCATTCATTTGTTTAAATAAACGGCATTGGTTAATATATTTGATAGTTCTTTTATTAAACTATAAACCATAGCAACTTTTGCTACTAGTTTCCATAAATAACTGCTTATAAATTTGGCTAGTGTCTAGGTACTTAGCGCCCTATTATCCTACATAAGATGATTTAAATTTAGTTCAATAAGCTGACGAACTTAGTTTTTGGCATTTTTTGCTCTGACCAAATTACGAAAATTACTAAACCTATATTTTTCACTATATAATCCACCACCCCCACCCCCATCAAATTCTGTTACAGGTCATAACACCATGGGACCTTCTCCATCGCTTTGCATATTTCTACAACGCTACTACGTGGCAAACAAATTTAGTAATTTATTTATTGATCGTTGGGAATTGTGTATTTAAATTAATTATACAAATTTGCATAAAACTGTGAACCCTATCAGTTCAACGTAATGGGATATATTCTTCTTTTGAGTTAAAATCTTTTAAGTTTCCGCCCTAGACAGCTATCTATTTGAACTCAATGGTAACGCCGACCCTTCTTGTAACCGACCTCCTCACGTGTAACTGAATAATACATCTTACTTTGTTATTGTCTATTTATTGATGGGCCATTAACTCCTAATAGTGGAGCCCATCCTTCTCCTTGTCTGCACACAGTCGATTTCTTCGAGAGAGAGAGAGAGGGGAATCGACCCAGTACTGAATTAGTATTTTATCGGCATCGAAAAGATGAAAAGCAAAATTAACTTGGACGAGATTTCAACTTGGAGTGTAGAGCATCAGAAACCATTCTGCAAAGCATTCTCTCCGCTGTGGCAATTCGCCGCCTTAGTTTATGGTATTAATGAATGACAAATGACCTATACATCCGATATACGGATCACCAACTGTGAAACAATTCGCCAATCTAATTTAATTCGTAGCTTTTACTTAATTTAATTCTTTCTTTGTTTCAACACTGGAGCTGACAGCCTCTATGACCTTCCATATAATTATTTGGCACATAGCAAACATATGTCCCTTGTCAGTTTTTCAGTGTTAATTGAGCTAACATAAAATGTTACTAGCTAAGAAAATAAACAATAAATACTGTCCGTGTGTGTATGTGTGCATACACCTGCTTTTTTAATATATATATGTGTGTGTGTGTGTGTGCACGCGCTTAAATGTGTAATCTAAAAATGTTTAAATATGTGTAATATGTATATATATGCACGTGTTATTTAAGACATATATATGTGTGTGTGTGTGTGTGTTTAAATATGTGTAATAATAATGATATATATATATCCTTATTTGTTTCAAGAGATAAACTCTAAATTACATTTTCTTTTGTAGGAATGGGAAATAACATTTTTACTTGGCTTCCGAACTATTGTGTCGCCTCTCCTAAATAACTGTGAACACTACAGGTAATGTAGCAAATTCGATGATTTTAAAGATTTACAATTCCGTTCATAATCTTCACACTTCCGTACACTTTTACAGCAAATATAATTTAGCTGACACTACAGTGAGCAAGACACATAAAATATGTATTTTAGACAATTTACAATTCTTGCTTTATTTTGGTGACATATTAGATATTGTTCAGCAAATGTATTTAAGATTGTTCCAACAGTATATATTTGTATATTTCTAACACACTTTGTTGAGAAAATAGTAACGTATTTTCTCGTCTTTCATACAAGAAAATTTGAACTAAAATTTGCAACGAAAAAGGCGTTGCTTTATACACGAGTATTAGTTTTCACAAATGTTTACTGTTTAAAAAAAGCTAGTGCAGTAATGCGCCAACTTCAGCATTCAGTAATCAGAAGAAAGGGGGTAGGCGTAAAAGCCAAGCCCGCTATCTTCAATTCGGTATTCGTGCCAAGCCTTACCTGTGGTCATGAATGCGACTTGTGGTCAAGAATACGATCACGAATACAAGCGGCCGAAATGGGATTCCTCCGAAGGGTCTTTGGAGTAATGTTACTCGATAAAGAGTGTAGCTCGGAGATCAGAGAGTCACTCCATTTAGAACCGCTACTTCTCCGAATTGAGAGATCACAGTTCTGATACTATGAGCATGTGGTTAGAATGTCTCAGGAAAGAATAGCTGGACAATTTTTATGAGCAAAACCAACCGGCAAGAGACCCAAGTGAAGACCCCGAGCAAGATGGTTGGATAACAGCCATGAGCTTGGCTGGTGATGCTTGGAAATCCAGCCGGATCAGTTGGAGATGGTTGCTTCTGACTGGACCCGCTGAACGGAGTGCTTGAAGACTCTTCCCCCATGATCCTCTCAGGAATAAGTGAGAAAAGAAGAAGAAAAATACTCCTTTCGAATGACAAGATTGCAAATGCGACTTAACAATTGCTTACAAATAGTATTAAATATATCAATAATATTATGTATCAGCTAAATTGGAAGTCATTTGTCTAGAAAACTGATTAAAAAGAAAATTCATAAAAGGGCTTCATATGATTGATCTGTGATCCGGTAGTTTCACATACTTTAACGTCATGAGAAATTGAATATTGTAGTGAAATATGTGTGTTAGTGAGATAGAGGTTTTGATGGATAACATTGTTGCATGGTACGGTCCCGTAACTCCTGGGGGAGTCGTAAGAGCACCATAATAACATACGGCGTTTCTTAGGGCATGTTTTAAACCTGGCAAAGTCCATTCTTTCTCCAGGCTTGAGTGCAGAAAATTTCTTCCAGAGAAAGATGGAGAATGACAGAAAGGAAGTAAGAAAGAGATATAGAAAAATAATCGACCCCAGTACAGGACTGGTACTGGTACTTTTTATCGATCTCGAATGGATGAAAGGCAAAGTTGACCTCGGCGGGATTTGAACTCAGGGAGCAGAACCGGTACAAATACTGCAAAACATTCTATCCGACGTTCAAACGACTCTGCCATTTCATCGCTTATCATAACATGCTACAAGTTTATAAAAAGAATTTACGTAAACATGGCTGTCACTTCAGAAATGGTGGTTGTAAAATACTCATGTCGTATTATACACAACGAAATATAGTAATAATACGGGCTTCTAAATTTATTTTATAGTTTATGTGAAGTTTCGAGAGAGATGCGATCAAGATGTGTGCGACTGTATGTAAAGGTCATTGACCTGGTAGTTAGGGTGTTAGATTCCTGATCATAAGGTCTTGTATTCGATTCTTGATCTTGACAGCACGTTGTGTTCTTACGCAAAAATACATTATTTCACGTAGTTCTTTGTACCAGGATTACAACTGTCAGATATTATTATATCAGGTGGATTAGCAGTATCGGTAGAGAGTTGGACGCCATGCTTTCCAGAATAGAGTTGCGTCCCTTTACGGACTGAGTTTAAATCTCGCCGAAGTTAACTTTGCCTTTCATCCTTACGGGGTCGATAAAATAAAGTACCAGTAATGAACTGGGTAATTGCTGGCTTTGTGCAAAAAGTAGAAACAATTATTATAGCAGTATCGATAGAGCGTCGGACAGTATGCTTTACAGCATGTAGTTAAGGCCCTTTCCATTCTGAGTTTAAATCCCGCCGAGGTTAACTTTGCCTTTCATCCTTACGGGGTCGATAAAATAAAGTACCAGTACGATTTAATCGACTTTCCCCTCCCCACAAAATTGTTGTCCTTGTGCCTATATCAGCAACCATTATTATAGCGGTATTGATAGAGCGTCGGACAACATGCTTTACAGCAGAGTGTTATGGCCCTTTACGTTCTATGTTCAAATCCCGTCGAGGTTAGCTTTGCCTTTCATTCTTACGGGGTCGATAGAATAAAGTACCAGCAATGTACTGGGGTCGATTTAATCGACTTTCTCCTTTCCCCAAATTGCTGGCCTTGTGCCTATAGTAGAAATCATTATCATTAGAAAGACCAATGGAAACATTGTTTCATTGGTAAGATCTGATGATCGTCTCTTTTCGTTTTTACATATAAAGTATAGAAGGTGCGTTGATTAGTGGCTAGGTGGTTCGGCTCAGGATCGCAAGGTCGTGAGTTAGATGCCTGGCTGCACGTTGTGTCCTTCATTTTTCTCCATTCCACTCAACTGGTAAAAATGAGTTGTGCCTGTTATTCAAAGGACCGGCCTTGTCACACTCTGTGTCATGCTGAATTTCCCTGAGAAATAAATTAATGGTACACCTGTCTGTGGAATGCTCAACCACGTGCACGTCGATTTCACGAGAAGGTTTTTTTCCCTTGTTCGAACAAGTGGAACACTCGTCGTCGGAAACGACGGAGGTCCAACATACATTATAGCTTGAATTCACAGTTATTCCCATGTGATATTTTAGTTTCTTTTGTAATTATTTTATTTTTGTTTTTTCACAATAATGTAATAAAGTGAAATTGCTGGCATTTAACTCGTTCCACCAAAATGGCGTCGATTTAAATGACATAATTTCATGCAGTCACATATTTTTGTTTCGTGTCTATTTTATTTGCCGTTAATTAATACAAATAATTGATTTCTTTCATAAAATATATGCAACTATCAATGAGATATTTTATTAAATATTTTCAGGTATCAATGTGTAAACGTTAATTATAAACATTGAAATACTTTTAAAAATTACTTTTAATTACTTCATTTCTGTTTGGTTATTAGTTTTCCATGAATCCTATAATTACTGCGAAAGATTCTACACATTTCTGTTTCCTTAATTAAAAACATGGTTTGTTGGTGTAACACTGATCCCGCAGATCTGTGATCAAATTCTTCCGTCTATGTCTACCTTATTGATGTAAAACTCAGTTTCTTGCTTGTGACAAACGATATTGTCGTTTAATCCGTGATACAACTGACCTCTGATCAAATCGTTTCAGCCATGACAAATTTGTATCTATGACTACATTTTTTTTTTCTTTTTCTGAATTAGAAACATAACTTGCTTAGATGGGCCATGATTAAATCGTTCCACCCCTGACTATGTTGTCTATGTATGTTTGTTTTTTTTAGAAAAATAGCTTGTTTAGGTAACAGTTTCTTGAGTGCTACTTTAGCCTGCGGTCTATTGTCGTATTCGTAGCCTATGCTATGTAATGATCTGACATGTCTACCGGGATAGTTAGTTTTTGTAGTTGAGGCAATCTGCACATTCAACTGTAAATAGCCTGCTAGACTGCACGCTAAAGCGGCGTAGTTTATTGTTTGTGGAAAGCGGTGGTGTTTAATCACAGATCAGCCGTGATACTGCTGACCTGTGATCAAATCGTTCCAGCTATGACCATCTCGTTTATGTTTTAGACATTGTATCTAGAACTACATATTTTCTATTTTCTTTATTATAAACATAGCTTGTTGGCGTAACATTAATTATATAGTTGTTTAGCCTTAGGCCAGCCGTAATCCAGCAGGCTTGTGATTAAATTGTCCTTTTCATGACAATCTCTGTTTCAGACAATGTAGATAAGTTTATATTGTGTCCTTCATTATAAGATGATCGGATATGATTTGAAGGCGTTTTAACTGCTATTTCTAGCAGATTTAATAACTGCGTAAAGTTTTTGCTCATTTATTTTATAGTAGTAAAACCCTCGTGAAAGATCATAGTTAAGTGGTTTGGATGTCCGCATCTTGATCGTAAGGTCACGAGTTTGATCCCTGGTGGTACATTGTATCTTTGAACAGGACACTTACGTTGCTCCAGTCCACCCAGCTGGCAAAAAGGACGTGTCGTATTTGTGGAATGCTCAGCCAATTGCAAGGTAATTTTACGAGCAGGCTGTTCCATAGTTCAAACAACTGAAACACTTGTCTTCGAAACTGACGGAGGTCCAACACAGACAATAGTTAATATAAAGAATGATGTGTTTATGCACAGAGATGGTATAAAATAACTTATAAAATAGGCTGAAGGCCCTTAAAAAGACGGAAAAAGAAGTTGCCATCGGCTGCCATAAGGAATTGAACCCCATATCTCTATTTTAAAAGACAATAGGGCCTGTCACGGTCCCTTAGCTTAATGGTTAAAAGCGCCTAGCCGGTATCTGGTACATATAAGGTTCAATTCCTCGTAGTGGTCAATGGAAACTTCTCTTTCTGTCTTTTAAGGGTCTTCATCCAATTTTAAAGCATCTCCGTCCATGAGCACACCATTCTTTATATTAACTCTAAATTCTCCCTATCTTCTTTCTACACAATAGTATAAAGTAATGAACTTTATTTGGTTCAGATCCGTAAATATTAGGTTTGAGATCTTAGGGAAGTATCCGAGGGAAAAACTGATTATTCTCCTGAAATATTTTAGTGAATCTAGCTTCTCCGATTACAGGGCATAAAAACAAGCTTAATTCAAATTCAGAACTATAGTCGCCACAATGCTGATGACTAAAATAATAATCAAATAAATCAAATAAAGTACCCCTGGTGACGGTCTCTGTCCAGTTTTTTTCTGTCTCCAAGCGTAATTTACTCGATTTATTCAATTATTATTATAGTTATCTGAGATGTGGCGATTATATTTTCAAATTTCCAACTGCTTTCATCGTAAGTTAACCAAATGTTGTTTAACCTTGTTTTAGTTGAATAATTATCTGAATGATCAATGATTTACTGCGTTAGCTTTATACAAGTATATATTAACATAATCGAACGTATATTTTATTGTTATCTATCTTTCAGTAGAAGGCTTCAGTAGAGCATGTGAGTTGAGAAGGCGATACAGTAAATCTATAATAACCAAGTTTAGTACTAATAAATTGGTAAGCTGGGGCGGCTCTCAGTGATGAAGGATGAACGTGTATTTTATTGTTATCTGTCTTTCAGTAGAGGGCTTCAGTAGAGCATGTGAGTTGAGAAGGCGATACAGTAAATCTATATTAACCAAGTTTAGTATTAATAAATTAGTAAGCTGGGGCGGCTCTCAGTGATGAAGGATGAAATGGAAAGAGAATGGATATCCGTCGATTTCGACTATGAATGATTCTGTTGTACGATCAAATTAACGTTCGATAAAATACTTAACGTCCAAGTGTCTGTGTATCCCATAGACACAAGTATCCTTAATATAATTCCATGGTGATTCAGGGGTGGAAAATCGGTAATTTTTCTAGGTTGTCACCATTGATATTTTTTAAAAAAACAGAATTAGTCGTCTAGTTTACATATTGAGACCCCAACCCATCCTATTTATTTTATCACGTATGGAATTTTTAGTAATGTACTTTTTTCGTCATGTATAATGTTTTTTAATGCATAAAATAAAATTGTCGCATAGATGCTACCACTTAAAATTAAATTTCGCCAGAGACAGATTAGCAAAATTTGATAAGCGGGAAGGTTGGAAAAAATCAGAAAATATAATAATGGGACTGGAGGATTATTCGACGGTCTTCCAAATAGGTTCCGTTTACCGAAATTTCATTCTCAAGTAAATGACAAAAGCCCAAGATGCTATACATTACAATGGAATCGAACAACGTGAATCTATTAGACTTCATAATATAGCATTCTTCTGATATACGACCATGACTGTGTGATTGTGTAGATCTTCGAGAAGTTTCTCTTTTGGCAAAATTAACATATAACTACTACACTGTCATTTCTTGTAAATTTTCATCCATTTGAGGTCGATAAAAATGCACCCGTCTAGCACTGGGGTCAATTGTTTCTCAATTTTTTTCCCTCACTTTTTATCCTTTTCTGGAAGAAGTCTGCTATAATCAGACCTGGAGAGGAGATGAGCTCTGCCAGGTTTTAAAATGCCTTAGAAACGCCGTATGTCATTATGGCGCCCCCTATGACACCCTCGGGTGTTACGAGTCCATACATAACATATGCCGTTACATTGCTGTTTTCCACTACTTTACGAGATTGTAGGTTTGTAACAATATCACGATGATAGCGAATATTCCCAGAAGATAGACAACTCAATCCTTTTGTCAGGACATCTATTACTTTAGAAGTGTAGTTTTTCTACTTGATTTTCTTGATATAATGGAGATTACAATAAAATATGACACTTCACTTCTTTGGTTGTTTATCATGTGAACTCTAGGGGAATTTTAAGGAAACCGATCGATACGTATACTTTAAAAATTAGGTAACTTACGAAGCGTTAGTAAGTTTGAAACTATACTCGCCACGATGCTGATAACTATGAATACCTGATTCAGTAAACTATTGGTTATACTTATCTATTATTAGTGTAGTTATCTGCATTTTAGCGGCTATATTTTAGTGACTATATTTCCTAACCAAACTAACATTTATATACATTTTTTTTTTTTGGTTTCGCTTAGCTTCGTCTTCCAATTTTTTGCCAAATTCAGTGGTAAGGGTGTTGGACCTACAATCATAATGTCATGAGTTAGATTCCTGGGCTGGGTTGTGTCTTGTGTTTTCTTGAGCAAAACATTTCATTTCCCGTTTTGCCAGTATACTCAGCTGAAAATGAGTACCAGTAATAGCTGCGGCTTTAACCTTGCGGTGATAATCTTGTACTCTCAGTCGCTTCACGCCACGATAAGCACCGGCCTGCCGAGTCACGTGGCTACAGACAGACTTTAGTGTTAAAATACGTTTATATATACGTGTGTATATATACTGTAATTTGTGTTTGTTTGTGTACGTGTGTGTATGTCTATTGTAACGCGCGTGTGTGTGTGTCTATTGTAACGCGTGTGGCTATATGTCTATTGTAATGTGTGTGTGTGTGTATTGTAACGCGTGTGTGTGTCTATTGTAACGTGTGTATGTGTATGTCTATTGTAACGCGTGTGTCTGTATGTCTATTGTAACGTGTGTATGTCTATTGTAACGTGTGTGTGTATGTCTATTGTAACGTGTGTGTATGTGTGTGTCTATTGTAACGTGTGTGTGTGTGTCTATTGTAACGTGTGTGTGTGTGTGTCTATTGTAACGTGTGTGTGTGTGTCTATTGTAACGCGTGTGTGTGTCTATTGTAACGCGTGTGTATGTCTATTGTAACGTGTGTGTGTATGTCTATTGTAACGTGTGTGTGTGTGTCTATTGTAACGCGTGTGTATGTCTATTGTAATGTGTGTGTGTCTATTGTAACGTGTGTGTGTGTGTCTATTGTAACGTGTGTGTGTGTGTCTATTGTAACGTGTGTGTGTATGTCTATTGTAACGTGTGTGTGTGTGTCTATAGTAACGCGTGTGTGTATGTCTATTGTAACGCGTGTATGTATGTCTATTGTAACGTGTGTATGTATGTCTATTGTAACGTGTGTGTATATTTATTGTAACGTGGGTGTGTGTATTTGTAACATGCATGTATATTTATTTTCCTTTGACATAATTGTTTCTACTTTTGGCACAAGGCCAGTAATTACCCAGTGTATTACTGGTACTTTATTTTATCGACCCCGTAAGGATGAAAGCAAAGTTAACCTCGGCGGGATTTGAACTCAGAATGGCAAGGGCCGTAACTATGCATCAAAGCATGGCGTCCGACCCTCTACCGATACTGCCAATCCACCGCCCTAAAATAATAATAATAATGATAATAATAATTATTTCTATTTTTGGCACAAGGCCAGCAATTATCCCAGTGTATTACTGGTACTTTATTTTATCGACCCCGTAAGGATGAAAGGCAATGTTAACCTCGGCAGGATTTGAACTCAGACCATAAAGGGCCGTAACTCTTTGCTGCAAAGCATGGCGTTCAACTCTCTACCGATACTGCCAATCCAGGGTTTCTTATTTATAACTAGCTGAATGGCCCGGTGTTGCTCGGGATTTGCTCTAGGGTTCTTATATATTTGATATATATTTATCCTTCTCGAGCCTCGTGAAGTAAATACGTTTGTTTATATTTTGTTATTGTGTATGCAAAAATATCTGTACACGAATATATAAATAACAGTACAGTCGTGAGTTCGAGTTCCGAACTGGGCGGTGCGTTGTATCATTGACCCTGCCGCATCTCTCGTCGTTCCTCACCTCCTCCCTGCCCTCCTGGAGCCTCTTGTGCCAGCGGAAAATAGTCGCCTGGCTCATGAAAGTTAGTCTGCAAACAGTTTTGACCATTTCATAGGTTTCTGTAGCGTTTGCCGAGCTTGACACAAAACTTTATTGCATATCGAACCTCCAATTTGTCCTCACGTCTCGACTACATTGTGGAACCAGTCAGCTGTGACATGACCTGTATGACGGGTAGTGTTTCAAGTGCTGTAACGCCCCGAAGCTTCAACCTCGATAAACAAAAGCTTTGGCATGTTAGCTTATTATAACCATAACAAGAATGTGACAGTAGGTCAATTAAAAGTGCCCGGAAAAAAACAGTCTCGAAACTTCTTGAGTGTACCTTGTACACTTTATTTCACGTTGTGTCAGTTCACTCAACTGAGTAGAAATAGATTATACCTGTAATTCAAAGGACTGGCCGTGTCACACACACACTGAATCTCCTTGAGAACTGCGTTAAGGATATTTGCGTATTAATTTCACTAGCAGGCTGTTCTGTTATTCGAACAACTGGAACATTCGTCGTCAGAATCAACGGAAGCCCAACAACCTATTTATGATTTCCGTTATTACAAATATTGTGCAAATGGCGACCAACAAGATATGTACGAGGGGGTGCTGAAAGGTTTCTGGCTTTGGGCAAAAGATAATACAGGAAGATTAGTTGTGATTTTATTCAACATATTCCTCCCTCAGATTCATACCCTTATTGCAGCAGTCCTTCAGTTTTTCCAAGACCTGCAAAAATAACTTGGAAGGTTAGGCCTCCAACCAGGCCTCTATAGCAGTGATCAGTACCCCCCTCGTATGATTGTTCATCATTTAAAATAGTATGCGAATGAGAACCAACAGACAGTGAACATGTCAAGAAATATTGTAAATAAACACTTTGTTTTTTACTAATTATTTACTCTGCCTTGTGTTGTTTTTAACATTTACAGCCGTCCAAATAATTCTACCAATTTGCTTAAGCATGAGGAGGTGAAAATCAATAAAAAGCTGTGATATTGTCAGGTCATCCTGATCTAATACTTAGGACGTTGTTTTGTTTTCTGAGAGAGTGATGAGGAAATTATATATTCTAGGTTTTCCCTATTCGTTTTTAACGTTTATCTGTCAAGAGAATTTTTTATGATCAATATGTTTTTAACGTTTATCTGTCATTAAGAGAATTTTTCCTGATCAAAATTATAGATTATTATAGTCGAAGGCATGACTATGTGGTTAAGCAGTTTTCTTTGTAATCGTGTGGTCTCGAGTTCGCTTCTACTGCGTGTCTTCATTGAGTGTGTATCTTCTATTGTAGCCCGGGCTGACTAATATTTTTCCGAAACGCCGCTCTAGCCTAGGTGTATAGTCTGTCACCCTCTCCCCTTCCCCATTTGTCTAGTAGCCCTTGCTCTTCCCCTCCTTTTCCTCTAATTTATGGCATTTATAGTCCGTTTCAATGCTGCCTTCTTTTTCTGTATGCTTAACCAAATAAAAACACAATACTTCGTGAGTGAAATTTGGCAGGCGGAAACTGCAGAAGCCCGTCGTATACATACGTGTGTGTGTTGTGGTGACTGAGTGGTTCAATAAATAAGGGATCGATAAAATAAATACGAGAATTGAAAAAACGTAAGTACTAGCATATATGATCGACTAAATCGCTTTAAGGTGGTGTCTAGCATGGCCACAGTCTAATGACTGAAACTAATAAAAACAAATTATAATAAAAGAATATTGCCTACTATAATAAAAGAATATTGCCTACTGCTACATTTTTTAGTGCTGATTCGTAACCTTTGTAGAGTGTTATGTAATAAAAGAGTGTTAGTTTCGGATGAGAGTAGTATTGTTTGGAAATAATAGCTGGTTCCACTGAACTGAAAATAATGCTTCGTAGTAGTTCTGTCAATGAGATATTGAATCAATCGGCTGAGATCAGACGCAGATAGATTTAAAAGGAAATTATTTTGTACTCTGAAATACATAAAAGATGTTGTAGTAACTGTAGAAACGGATGGAGAAATTTGTACAGATACAACGATAAATGAATTTTAATGTAGACTATCAATTTCAGAGGAACAGAAGTCGTTTAGAACGGCTCCAACACTTTATTGACACTTTATTTTATCCTTCTTCTTCTTCGCCCATCTATTCCTGAGAGAGTCGTGGCGGCAGGGTCCTCAAACACTCTTTCCAGCGTGTCTTGTCAGAAGCAACCGTCTCCAACTGATCCGGCTGGATCTCCAAGCGTGACCAGCCAAGCTCATGGATGTTATCTAACCATCTTGCTCGGGGTCTACCCCTGGATCTCCTGCCAGTTGGTTTTGCCGTAAAATCTGTCCAGCGATTCTTTCCTGGGACATTCTAACCACATACCCATAGTATTGGCGATGTGATATCGCAATTCGGAGAAGTAGCGGCTCTACCTGGAGTGACTCTTTGATCTCCGTGTTACACAGTCTATCGAGTAACGTTACTCCACCCCGGAAAATTGAAAGGCAAAGTTGACCCTGGCGGGATTTGAAATCAGAAAATATAGGAGCATAACGATAATTGTTTCTTTTTAGCATAAAACCAGCAATTATCCCAGTGCATTACTGGTACTTTATTTTATCGACCCCATAAGGATGAAAAGCAAAGTTAACTTCGGCGGGATTTAAACTCAAATCCTGTCATAATGATAATGGTTTCTAATTTAGACACAAAACCAACAATTTGGCGGGAGGGAGAGGGAATAGCCATCAACATCAACACCACTACTTTACAGAAACTTTGTTTTATTGACCCCAGAAAGACGAAAAGTAAAGTTGACTTTGGCGGAATTTGAAACCAGGACGTAAGGGGCCCTAATGAAATATGCAAAGTAATACATTACATCCGATACGCTAATGATTCTGCCAATCTAATATGGAAAATGACCTGTCAGTTGATGTTAAAATCTCTACTAGGAAACTGTATAAGGGTTGTGAGGTTAAGAATCCAAGCTCGTTAATGGAGAATATCTGTAATAGCAAAAGTAAACTTTTTTTTTTTTCCAGATATGAAGTAGGTTTATTTACAATAGTTCATAACATGCCTATTAATCCGTATGGTAAGTAAATAGGGTCCCACGTGCTGGCCTCCCCACAGCCCGGCGGATAGGCGAGAATTGTTTTGGCATATTTGTTAGAACGTCGGATTGAAAATGCCTCGATATTTGATCCGGCTCACTGCGATCTTTATTCCAATCTCGCTGAAATCAATTCAGTAGTGGGGGAGGGTCAATATTTCCTCCCTCTCTCTCTCTTTCTCTCTCTCTCTCTCTCTCTCTCTTCTTTCTCTCTCTTTCATTCTCTTTCTCTTCTTTCTCTCTCTTTCATTCTCTTTCTCTTCTTTCTCTCTCTCTTACTCTCTCACTTACTCTCTATCTTTCTCTCTCTATTTCTCTCTCTTTCTCTCTCTCTTTCTCTCTTTCTCTCTTTCTCTTTTTCTCTCTCTCTCTTTTTATTTCTCTCTCTCCCTCTCTCTCCCTGTGGAAGAAATCAGCTGTGTTCCTACCTGGAAAGGGAGGATACACCATATATCATTACGGCGCACCGATGACGCCAAAATCTAAAGGCATTGTTGCTGTTCTTCTTTATTCCCAGAAGATATATGTTAGATTGGCTGTCAAAAATATCGAATCCCATTAAATCTTTTAAAGAGAATTCGGGGAATCAACTCAAATTATAGGGAATATTTATGGATTTTTTTTTTATTTCCAGCAAATATTTAATTTAAGCTAATAAATTTCCATTCAATATATATAGATATATCGATTTTTGTTTTTATCTATATAAATATATTGTAAAAAAAACATACATCTTCGGTATATATCGTAAAACCCTTCTGATGTCTTTCTGTAAAAGCAATCTGATTTCAAAACTATTTTCTTTTTAGAATCCGGGAACAAGATAAATATATTTTTAAACAATTGAAAAATATGTGTATTCCTTTTCCTATTTAATCACAACTCTCTATCATCATTCTTTCTTTCAATCGAACTCAACAATACCATTATTCTTTATCAATGTTCAATCATTGATTTATGTTACATTAAATTTGAAGAAAAAAAATATATAATAGTCGATTTATATTTCTTGTTTCATGAAAACTATAGAAGCATTGTAAATAAAAACATCTGCTAATGCTGTGTTCTTCAATAATGATATATAGAGCCATTGTCATGGAAGCTTCTAAACATTCTTAATTGTTTTTACTATCTTCATCTGGTTAAATAAAAGAAGTAATGGACCTGTAGCAAATGTCGAGAACCTAAATAGAAATTTAGGAGCCCTACTAATTAAATAACATAACGAATTGACAGTTATTAGAACGTCAAATAGGATGCTTTGCAGTATTCGTTTCCACTATTGCTCTTTGAGTTCAAATCCCACCGAGGTCAGCTTCTATCTTTTATCATTTTGCTGAAGTCAGCTTTGACGTTCATCCTTTTGCCAAGGTAGGCTTTTTCCTAGGTCAACTTTGCCTTTCATCCTTTTGCCGAGGTCAACTTTGGCCTTTCATCCTTTTGCTGAGGTCAGCTTTTGCCTTTCATCCATTTGCTGAGGTCAGCTTTTACCTTTCATCTTTTTGCTGAGGTCAGCTTTGGCCTTTCACCCTTTTTCAAAGGTCAAATTTTGCCTCTCACCCTTTTATCGAGGTCAACTTTTGCCTTTCATCCTTTTGCCGAGGTCAACTTTTGCCTGTCACCCTTTTATCGGGGTCAACTTTTGCTGAGGTCAACTTTTGCCTGTCACCCTTTTATCGAGGTCAACTTTTGCCTGTTACCCTTTTATCGAGGTCAACTTTTGCCGAGTTCAACTTTTGCCTTTCATCCTTTTGCTGAGGTCAGCTTTTGCCTTTCATCCTTTTGGGGTCGATATGAATGTACTAGTCGAGTAGTTTTTATTATTTCTCTGTGTTGATTAAACCTGGAAATGGATGGGCTCCACCATGATTTAAAATACCCTTGAAACGCCGTATAGGCAAGGGATAGGAAGAGATAAAGGCAAGAAGAAAAGAAAAAGGAAAAGAAAAGAAAAGAAGTACATCTACCTATGTTAGCTGGGGTTTCCCCTATCTTGTTCAGCAAGTGGGGAAAAGAAGGATGTTGCTGTATAGAATTTGCTGTATAGAATTCACTTTCAACGCTTGACCGGTTCCACCCACTCCCTCATTGTTCTACAGGCAAGTTCAGCCTCCACCACCTCCCACCCACTGCCATGAAAGATTTAATTGTGTTTACAAGAAATTTTGACCAATCCTTTTGACAACTACATTCTTCCCATATAAGGAATTACCCCTTGAAAAGTTCGGCTATTTATTACCACGCTAAAAATTCTAATTTAGTCCAGAAATAGCCGTCGAAATGGCTTGAGCTCTGCCGTCGGGGTTAAACATTTTCATATATATATATATATATATATATATATATATATATATATATAATTTTTTTTTTTTTTTTTTTTTTATCTCTACTTTCTCTCATTCTACTTGAGTTCAGAATCTAATGGTTCCACGTTCAATCTTATATAGACTAAATGTTCAGGATTCATGCCATTATTATTTCAATAAATATAGAATTAATGTTCAACTTGACTTTGTTCGAAGAATTTAGATTCTGAATATTTGTTTCTTAATGGACTGATTGCTCTCTAGTAGCTAAAGATTCATACCAGAACGTACGCCTACTTTAATACTGTCGTTTTATATTTACATATATTAGCATTTTCATTTGTATTCATAAATATTAAATTAATGCTGTTGTTGTTGTTGTAGTTGTTAGATCTCCGTCGGTTCTGACGAATAATATTCTAGTTGGCGTGAAATTAACTTGCGAGTGGCTGAACATTCCACAGATACGTGAACCCTTAGCGTCATTCTCAGGGAGATTCAGCTTGTAACAAGGCTGGCTCGTTGAATTACAAGTACAATTGTTTTTGTTTTTTCTCCAACTGACAGGACTAAAACAACATGAAATAAAATGTGTTCTTGCTGAAGTACAATTAAACCCATCCCCTTAGATAGTGAGCCGAACAAGCTAACTACTAAGCCACATGTCTCCACTGCTGTCGCTTCATATTTACATATTTTGCGATTTTTATTTGTGTTCATAAATATTAAAATAATGTAATCTCCATTAAATATATTTTATCCAATTTTATTCTAAATGCCATTCATAAGATATTAAATGGGTAGAGTGTTCAGCTCACGATCTTAATGTCATGAGTTCGATTCCCAGACCGGGTGGTGCGTTCTGTCTTCCGAGGAAAAAATTAGTTATGACCACATTGGTGCTTAGTGGCATTAGCCTTGGACAACATCGGTGGTATGGAGAAGAAACTGGCATACATGGGCAACTGCTGGTCTTCTTTAAACACCATGCCGGGCTTGCACCTCTCAATGTCGTCAGATAAGTAACATTCCAATTCTCTCTCTCTTTCAAACCTGGGGAGTGATGGGCTTTGCTAGCTTTACAATGAACAAGACACGGCGTTTCTACGATTCTGTAAGGAGGGGTGTCTTTTTTTGCCTTGTTTTTTTTTTCTCGGGGGGTGTATTTTATTCTACTCTAGTTTTCGCTCTTTCATTTCTAATTTGAATTTTACCGGCTTTTCCAAAATAAACGTAATTACATATTCCATTGTGCTTCATAAAAACTATATTGCTTGCAGTAGAGCACAACTTGTCGCCAGCCTCACACTCCATTTTTTTTTTTCTTTTGACAAAAGCGGTTCTAGCCTCGAAATATAATGTAAGAATGTAAACTGTTGTTTTGTTTTTCTTACTATTTTATTTCTAATTTGCATCTTACCGGCTTTTCCGAAACAATCGCGACAATTGGATTATAAAGTTTTCTTTATTTCGTTAGGAAAGAGCCCTTAACTCTTGAGGGAGTCGTAGGGGTACCGTTCTAACACGGCGTATCTTGGGCATTTTAACACTGGTGGAGCCCAGACCTCTTTAAGTGGGAACACAGTCAATGTCTTGGGGAAGGAGAGAGGGGTTAAGAGATTGAGGAAAAATCGAACCTAGTATTGGACTGGTACATTATTTGTCGACTTCAAAAGGATTAAAAACAAAGTTGACATCACCGACATTTGAACTTAGAGTGCAGTGATACAGGAAAAAATACCGAGGTATTTAATCCGAGGCCCTAATGACTCTGCTTATTCAAAATAAATGACCATTTGACTTTTTGGTTCATATTTAAATTTTTTATTCTATTTTACAGGAAGGAAATTGTGGCAGCATGGCTCATCTTGGATATCCCTGGTTCCAACAATGTCTGCAAGTTTTCCAGTTTCTCGTCACACAACATAAAGGAAAAACAGAAATATACAGAAAAAAGAAAAGAAAGAAAAAAATTGAAAGAATTTTAGAACAAATGGAACAGGAAAATTCTTTAGACATTGATGAAGAAAACCCTTCATTTAGTTGTACTCGTGTAGGAGTGTCTTTTTCCTGCTTTCACGCGGCATATCCCTTTTTTTGGTCATCGAAATTATTAAAGAAGGATATTTCTCCAAAACTTTCCACTAACTTAAACAGAAATTCTTCCCAGTGTCTGAAGATATTCAGATTTTCTATTTTTCTACTGCTTCTATATAGTTTCCCAGTGTTATCCTTCTCATCAAGTTCATCACGAGAACCAGTCTGTCTTACAGAGGTGAACTATAGGGAGATTTATTCTGTAAACTGCAGTCAGAGGAATCTGGAAGACGTACCAAATGATTTACACGTGAAGACATGGAAACTAAACTTAGACTATAACATGATAAAACTTACGACACCCATCATATATTTTGCCAGGTACGACGAACTGCGCAATTTGTCATTATGTCAAAATTCAATAGAGGATATACATATTAATGCCTTTACTGGATTGGTTAATTTGGTTTCTTTGAATTTAAAAGGTAATATGTTGACCACAATTCCAACAGAAGCCCTAAAGAGCCTGCCTGCGTTACAGACACTGATTCTTAGTGGTAATAATATACAACACATTAGCCAACATGCTTTTCCCACTCTAAAAGAACTCTCTACGGTAAAACTTGACAAAAACCGATTGTTTGTGATAGATGACTATGCTTTGACCTCTCTCGTTTCTCTTCGAAGTTTGAACATTCAAAATAATATACTGCAAAGCTTGTCTTCAAGAGCATTGTACAACTCCGGACATGACCTTGAAACTTTAAACCTGTACAACAACCCTTGGCAGTGTGATTGTAAGCTACGTTGGTTACGAGATTGGGTAGAACGAAGCTATATGAAATGGCCTTCAAATACAATATTGCCTATTTGTTCTGGGCCTCATATTAATATGAGAAAAGATTTTATGAAAGTACCTGAACATCAATTTGCTTGTAAGATTATGATGTATTCTAGTGGAACGTCTGTAAAGATACAAGCTGGTTCCAATGTGAACTTAACATGTAGGTTATATTCTGATCCTCCAGCTGAAATGATATGGCTTCATAACGACAGGCGCATTCGTGGAGATAGCAACAACGATCATTATAGGATCGTCGAGTATTTAGAAAATATTCAAAATTTGGTTCTAACTATTAAAAATTTCCAGAAGAAAGATATCGGTTTCTATAAATGTTTAGCCAGAAATCCCATGGGCAGAGATTCGGTAACGTACAAAGTAAGCCTAGAGCTAAACCCAAACAGATTACCATTGGAAGAAATGGAGACGAAAAAAACTATTTTCAATGCTAAAACAGCAATAATTTGTTCCGTGGCCATTACTCTGGTATTAATAGTTCTTCTGATGTTGCTGTTAGTTTTCAGACATATAAAAAACCAACGCAAACGTCAAGAAAAACTGCGGATCACAATTGAGGACTTGTTTGAAAAGAAAAATCGTTCGGATGTTAAAAACCGGAGTTGTGATGAAGACCAAATGGATATGGGGGAAATGGATCCTCTTTATAAAACTGTAGTCAGTGATGGTAACTATGTCTCGTTCAAGTCCGATCCTGTTGATTCTGAAGATGTTTCTCAGCTCTATACTTCTAATACACTCAATACACGTTTTAGTGAAACACATTCTGAACTTGAGCCGAATAACACGTCCTGCTGGCTTCAAAAAGATCACCCCTTTTCTGAGTCTGCCTCACCTTTGCTTGGATCAACATTAAGTGCTCAAAATACACCAACACACCAAAGTAAACAACGGGGAAATGTCAAAGAAGTTCCACTAACAACTTTTCCAAGAAATACTATTGGCTCTTATTCATCCTTCAAAACAGGTCCACCTCACTATGTCACAAATCGTCGCCATAAAAGCAATAACAACGACAATGAAGAATTTTATAACATAATGATCAATCATGAACCTCTCAATGATTATCTCTTTTCAAAGAACCAGAATCCTAACATTGTATATAATTCCTCCTATGATCCAATATTCGGAAGCAAAAACAAGGTGCTACCTTGTAGTGTCTCCCCTGTATCTAGCGATGACTGTCCAAAGCGCAGTGTGACTTTTACTTCACCACAAATTAAACCTAAAGAAGACACGAACAAGCGGTATTCTTCAGTTGGAAGTCTTGGGAGTTTAGCTCCAAGAAAACCACCCCGATTCTACAGTAGGTCCAGTGTAGTAAATGGAGATATAAACAGTCCAGTTTCCTCCCCAACTGCCAGTTACAAAGATGAGTTTGGAACTGCTGTTTAATTTAGCTACAACATTCTTCACTGATTTAAAATATATAAATGGGAAAAAAATCTCGTAACTTTAAAATTACATTCTCATAAAATCCCATCTTTAAGTCTCCATTTGATCTCATTACTTCTTTCAATTCATTTCAGTATTTTCTTAGAAACAGAAATTCACTGTACCTTTAAAACAAATTCTCCTTGATTTAAACCAATTACCGCCAATGTCTCTTCTAATAATAATAATAATAGTAATGTGAAAGTGTGTGGCTTAGTGGTTTTTGGGGTTCACTCAGGATCGTAAGGTCGAAAGTTCCATTGCTCGACTGGGTGACTCGTTTTATCCTTGAACAAGACACTTTATTTAACGTTGATCTAGTCAACCCATCTAGAAAAAATGAGTTGTACCTGTAATTCAAATGGACAGCTTTGACATTCATGCTGAATCTCCCTGAGAATTGCGTTATGAGGGTACACGTGTCTGCAGAATGCCTGTCCACTTGCACGTTAATTTCACAAAGAAGTTGTTCCGTTGATCGAAATTACTGGAACACTCGTCGTCAGAACTGGCGGAGGTCTGACACACACTAATATAATAATAATGGTATATTAAATTCCATGTGGAAAAAAGGGCGGGAGGAAGCCCATATTTGGTATATTTTATTCTTTACTATATGAACAGCTGTTCGTATTTTGTCATTTTGGAAATTCTTTTTTTTTTTTTTTTTTTTTTTTTTTTCATTATTAAATTGGCGAGCAGCGTAGAGTTGAGGTAAGCTACCGGTGAATCAAGTCTGAGATACGGTTTCGATTCTCGGTTGAAAGCAGCACTTAGTTTCATTTATGTTGCTAATGCCCTTGGGAAAGGCATGAACGTCACATTTTCCCATTTACCCTCTTCCCTAAAATCCTCGGGCTTCATGCCTATGTAAAAAGTCATTATTAACTTAAATCATTTAAAAATTACACATTTTTGTGGGAAATGTTTTTGTTTTGTTTTCTTCCATTTGTTTATCACCCTGTGCAACCGTTGAGAGACAAAAGGGTTTCTTTCCCTAAACCCCCTAAAATAAATAATATGGTGGTTTTCTTTGCTTTTTTTCTTCTTTTGCTTTTATTCCAAAAGATGAAATTGTTTCATTTTCAGTCAACTATGATATATAATATTAAATGGTGGTAACTAAATGTTTTATGATCCACCAGGATTTAACTGAACAGTCAGTTCCTGATAGCTCAGTGCTCCATGTGGATCAACGCTCAAAAAGGATCAAGAGTATCAAAATTCCTGGGGGATCAGTATTCCAGGTGGATCAGTGCTCCAGATTGATTAGTAGCTTACTTCCAAATGATTTTTGTTTTGTGTTGTTGTTGTTTTCTTGGGGGGGGGTATGTCCCTAAGGACCAGCAGGGACGGATTAAGCTTTCATGAGGCACCTGGCTAAAATTTCATCGGGGTTATTGCGTATTATATACGGTAGCAAAAACAAATTATTTTGGGTTCCCTTAAATATTACGGGAGCCCTAGCTGCGTCCCAGTCAGTTCCTCTACAACTTACGAATGTTAGAAATCTGAATAGAAATAATTATTTCGGTCTCTGATAAGAGAAAGAGAATAACAGGAGAGGGAGGACTAGCTACTTCAGAGGAACAAATGCCGTTGTAGTGCTGAAAGTGGCAGAGAGTTAAACAACACAGATCTTCGCCAGTGGTAATAGTGAGACGATGACTGAAACGGTATCTGTCAGACTGCCATTGACTTTGGTGTGTGTGTGTGTGTGTGTGTGTGTGTGTTGTAGTCTTTTATATGTGAGCAAGAAGTGCTCGTATGTGAGTCTATGATGCGTGGGACGAGACATTATAAAACCTTAACATATACCACAGTGTATAATGTGTGGAGTAGGAGATATAATAGAATACACGAGAGCGTATGAAGTATGTGAAAGAATAAACAAGACCTTGGGGTGGGGGGATATCCATAGTTTACAGTGTGTTTAGAAGAGGACCTGAGGCCAGACCATGTACTTAAGCAGTCCGAAAAAGTTTCCGATCCAAAAAATGAAACCGATCTGAGAAGGTATAGCTACATGCGACTTGAAAAGTCTGTCTTTATTGATCATTGGTAGCTTGAATCCTATTTATTGAGCCAAATCATGTGAGGGACATTCTTGCAGAGTGCTAGTGTTAGTGATTGGAATACGTTATTAACATATCAGTGTAACAACTCTGTCAAGATTAAATATATTTTACAAGGGAATTAACTCTTAACCCCCAGCATCACTAGAAACTTCATTAGCAAGACATTCTTGAAAAGTGCAAAGCATTACTATGAATGCCTTACATTAAAAATAAGTCTTCACTCTAATGCTGCAATTTTTTCACAACAATTTGTCCTTTAGTGAAGATACTGTAAACATTTGAATTAGTAAATCTATTTTTAGAATAATATTTTCTAAGTTACAGTTGAAATGAACCCAAGAGAAATGATTGCAGACTACTGATGTATTACACTACTAGGATATAAGTGAAGCAGCTCAGGTTTTGTTATTTATTTGTTTAAATAAACATTCAGTTCACACTTGTACAGGTTTGGCTGGCCTCCTATTATCGTGCATCTCATAGGAGTTCTTTCAGGTGTGTTTATGATAGGGGGTCCAGTCCTATCGGGGAAAAGCAACGTGCACTAGAGTGACTTGCTCAAAAATACATGCTGCACGGTCCTAGAATCGAACACACGATCTTATGTTCCTGAATCCAACACTCCAACCATTAGGCTACATTAATTTTAGTTTGCAAGGGAGTTAACTTCTCGATTTTCCCTGACATTATTTTCTAAGTTAGACGGTTGAAATGAACTTGAGAGAAAGGCTCGTCTTCAACATTAATTAGAAGCTGCTTTAGGATGTTCGAAACCGCATAGTAGCGAGCCGAACTTCTTAACTACACAAGAACCGCGTAGTAGCGAACCGAACCTCTTAACTACGCAGAAACCGCCTAGTATCGAACCGAACTTTTTAACTACGCACAAACCGCCTAGTAGCGAGCCGAATTTTTTAACTACACAGAAACCACCTAGTAGCGAGCCGAACTTTTTAATTACAGCTGAAAACTGGGAAAGCAGCCGATTCTCTAATCGAACCAAAGAAACTATATTTCCATTGGTCATTCGATTGTTCATACCCTCTGTCGCTCATCTCCAACACACGTAGTGTCTGTCCAACTCAGCGGTAACACATTTAACAACAAAGACAAATAATATAATTAACAACACACATGCATAAAGTCTCTCCATTCACATATGTAACATATATAACACATACGTATGTCTGTTATTAAATATATTACATGTAACATATTTAACGAACATATACAGGTGTCAGGTCGAGCTAGTTATAACAAATTTTTCGTTACAACGAATTTTTTTTATACTTCATGAATTTCGTTATAACGGAATTTTACTGTATTTAACACGCGCGTGTAATATATTTGATAACACACTGACTGCCGTCGGTTTTTCCCATAGACACGTGTACCCTTCAAACAACGGAAAAGCCTGAAATGAACGTGTGACTCAGAATTCTACTGACACGTGTATCTTTAATGTAGTTGTCAGGGAGATTTGACGCTGGTCCTTAGAATTACACTTAGTTCTTTTTTTTTTTCAGCTCGGTGGACTGAAGCAACGTGAAATAAAGTGTTTTGCTCAAGACGGCAACACACAGACAGAAGGTCAAGAACCGAACTCACGACCTTACGATCGTAAGTTCAACAGCCTTACTACTAAGTCAAGCGCCTTCCCACACATAAAATATTTACCAGCACCCATACCCATTTGAAGTTGCTATACAATAACGGAGGGTACGAAATACATTCCACATTAAATTGGATATTGATTTGATCAGTTTAAGGATGACATGAATTATTAATATATTTATTTACTCCTAAAATTGTGACAATAATGAAATTTTAAAATTTAATAACATACGACATATATTGTTTCGGAAGTTGTAGCTCTAAATTATATCGAATGAACCTCCATTGGTTTCAACGATGAGTGTTCCAGTTGTTCGATCCACAAAATTATAGTGAAAGTGGCTGAGCATTCCACAGACACGTGTACCCATAATATAATTCTCAGTGAACTTCAGCTAGACATAATGTGTGACAAGGCTGATCTTTTGAATTACAAGTACAATTCGTTTTGTATTATAGTGAGCATTCCACACAATTCTCATGAAGATCCAACGTTATAAAGTGTGAGACAAGGTTAACTCTTTGAATTCCAGGTATAGTCCATCCGATGGTTTTCGATGCAATTTCCGTTTACCCAATTTCACTAACATGGATTAAGTCAACCCGAGGACATGGTAAATGACACTTGCACATGTTACCACGCAATTGGATCGAACCCGAAGCTTTCGGTCATACTGTAGCTACAAAATAACAAAGACATGCCAAGGAAGGAGTTTCACCCTAGCTACAGGAAATAGAGCCTATATATTCCCCACGTCAAATTCTGCCATGTTAAAAAGGGAAGGTTACATGGCATATTGTATTCCTAGATATACTATCTAAATAAAAACCACAGTTAAAACACCTTTGATCATATCGGTCTGTACAATTAGTGTGCACCTGGGGACAAACACATGTAGTTCCCCTAACATAGACGATATATAAAATGTATTAAACATATAGGAGCGGGTGTGTGGTTAAGGAGTTCGCTTTGTTGTCTCGTGGTTTCAATTTCACTCCCTATGCCTGCCAACTTGAGCAAGTGTCTTCTACCATAGCCTTGGGCTGACCTATATATATTTACACTCGGCATACTACAGCCGTATGGAATACAACCCAAACGGAACGGACCTCGTAACAGCATCGGGTGCTTCGAACGGTGCACCTCCTGTAACTGTAGTTACACACCTAACTAATATATATATATGTGTGTGTGTAGATCCCGAGTTAAATCGAGGTATTAGATAATGGTTTCTACTTTAGGAACAAGGCCAGCAATTTTGGGGAAGTGGAAAGTCGATTAATTCCACCCCAGTGCATTACTGGTACTTTATTTTATCGACGGCGTAAGGATGAAAGGCAAATCTAACCTTGGCAGGATTTAAACTAACGTAAAGGGTCATAACTCTATGCTACAAAGCATGATAATGATGTATATATATAAAATTGTTTCTACTTTTGGCACAAGGCAGCATAACTTGTCTGTGTTTTCGTTTGTTTGTGTTTATGTAACAAAACTTAGCATTTCAACAAGAAGTGATCAATAAAATAGAGCC
>OZ024743.1:57028066-57040566 GCA_964016885.1 Eledone cirrhosa | reverse complement strand
TAAGAGTAATAATAATAATCTATAATTAATAATGTATAATAAGGCATGGGGAAGATTACACTATAATAAGGTATAAAAGTAAGAATAAGGTAAAATATAAAGGAGGATAAGAGTGAAAATAAGAATAAAGATAAAAAAATATATATATATAAAAAATATATAGAGAATATATAAAAAAAATATAAGCAAGTATTAGAAGGGAAAAACACAATGTAAAAAAACCGATTTTGTCAAATAAAAATATTATAAATATGGGGGGAGAAAACGGGATAGAGAAATATAATCAAATGTGATTAGTTGAGAGAATATAAGATGATAATAGTTATGTCAAGTTTATACATCTTAATAATAAATAATCTGTATATCAGAGTTACACATCCTTCAATTCACTTGCAAGTTCAACCCACGTGACATGGTCCATTGCTCATCTGTGCGGTCATGTGCGTTTGTGTTTAAACATAGCACATAGACGTAACATATATTACGCAACCCCCACCGATTTCCTGTTAAGCAGGTTCAGTTTAGAGTGTATTATGGCATGGCATTCCAGTAAACACAGGTCACAACTCCCGCTCTGCGGTCGGTATGGCGTGGATCTAGTAAGCTTCCTCCAAAAATGTTTGTATGGGGTATTATTATTTTTTTTTAAAGGAGATGTATCCCGCCAGTGAGGTGGCATTCTTATGTCTATCATGTCTAAATGTGCACATATGCGCGTTATATCTCGTTTTAAATGTATTGGACGTTGATCCTATATATGTTTTGGTAGAGTTGTGTGTGGTTACGTCACATGCATATACGATGTTTTTCAAGAGGCAAGCCCCCTTTAGGGGACAGTTAATACTCTGCCTACAATTGCAACTGCGGGTTCGATCAGTTAGCGTACCTCCCGAACTTTGGTTACTAGCATTATCACTAGGTGCCGCTATATCATTAGATGGCTCAGTGATGCTATTATGTTGCCTATTTTCCAGTGTAGTCGGTTGCTGGTGGTTAACTGCCATTTTAATTGTTTCGAAACCTTCCCTAGTTTTCCTAATGTTCGTGCGTGCTAGGTGTGATGCGAGGTTAGGTGTGGTCGAATAGGATAATTTAATCACGTTTTTGTTAATTATGTTGCGATATCTATTGCCTGGTGGGAAGTTTTTTTCCAATAATGAGAAGAATACTCTGGGGAGGTTAGTGAGGACCTCAGAGTTAAAAGGTGGGTTAAAATACGTTTTTCCTTCTTCTATTTTTCTTATCTGTGGGGTGAGTCTCATTACTGTGCGTACTATTTTGTAGGGTTCCGTTATTAACGTTAGTGGCGTTGTCTGTTTTGCTTATGCCCGGATGGTTTATATTCATGGCACGATCATTTGCTGCTTTAGAGTTGTGGTGAGGGACTCTAGTATTGTCTCTACGTGCTTTACATTTAGCTGGGTTACCGCCATTGGGGTTCTTACTATTATTCTTGCCTCTACGTTGGTTAGGCTTTGTGGCCATACTATGTGTGATTATGTTGGTAGGTTTCACACTTATGGTTTGGGAGTCCTTATGTATATATGATAATCTATTCCCGTAACCAGATTCTGCTAGGGCCTTGTCATAATACTCTGCATTGGAGTTGAAGATACTCTCATTACAGGACAGTCTGCTAATTCTATTAGAGACCCCTTGGGAATAGCATTTAGGACTGATTTGGGGTGGTTGGAGCTGGCGTTTACATATGTTAGTCTATCATTAGGTTTATGGTAGGGTGCAAATGTTTTAGTTTCTAGGTCTAGGGTGGCGTCTAGGAAGTTTACTGTTTTGTCATTTGCATCTATGGTAATACTTAGATTAAAGTTTTTAAAGAACCTACGCAACTATTTCCTAGTTCTTTCTATATTGCACTTTTTATACTCGAGAGTTAAGAGGGCGTCATCACGATATAAGCCGCCCTTCAGGTGCGGTAATGTCTCATGTAACTCCTTTAAGAGGTACAATCCTACCAGGTCCGTTACTTGTGCAGAGTCACTAGATCCCATTGTGATGTCGAAGTTATTGGGCGTATTCTTGCGGGTCCACAATTCGTCCTCAAATGTGATTATCGTTTTCCGGGCCGCAAGAATGACATCAATTTGGGACCTAGTGAGGTCACTTTTCTGCATGGCCATGATTAGGGCCTTATTAAGGAGTATGGGGGAGATTGAGGTGTAGTACGCATCGATGTCGAATTGTATAAATTTAAGGGATTTATGGTTGCTAAGGCTTGAGAACCATTTCAAAACCTCTTCCGTATTCTCCCATAGCTCTAGATTTATTTTCCTCCTGATGGTAGGTATAACGCCTTCTAACATTTTCTTACTGATAATCCCTATATCTGACTTCGATGGGCTAATTAATCTAACAGAGGGTTTACTAATGAAGTCAGCCTTATGGTCTTTAAGGGTGAACCTGGGTTGCCTAGGGGTATATGGTTGGGTATACTTTTCCAGGCCTAGTTTATCCACTATGGCGCATGCTTCCTTATTAATTTCATCTAGGTTGGCGCTTGTTGTCTTTTTATAGTTTCTATTTAATTCATTGTATATAAACCTGCGATACGTATCATAATTTAAGCTATAAATATTTCTGGTTTTATCCGAGGTGACCAGGATATCTCTTTTATCGTTAAAGCCCTTAACTAAGGTTTCCAGTTTCATCCGGAATTTGTTGCTATTCCTATGGGGGTTTTTAAACTTAATATTCCTTACTAGTGATAGGAGATCATTCTCAAATCTATCTAGCATGGAGTTATGGGGCGGGCTCCTATAGGTTTTAAAACCGAATTTATTATTGGGGGACACCGTGGTTGATTTCTTATTTCTCTTATCGAAGTGGAAAGTGCGCCATCTAATACGCTTAACGAAGGAGTTGACGCTAGCTATCAGTAATTTCTCATAAGTAGTCCTGGATGGGGTTGGGATGTTCTTGAGTGATATAGGTAGGTAGTCTTTAGTTAGCATGCTGCCAATCAATTATAATCATACACACAATGTGGACAGGTTATAAGGAGTTAGCTCAACCGGGGGGAGCCGTAGAAGTACTTAGGTTAATAGGAGTTAGGTATTGTATACCTGTGTCCCATTAAGGTATTGGCAGTATAATAATTAGCTCTATGCTTTGGAGCAGAGCCGTATATATGATAAAGAACACAAGAGCGTCTACAACATCAAAAGATTTTTATTGGCTTACAATGTTTCTTCCTTACGTAACCGTAGGATTCTTCAGAGCTATAAAAGGGGTTTGATTGGTGTTATGGACTCTACCAACCAAACATTCAAGAACAAAGAGTTTAGAGAGTAAAGAGCAAAAGCAGGGGACGATAAGTCTAATTTTGGTGCAGGAGGGTGGGGTGTGGGTCCTTATTTACTAGCTGTGGTCATATTCATTCCCGGGAGTCGAGTGGTTAGTGGAGCCATAGATGGGGTGGCGTCGATAGTAGGGTGCAGAGGGTGTGCAGAGGCTACACACACACAAAGGGCATACAATATATATATAACGGAGGAGAAAGTACATGAGGTAATTAGAAATGGGATAAGAGTAATAATAATAATCTATAATTAATAATGTATAATAAGGCATGGGGAAGATTACACTATAATAAGGTATAAAAGTAAGAATAAGGTAAAATATAAAGGAGGATAAGAGTGAAAATAAGAATAAAGATAAAAAAATATATATATATAAAAAATATATAGAGAATATATAAAAAAAATATAAGCAAGTATTAGAAGGGAAAAACACAATGTAAAAAAACCGATTTTGTCAAATAAAAATATTATAAATATGGGGGGAGAAAACGGGATAGAGAAATATAATCAAATGTGATTAGTTGAGAGAATATAAGATGATAATAGTTATGTCAAGTTTATACATCTTAATAATAAATAATCTGTATATCAGAGTTACACATCCTTCAATTCACTTGCAAGTTCAACCCACGTGACATGGTCCATTGTTCATCTGTGCGGTCACGTGCGTTTGTTTTTGACACCACAGCAGATGCACAAGTTCGTAAATTCCAATGCAGATAGAAATCTATTTTTGCTCACCCAGACATTGGCGGAGGATCCAATATTCCTAGTTCATTGCCGACCCAATATGTGTGTGGTGTTATTTTGGCCGCACAAATCAGTCACTTGGTTCTATATTATGGAGTATGGTTTTCTGGTCTTCGTTACACTATCAGTGGTTGTATATCTCGAAATCACAAGGATCACAGTACTCCGGTTTGGTGTGATTATCGCTCATCCAACTATGTTGTCGGTGGTTGGATTCAATTCTATTGCCCAGAACGTAGAACTTTGGTGTTGATTGAACATTAACGAGGCAGAGTGAGATCGCATCTGTGGTACAAAAGGGTACGCAATGAAATTCTTCGTCTTCGTTTCATACGGGTCTAGCAGTCACGTGCAAGAACCGCTACGTGGTAATTGTGAGGGTAAGCGGTCAAGATAGTAACTGACCGAAAATTTTCTTGGGAATTCAGACAGGCATGACAGGTACATTTAGGTCAGCAGTTTCTTCATGTGTACGTGTGTCCGATACACACAGACACATATTTATATGTATTTCAATTGATTCGCTTATTGATATTATATCTCTGTTGCTCCGATGTGCATGTTGTGGTGTTCAGGTCGTGTTTACCATTCACTGTGTTTTGCCATTACCTTGGAATGTGATGTTATGGTCATCAATAGTCCGGCAAGCGCATTCCTCTCTTATATTGTGGAGAATGGTGTTCTGGTCCTCAGTAAACATTTGGGCCAGCAGGAGGGGTGGTGGTTCTCAGTTTCAACTGCGACAATACATATGTGTTACTCCACATATCGTGCTCCTCTCAAAGAAGAGTATTATAGGAGGAATTCATGCCAAACACCACATATAGAGAAGACTTCTACAGAAAAAATATATATACATACACACATATATACATATCATACACACACACACACACATATGCACACACATACATACATATATATGTACACATCATATATACACACACATACAATATATATGTATATAATATACATATATATATATATATACAATATATATGTATACAACATACACACACATGCATGCATGCATGTACACATGCACACACATATACATACATATGTGTGTGTGTACGTGTGTGTGAGAGAAAGGGAGAATACACACACACACACACACAAACACAAACCTTGTAGGGGACTGTTCCACCCATAGGCTACCTATCTATCTGGGTTATGGGTTGGGGGGGGAGTTATAGTCAAGGAGGGGGTATGTCTAGGTGGGGGTTGCGTAATATATGTTACGTCTATGTGCTAGGTTTAAACACAAACGCACATGACCGCACAGATGAGCAATGGACCATGCCACGTGGGTTGAACTTGCAAGTGAATTGAAGGATGTGTAACTGTGATATACAGATTATTTATTATTAAGATGTATAAACTGGACATAACTATTATCATCTTATATTCTCTCAACTAATCACATTTGATTATATTTCTCTATCCCGTTTTCTCCCCCCATATTTATAATATTTTTATTTAACAAAATCGGTTTTTTTACATTGTGTTTTTCCCTTCTAATACTTGCTTATATTTTTTTATATATTCTCTATATATTTTTTATATATATTTTTTTTTTTATCTTTATTCTTATTTTCACTCTTATCCTCCTTTATATTTTACCTTATTCTTACTTTTATACCTTATTATAGTGTAATCTTCCCCATGCCTTATTATACATTATTAATTATAGATTATTATTATTACTCTTATCCCATTTCTAATTACCTCGTGTACTTTCTCCTCCGTTATATATATATTGTATGCCCTTTGTGTGTGTGTAGCCTCTGCACACCCTCTGCACCCTACTATCGACGCCACCCCATCTATGGCTCCACTAACCACTCGACTCCCGGGAATGAATATGACCACAGCTAGTAAACAAGGGCCCACACCCCACCCTCCCGCACCAAAATTAGACTTATCGTCCCCTGCTTTTGCTCTTTACTCTCTAAACTCTTTGTTCTTGAATGTTTGGTTGGTAGAGTCCATAACACCAATCAAACCCCTTTTATAGCTCTGAAGAATCCTACGGTTACGTAAGGAAGAAACATTGTAAGCCAATAAAAATCTTTTGATGTTGTAGACGCTCTTGTGTTCTTTATCATATATACGGCTCTGCTCCAAAGCATAGAGCTAATTATTATGCTGCCAATACCTTAATGGGACACAGGTATACAATACCTAACTCCTATTAATCTAAGTACTTATATATATTTATATATATGTGTGAGTATATATGTATATACACACAACATAACACCTTGTGGAGTCGTAGAGGCACCATCATACGGTGCGTCAAGGGCACATTTAAACCTGGCGGAGCCCAACCCTCTCCAGGTCTGAACACGATTTTTCCTATAGAGGAAGAATCGAGCGCAGTACTGGACTGGTACTTTTTTTATCGACCTCAAATGAATGAAAAGCAAAGTTGAGCACGCGGGATTTGAACTCAGAGCGCGCAATCTCTTTTCATTAATAACTGCATTGTTTCTATCCAGGGACTATATTGAAAAATATTGGTTATTGCATGAGAGTATTTTGGTCAGCCCATGAACATTTCAGCCGATTCATATATATATATGTGTGTGTGTGTGTGTGTGTGTGTGTGTGTGTGTGTGTGTGTGTGTGTGTGTGTGTGTGTGTGTGTGTGTGTGTGTAACTATATATATATATATATATATATATATATATATATATATATATATATATACATACATGCTGAAGTGGAGTCTGTGCTGCTGTATGGGTCTGAGACTTGGACACTGACCAAGAAACTCACTCATATGGTGGATGGGTGCTACACGAGAATGCTGAGGATGGCTCTGAACATTAATCAGTATACGCGGAGGATGAAAAACTCAGAGCTGTATGGGAGCCTCCCAAAAGTCAGCTCAAAAGTGACACAGAGGAGACTGAGGTTAGCTGGACATGCTCACCGACATCCAGAGTTGACACTGCACTCAGTGCTCCTGTGGGAGCCCCTGCATGGACACACTGGACGAGGAAGACCAAGGTTAACATATGTTTATGCCCTAAGGACAGACACTGGTCTGTTGGAGACGCAGGACATGGCAGAGATAATGAGGGACAGAGACCGCTGGAGAGAACTCGTCCATGGATCTCGGGAATTTTACCCGCCCTAGAAATAGATAGATATACATGCATATATATATATATATATATATATATATATATATATATATATATATATATATATATATATATATATATATATCTTTAAATCGTTTGGAAGCCTCGGTGGGGGAAAGGTTGTCTGTTGGAAAGGTGCGAAACGCGTCCTCCGCTGTTTGTTGTTTTGAATATTCAAAACATCAAACAGCGGAGGACGCGTTTCGCACCTTTCCGACAGACAACCTTTCCTCCACCCCGGAAAAAAACCCCAGTTGATGGATGTGAATCCGAAATATATAGGGACAATTAAATCTCTCCCAATGTAACTCTCTCTCGTGTTGTTGTTTTTATTTTATCCTTTATACTCTTGCCTTCATTCCTCTACACGTCTTATACACGCCACGCATCTCAACGTACACCCACATACATCTATCTCTCCACCACCGGATCTTGTTACCCGGAGATTTACCCATTTGCATTGTCGAGGCTTCCAAACGACTTAAAGATATTTACCTATTATTCCACAATGCTTCAAGCAAACTTCAATACTCTCTTATATATATATATATATATATATATATATATATATATATATATATATATATATATATATATATATATATATATATATATATATATATATATATATATATATATATATATATATATATATATATATATATATATATATATATATATATATATATATATATATATATATATATATATATATATATATATATATATATATATAAAGATAGTGTGGTAAGAAATCAAGTAGCTGTTGAAACGGCCGGAGCTCAGCCGTCGGGGTCCTGACTCTTTTCATATATATATATATATATAACTCTTTTTACCTGTTCCAGCCATCCGGCTGAGGCCATGCTCGAGCACCACCCTTATATATATATATGTATATATATATATATATATATATATATATATATATATATATATATATATATATATATATATATATATATATATATATATAAGTTCGGATCTAGCAGTCGAAACGGCCGGAGCTCAGCCGTTGGGGTCCTGACTCTTTTCATATATGTATATATATATATGTGCATCTGTGCGCCTATGTTAGTTGATATATTAAATTATATATATATATATATATATATATATATATATATATATATATATATATATGACGGGCTTCCACACAGTTGTTGTCTAGCAAATTTCACTCACAATGTATTGATCAACCCAATGCCACAGAATATGACTTTTCTCAAAGTACCACATAGTGAAAGTGAACCGGAAACTACGTGTTTGCGTAGTGAAACCACTAACCACACAAATTTCAGGATAGCCCCCTCAGACGTTTTCCCGGCGCCCTGGAGGCAATCCATAATGCTGCAAATGATACCTTCGTCTAGCGCGCCTCTCTAGCTATTATGCATATGTCATACGACAAGAAAATTAACCACACAGCCATGTCTGTATTTTTATATCATTTTTGTTTTTCAAAGGACAACAAAAAATATGGCGGCGTCTTCCTCTCATAATTACAGAGTCCCGGAAATAATGGTCTCTAACCTATTGGGTTGTGTTGAACAAGTCAATACTCATAAATGTAACAGATTCGATCGACTTTTTATCGATCCACCTTTGTCTTAACTGAGGTCAAGTCAGTCAATTCAGTAATCTAAAACCTTCTGCTTATTCTTCTTATTCTTTTCTTCTTTTTTTCTTTTTCTTCTTCTCTTCGTTTTCTTTTTTCTTCTTTTTTCTTCTTTTTTTTCTTTTTTCTCTTTCTTCTTCTTAATCTTGTTTCTTCTTTTTCTTTTTCTACTTCTTATTATTCTCTTGGGCGGTGGACTGGCAGTATCGGTAGAGGGTCGGACACCATGCTTTGCAGCATAGAGTTATGACCCTTTCTGATCTGAGTTCAAATCCCGCCGAGGTTAACTTTGCCTTTCATCCTTAAAATAAAGTACCAGTAATACACTGAGATAATTGCTGGCATTATGCCTAAAGTAGCTTGCCATTCTGAGTTCAAATCCCGCCGAGGTTAACTTTGCCTTTCATCCTTACGGGGTCGATAAAATAAAGTACCAGTGATACACTGTGTAATTGCTGGCCTTGTGCTAAAAGTAGAAACAATTATTACTATTCTCTTTTTCTTCCTTTTCTTGTTGTTGTTATTCTTCTTCGCCGATTCCTGAGAGCATCGTGGTGGGTACAGAGTCCTCAAGCATGCTTTCCAATGGGTCCCCTCAGAATCAACCGTCACCAATTGATCCGGCTGGATCCCCAAGCGATACCAGCCGAGATCATGTATGTTATCCAAACATGGTATACCCTTGAGTCTCCTGCCGGTTGGTTTTGCCCGTGAAACCTCTGACAAAAAAATCAATTTCTTCCAGATAAAAAAAAATACAATATCTATTACTTGTAAAGAGAAATAAATAGCACTTAACACCTAATGGAGTCCTAGGAGCGCCTTCCTGACATATAGTGTCTTATGCATTTTAAACCTGGCGGAGCCCATCCTCTCCAGGTCTGAGAAAGAAAGAGAGCAAGAGAAAAAGAAGGAAAGTAACATAGCGGAAGAATCGATCCTAGCACCGTGCTTGTATTTTATGTTTCTACATTGAAAGGATGAAAGGCAAAGTAGATCTCAGCTGGATTTGAACTCAGAGCGCAGAGAGCCGGAATAAATAGCAGTCAAATATCACTCACATCACACAACACCGTATTAAAAAAGGAAGAATACATTGGACAATTTACTCCTAAATGTATTGTCTCAATAAAAAAAATTAAGATGGCCACAGCTGGAACTCTTTGATCTGCATTCTCATCGATCAAAGCTGACCTGAGGCTTAGCAACTATAATACACCTAACATAATATATAAAATATGAGTGGATCTGTACCGTCCATAATTACAGCAATGGCCTTAAATGTATTTCATTTTTGGAGTCCAGGGTTGGTATGCCATACGAGGGGGTGTTGAAAAGTCCCTGGCTTTGAGTAAAATAAAATACAAGAGGATCAGTTAATTATGATTATTCAACATCTCTCAGATTCACACACTTATTGCAGCGGTCCTTCAGTTTTTCTAAGCCCTGTAAAAAGAACTCGGAAAGTTGGGCCTCCATCCAGCTTTCTGTAGCAGCGATCAAGCCAAGAACTCCTCAGCAGCTCCTCGTATATACCTAAATTACCCAATATGTCTGGGAAATTTGCGTTTCGATAAATTAATAGATTGCATAAGAGAAATCTTATAGTTTATGTTGAAGTGATTAAGATAATATTTTGATGATTTACTTCTAAGATTTGTAGTTGTTATTTCGTAGCTGAAGAAATAAGCAGAGGGATATACACAAGCTACTCTTGTGGGAACCAACTTACGGGAGACGCAGTAAAGGAGTACCAGCTCGAAACATCATTGATCAACTCTCCGACGATACAAACCTCAGTAGGGAACAATGGAAAATCGTGAATTGTAGAGAGATTTGTCAGGAATATTCGACTGTGGTCGCAATGATGATGACTTCTGGGATATACATAAACGTTAAGCACATATGTACAAATGACATACAGGATTAAATGTATGAATAACTTTGGAGAAATAGCTAATTACAGAGACAAATGTAAGGTTAGAAACCTTGACCTTGTAACTGGAAAGCGTTCTTATTGTAGCAACATGGCTGAAATAGGAAATTCATTGACTGTATGTGAATGTATGTTTGTGTGTGTAAATTTTAAAGTTAAACAGATATAATTAGAGTGTACATGAAAACATATACAATATATTTATGTACAATAAACATATGAGGGCCTCGCTACTGCCAATTACATAGATATATATAAATAGATATCAGACCTATCAACCTCTAAAAACCGAAACGGGGAGTACCATGAAAATAAGTGCCCCAAAACGCGGAGAAATGAGGCAAAATGAGATGTTACATAATATAAGCCGTACCAAAAGTGGGTCTGACGGGAAGAGTTGACAGGTCTGAGATATATACGTAAGTACGCACAACGTATTGGTATGGTTGATATTAAACTACTCCTCTTCTCTAACATCCGTGGATCCGATGCAAATTAGACCTCCACGCAAGTTAGACATTCTATTCTTTTCTGAGACACAACTCTTTCAACCTCCATCTGTAGACTATCTCTGTTATCCAGGTCACTCTTCTTACTCTAATTTCACTCCAAAAAGTGGTGTCTGCACATAAGTAAATTCTACTCACACTCCTCGATTTTTCCACCTAGTTATCAGTAACAATGGTTTCGAGTTAATCTGTCTCAGATTCTTCCAGGATCACGCCATGAAATACATTTGCTTCTACTACCGCTTTCCGAACTCCGCCAAACTACGAATAACACTTCGGCCACCATATCTCTTCCTGCATCACAGATATCTATCTCACTTCACTCTTCTTTGAAAGTATCGTTCTCGGTGGCTTCAACACAAATCTCATTGTCTCACACATTCTTCCCATAAGGTGACGAATTGGCAGATTTTAAAGCGTTGGAATAAATGCCTCGACAATTTTTTCTAACTCTCTGCCCTCTGAGTTCAAAACCCACTGAAGTCAACTTTGCCTTTCACTCGTTTAAGGTCGATAAATGTCATACCAGTCCAGTTCTAAGATCGGTGCTTCTTCTACGTCTCTCTCTCGCTCCTTCCCCCCCCCTCTCTCTCTCTCGTCTCTCTTTTCTCTCTCTCTCTCATTCATCTCTCTCTCCCTCATCTCTCTCCCTTATCTCTCTCTCCCTCTCATCTCTCTCTCTCTCTTTCTTTCTCTCTCAAATTCACTGAAAGAAACTGGTTGTGTTCCAACCTGGAGAGGGAATAGGCTCTGCCAGATTTCAAATTCCCAAGACAAGCCACGTGCCCCTAAGACTCCATTAAGGATTACGAGTCCATAGATACCTGGAAATACACCTGACGTATCTAAAACAGGTAGGAGTGTGACTTTAGTCATTCTATTACTCATAACCTTCCACACAGATGATCACGGGCCTTAAGACTTAGGTGATGGCATTGATAACTGTGCTGAAGTAATTCAAGCAAAAAACAGGCCTATAACGACTGCCACTTGCACGATAATTTTATGAGCTGATTGTTCCGTTAGACAACTGGAACGATCTTCGTCGGAATTGACGGAGATCCAACACAACACATTTAAAAGCGAAACATCTCAAGAACAGAATATATATATATAATACAAATTCAAACGATATATGTTTTCACTCATAGAAAGAATCAGCTCAATATATATATATATATATATGTATATATATATATAAATATATAATAAGTTGA
>OZ024743.1:56985566-57013066 GCA_964016885.1 Eledone cirrhosa | reverse complement strand
CTGAGTAGTAAAAACACGTCTCTGACCCTCAGTACTCGGCAGTGTGTTAGTTAGTATCACCCTAACTGAGTAGTAAAAACACGTCTCTGGCCCTCAGTACTCGGCAGTGTGTTAGTTAGTATCACCCTAACTGAGTAGTAAAAACACGTCTCTGACCCTCAGTACTCGGCAGTGTGTTAGTTAGTATCACCCTAACTGAGCAGTAAAAACACGTCTCTGGCCCTCAGTACTCGGCAGTGTGTTAGTTAGTATCACCCTAGCTAAGCAGAAAAACATGTCTCTGGCCCTCAGTACTCGGCAGTGTGTTAGTTAGTATCACCCTAACTGAGTAGTAAAAACACGTCTCTGACCCTCAGTACTCGGCAGTGTGTCAGTTAGTATCACCCTAACTGAGTAGTAAAAACACGTCTCTGACCCTCAGTACTCGGCAGTGTGTTAGTTAGTATCACCCTAGCTAAGCAGTAAAAACACGTCTCTGGCCCTCAGTACTCGGCAGTGTGTTAGTTAGTATCACCCTAACTGAGTAGTAAAAACACGTCTCTGACCCTCAGTACTCGGCAGTGTGTCAGTTAGTATCACCCTAACTGAGTAGTAAAAACACGTCTCTGACCCTCAGTACTCGGCAGTGTGTTAGTTAGTATCACCCTAACTGAGTAGTAAAAACACGTCTCTGACCCTCAGTACTCGGCAGTGTGTCAGTTAGTATCACCCTAACTGAGTAGTAAAAACACGTCTCTGACCCTCAGTACTCGGCAGTGTGTTAGTTAGTATCACCCTAACTGAGTAGTAAAAACACGTCTCTGACCCTCAGTACTCGGCAGTGTGTCAGTTAGTATCACCCTAACTGAGTAGTAAAAACACGTCTCTGGCCCTCAGTACTCGGCAGTGTGTTAGTTAGTATCACCCTAACTGAGTAGTAAAAACACGTCTCTGACCCTCAGTACTCGGCAGTGTGTCAGTTAGTATCACCCTAACTGAGTAGTAAAAACACGTCTCTGACCCTCAGTACTCGGCAGTGTGTTAGTTAGTATCACCCTAGCTAAGCAGTAAAAACACGTCTCTGACCCTCAGTACTCGGCAGTGTGTTAGTTAGTATCACCCTAACTGAGTAGTAAAAACACGTGTCTGACCCTCAGTACTCGGCAGTGTGTCAGTTAGTATCACCCTAACTGAGTAGTAAAAACACGTCTCTGACCCTCAGTACTCGGCAGTGTGTTAGTTAGTATCACCCTAACTGAGTAGTAAAAACACGTCTCTGACCCTCAGTACTCGGCAGTGTGTCAGTTAGTATCACCCTAACTGAGTAGTAAAAACACGTCTCTGACCCTCAGTACTCGGCAGTGTGTCAGTTAGTATCACCCTAACTGAATAGTAAAATCACGTCTCTGACCCTCAGTACTCGGCAGTGTGTTAGTTAGTATCACCCTAACTGAGTAGTAAAAACACGTCTCTGACCCTCAGTACTCGGCAGTGTGTCAGTTAGTATCACCCTAACTGAGTAGTAAAAACACGTCTCTGGCCCTCAGTACTCGGCAGTGTGTTAGTTAGTATCACCCTAACTGAGTAGTAAAAACACGTCTCTGACCCTCAGTACTCGGCAGTGTGTCAGTTAGTATCACCCTAACTGAGTAGTAAAAACACGTCTCTAGCCCTCAGTACTCGGCAGTGTGTTAGTTAGTATCACCCTAACTGAGTAGTAAAAACACGTCTCTGGCCCTCAGTACTCGGCAGTGTGTTAGTTAGTATCACCCTAACTGAGTAGTAAAAACACGTCTCTGACCCTCAGTACTCGGCAGTGTGTTAGTTAGTATCACCCTAACTGAGCAGTAAAAACACGTCTCTGGCCCTCAGTACTCGGCAGTGTGTTAGTTAGTATCACCCTAACTGAGTAGTAAAAACACGTCTCTCACCCTCAGTACTCGGCAGTGTGTCAGTTAGTATCACCCTAACTGAGTAGTAAAAACACGTCTCTGACCCTCAGTACTCGGCAGAGTGTTAGTTAGTATCACCCTAGCTAAGCAGTAAAAACACGTCTCTGGCCCTCAGTACTCGGCAGTGTGTTAGTTAGTATCACCCTAACTGAGTATTAAAAACACGTCTCTGACCCTCAGTACTCGGCAGTGTGTTAGTTATTATCACCCTAACTGAGTAGTAAAAACACGTCTCTGACCCTCAGTACTCGGCAGTGTGTTAGTTAGTAGCACCCTAACTGAGCAGTAAAAACACGTCTCTGGCCCTCAGTACTCGGCAGTGTGTTAGTTAGTATCACCCTAACTGAGTAGTAAAAACACGTCTCTGGCCCTCAGTACTCGGCAGTGTGTTAGTTAGTATCACCCTAGCTAAGCAGTAAAAACACGTCTCTGGCCCTCAGTACTCGGCAGTGTGTTAGTTAGTATCACCCTAACTGAGTAGTAAAAACACGTCTCTGACCCTCAGTACTCGGCAGTGTGTCAGTTAGTATCACCCTAACTGAGTAGTAAAAACACGTCTCTGACCCTCAGTACTCGGCAGTGTGTTAGTTAGTATCACCCTAGCTAAGCAGTAAAAACACGTCTCTGGCCCTCAGTACTCGGCAGTGTGTTAGTTAGTATCACCCTAACTGAGTAGTAAAAACACGTCTCTGGCCCTCAGTACTCGGCAGTGTGTTAGTTAGTATCACCCTAACTGAGTAGTAAAAACACGTCTCTGACCCTCAGTACTCGGCAGTGTGTCAGTTAGTATCACCCTAACTGAGTAGTAAAAACACGTCTCTGACCCTCAGTACTCGGCAGTGTGTTAGTTAGTATCACCCTAACTGAGTAGTAAAAACACGTCTCTCACCCTCAGTACTCGGCAGTGTGTTAGTTAGTATCACCCTAACTGAGTAGTAAAAACACGTCTCTGACCCTCAGTACTCGGCAGTGTGTCAGTTAGTATCACCCTAACTGAGTAGTAAAAACACGTCTCTGACCCTCAGTACTCGGCAGTGTGTTAGTTAGTATCACCCTAACTGAGTAGTAAAAACACGTCTCTGACCCTCAGTACTCGGCAGTGTGTCAGTTAGTATCACCCTAACTGAGTAGTAAAAACACGTCTCTGACCCTCAGTACTCGGCAGTGTGTTAGTTAGTATCACCCTAACTGAGTAGTAAAAACACGTCTCTGACCCTCAGTACTCGGCAGTGTGTCAGTTAGTATCACCCTAACTGAGTAGTAAAAACACGTCTCTGACCCTCAGTACTCGGCAGTGTGTTAGTTAGTATCACCCTAACTGAGTAGTAAAAACACGTCTCTGACCCTCAGTACTCGGCAGTGTGTCAGTTAGTATCACCCTAACTGAGTAGTAAAAACACGTCTCTGACCCTCAGTACTCGGCAGTGTGTTAGTTAGTATCACCCTAACTGAGTAGTAAAAACACGTCTCTGACCCTCAGTACTCGGCAGTGTGTTAGTTAGTATCACCCTAACTGAGTAGTAAAAACACGTCTCTGACCCTCAGTACTCGGCAGTGTGTCAGTTAGTATCACCCTAACTGAGTAGTAAAAACACGTCTCTGACCCTCAGTACTCGGCAGTGTGTTAGTTAGTATCACCCTAACTGAGTAGTAAAAACACGTCTCTGGCCCTCAGTACTCGGCTGTGTGTTAGTTAGTATCACCCTAACTGAGTAGTAAAAACACGTCTCTGACCCTCAGTACTCGGCAGTGTGTTAGTTAGTATCACCCTAACTGAGTAGTAAAAACACGTCTCTGACACTCAGTACTCGGCAGTGTGTCAGTTAGTATCACCCTAACTAAGTAGTAAAAACACGTCTCTGGCCCTCAGTACTCGGCAGTGTGTTAGTTAGTATCACCCTAGCTGAACAGTGAAAACACGTCTCTGACCCTCAGTACTCGGCAGTGTGTTAGTTAGTATCACCCTAGCTGAGTAGTAAAAACACGTCTCTGACCCTCAGTACTCGGCAGTGTGTCAGTTAGTATCACCCTAACTGAGTAGTAAAAACACGTCTCTGACCCTCAGTACTCGGCAGTGTGTTAGTTAGTATCACCCTAGCTGAGTAGTAAAAACACGTCTCGGACCCTCAGTACTCGGCAGTGTGTCAGTTAGTATCACCCTAGCTGAGTAGTAAAAACACGTCTCTGGCCCTCAGTACTCGGCAGTGTGTTAGTTAGTATCACCCTAGCTGAGTAATAAAAACACGTCTCTGGCCCTCAGTACTCGGCAGTGTGTTAGTTAGTATCACCCTAACTGAGTAGTAAAAACACGTCTCTGACTCTCAGTACTCGGCAGTGTGTCAGTTAGTATCACCCTAACTGAGTAGTAAAAACACGTCTCTGGCCCTCAGTACTCGGCAGTGTGTTAGTTAGTATCACCCTAACTGAGTAGTAAAAACACGTCTCTGGCCCTCAGTACTCGGCAGTGTGTTAGTTAGTATCACCCTAACTGAGTAGTAAAAACACGTCTCTGACCCTCAGTACTCGGCAGTGTGTTAGTTAGTATCACTCTAACTGAGCAGTAAAAACACGTCTCTGGCCCTCAGTACTCAGCAGTGTGTTAGTTAGTATCACCCTAACTGAGTAGTAAAAACACGTCTCTGGCCCTCAGTACTCGGCAGTGTGTTAGTTAGTATCACCCTAGCTAAGCAGTAAAAACACGTCTCTGGCCCTCAGTACTCGGCAGTGTGTGAGTTACTATCACCCTAACTGAGTAGTAAAAATACGTCTCTGACCCTCAGTACTCGGCAGTGTGTCAGTTAGTATCACCCTAACTGAGTAGTAAAAACACGTCTCTGACCCTCAGTACTCTGCAGTGTGTCAGTTAGTATCACCCTAACTGAGTAGTAAAAACACGTCTCTGGCCCTCAGTACTCGGCAGTGTGTTAGTTAGTATCACTCTAACTGAGCAGTAAAAACACGTCTCTGGCCCTCAGTACTCAGCAGTGTGTTAGTTAGTATCACCCTAACTGAGTAGTAAAAACACGTCTCTGGCCCTCAGTACTCGGCAGTGTGTTAGTTAGTATCACCCTAGCTAAGCAGTAAAAACACGTCTCTGGCCCTCAGTACTCGGCAGTGTGTGAGTTACTATCACCCTAACTGAGTAGTAAAAATACGTCTCTGACCCTCAGTACTCGGCAGTGTGTCAGTTAGTATCACCCTAACTGAGTAGTAAAAACACGTCTCTGACCCTCAGTACTCTGCAGTGTGTCAGTTAGTATCACCCTAACTGAGTAGTAAAAACACGTCTCTGACCCTCAGTACTCGGCAGTGTGTTAGTTAGTATCACCCTAGCTAAGCAGTAAAAACACGTCTCTGGCCCTCAGTACTCGGCAGTGTGTTATTTAGTATCACCCTAACTGAGTAGTAAAAACACGTCCCTGGCCCTCAGTACTCGGCAGTGTGTTAGTTAGTATCACCCTAACTGAGTAGTAAAAACACGTCTCTGACCCTCAGTACTCGGCAGTGTGTTAGTTAGTATCACCCTAACTGAGTAGTAAAAACACGTCTCTGACCCTCAGTACTCGACAGTGTGTCAGTTAGTATCACCCTAACTGAGTAGTAAAAACACGTCTCTGACCCTCAGTACTCGGCAGTGTGTTAGTTAGTATAACCCTAACTGAGTAGTAAAAACACGTCTCTGACCCTCAGTACTCGGCAGTGTGTCAGTTAGTATCACCCTAACTGAGTAGTAAAAACACGTCTCTGACCCTCAGTACTCGGCAGTGTGTTAGTTAGTATCACCCTAACTGAGTAGTAAAAACACGTCTCTGACCCTCAGTACTCGGCAGTGTGTTAGTTAGTATCACCCTAACTGAGTAGTAAAAACACGTCTCTGGCCCTCAGTACTCGGCAGTGTGTTAGTTAGTATCACCCTAACTGAGTAGTAAAAACACGTCTCTGACCCTCAGTACTCGGCAGTGTGTTAGTTAGTATCACCCTAACTGAGCAGTAAAAACACGTCTCTGGCTCTCAGTACTCGGCAGTGTGTTAGTTAGTATCACCCTAGCTAAGCAGAAAAACATGTCTCTGGCCCTCAGTACTCGGCAGTGTGTTAGTTAGTATCACCCTAACTGAGTAGTAAAAACACGTCTCTGACCCTCAGTACTCGGCAGTGTGTCAGTTAGTATCACCCTAACTGAGTAGTAAAAACACGTCTCTGACCCTCAGTACTCGGCAGTGTGTTAGTTAGTATCACCCTAGCTAAGCAGTAAAAACACGTCTCTGACCCTCAGTACTCGGCAGTGTGTTAGTTAGTATCACCCTAACTGAGTAGTAAAAACACGTGTCTGACCCTCAGTACTCGGCAGTGTGTCAGTTAGTATCACCCTAACTGAGTAGTAAAAACACGTCTCTGACCCTCAGTACTCGGCAGTGTGTTAGTTAGTATCACCCTAACTGAGTAGTAAAAACACGTCTCTGACCCTCAGTACTCGGCAGTGTGTCAGTTAGTATCACCCTAACTGAGTAGTAAAAACACGTCTCTGACCCTCAGTACTCGGCAGTGTGTCAGTTAGTATCACCCTAACTGAATAGTAAAATCACGTCTCTGACCCTCAGTACTCGGCAGTGTGTTAGTTAGTATCACCCTAACTGAGTAGTAAAAACACGTCTCTGACCCTCAGTACTCGGCAGTGTGTCAGTTAGTATCACCCTAACTGAGTAGTAAAAACACGTCTCTGGCCCTCAGTACTCGGCAGTGTGTTAGTTAGTATCACCCTAACTGAGTAGTAAAAACACGTCTCTGACCCTCAGTACTCGGCAGTGTGTCAGTTAGTATCACCCTAACTGAGTAGTAAAAACACGTCTCTAGCCCTCAGTACTCGGCAGTGTGTTAGTTAGTATCACTCTAACTGAGTAGTAAAAACACGTCTCTGGCCCTCAGTACTCGGCAGTGTGTTAGTTAGTATCACCCTAACTGAGTAGTAAAAACACGTCTCTGACCCTCAGTACTCGGCAGTGTGTTAGTTAGTATCACCCTAACTGAGCAGTAAAAACACGTCTCTGGCCCTCAGTACTCGGCAGTGTGTTAGTTAGTATCACCCTAACTGAGTAGTAAAAACACGTCTCTCACCCTCAGTACTCGGCAGTGTGTCAGTTAGTATCACCCTAACTGAGTAGTAAAAACACGTCTCTGACCCTCAGTACTCGGCAGAGTGTTAGTTAGTATCACCCTAGCTAAGCAGTAAAAACACGTCTCTGGCCCTCAGTACTCGGCAGTGTGTTAGTTAGTATCACCCTAACTGAGTATTAAAAACACGTCTCTGACCCTCAGTACTCGGCAGTGTGTTAGTTATTATCACCCTAACTGAGTAGTAAAAACACGTCTCTGACCCTCAGTACTCGGCAGTGTGTTAGTTAGTATCACCCTAACTGAGTAGTAAAAACACGTCTCTGACCCTCAGTACTCGGCAGTGTGTTAGTTAGTATCACCCTAACTGAGTAGTAAAAACACGTCTCTGGCCCTCAGTACTCGGCAGTGTGTTAGTTAGTATCACCCTAACTGAGTAGTAAAAACACGTCTCTGACCCTCAGTACTCGGCAGTGTGTTAGTTAGTATCACCCTAACTGAGCAGTAAAAACACGTCTCTGGCTCTCAGTACTCGGCAGTGTGTTAGTTAGTATCACCCTAGCTAAGCAGAAAAACATGTCTCTGGCCCTCAGTACTCGGCAGTGTGTTAGTTAGTATCACCCTAACTGAGTAGTAAAAACACGTCTCTGACCCTCAGTACTCGGCAGTGTGTCAGTTAGTATCACCCTAACTGAGTAGTAAAAACACGTCTCTGACCCTCAGTACTCGGCAGTGTGTTAGTTAGTATCACCCTAGCTAAGCAGTAAAAACACGTCTCTGACCCTCAGTACTCGGCAGTGTGTTAGTTAGTATCACCCTAACTGAGTAGTAAAAACACGTGTCTGACCCTCAGTACTCGGCAGTGTGTCAGTTAGTATCACCCTAACTGAGTAGTAAAAACACGTCTCTGACCCTCAGTACTCGGCAGTGTGTTAGTTAGTATCACCCTAACTGAGTAGTAAAAACACGTCTCTGACCCTCAGTACTCGGCAGTGTGTCAGTTAGTATCACCCTAACTGAGTAGTAAAAACACGTCTCTGACCCTCAGTACTCGGCAGTGTGTCAGTTAGTATCACCCTAACTGAATAGTAAAATCACGTCTCTGACCCTCAGTACTCGGCAGTGTGTTAGTTAGTATCACCCTAACTGAGTAGTAAAAACACGTCTCTGACCCTCAGTACTCGGCAGTGTGTCAGTTAGTATCACCCTAACTGAGTAGTAAAAACACGTCTCTGGCCCTCAGTACTCGGCAGTGTGTTAGTTAGTATCACCCTAACTGAGTAGTAAAAACACGTCTCTGACCCTCAGTACTCGGCAGTGTGTCAGTTAGTATCACCCTAACTGAGTAGTAAAAACACGTCTCTAGCCCTCAGTACTCGGCAGTGTGTTAGTTAGTATCACTCTAACTGAGTAGTAAAAACACGTCTCTGGCCCTCAGTACTCGGCAGTGTGTTAGTTAGTATCACCCTAACTGAGTAGTAAAAACACGTCTCTGACCCTCAGTACTCGGCAGTGTGTTAGTTAGTATCACCCTAACTGAGCAGTAAAAACACGTCTCTGGCCCTCAGTACTCGGCAGTGTGTTAGTTAGTATCACCCTAACTGAGTAGTAAAAACACGTCTCTCACCCTCAGTACTCGGCAGTGTGTCAGTTAGTATCACCCTAACTGAGTAGTAAAAACACGTCTCTGACCCTCAGTACTCGGCAGAGTGTTAGTTAGTATCACCCTAGCTAAGCAGTAAAAACACGTCTCTGGCCCTCAGTACTCGGCAGTGTGTTAGTTAGTATCACCCTAACTGAGTATTAAAAACACGTCTCTGACCCTCAGTACTCGGCAGTGTGTTAGTTATTATCACCCTAACTGAGTAGTAAAAACACGTCTCTGACCCTCAGTACTCGGCAGTGTGTTAGTTAGTAGCACCCTAACTGAGCAGTAAAAACACGTCTCTGGCCCTCAGTACTCGGCAGTGTGTTAGTTAGTATCACCCTAACTGAGTAGTAAAAACACGTCTCTGGCCCTCAGTACTCGGCAGTGTGTTAGTTAGTATCACCCTAGCTAAGCAGTAAAAACACGTCTCTGGCCCTCAGTACTCGGCAGTGTGTTAGTTAGTATCACCCTAACTGAGTAGTAAAAACACGTCTCTGACCCTCAGTACTCGGCAGTGTGTCAGTTAGTATCACCCTAACTGAGTAGTAAAAACACGTCTCTGACCCTCAGTACTCGGCAGTGTGTTAGTTAGTATCACCCTAGCTAAGCAGTAAAAACACGTCTCTGGCCCTCAGTACTCGGCAGTGTGTTAGTTAGTATCACCCTAACTGAGTAGTAAAAACACGTCTCTGGCCCTCAGTACTCGGCAGTGTGTTAGTTAGTATCACCCTAACTGAGTAGTAAAAACACGTCTCTCACCCTCAGTACTCGGCAGTGTGTTAGTTAGTATCACCCTAACTGAGTAGTAAAAACACGTCTCTGACCCTCAGTACTCGGCAGTGTGTCAGTTAGTATCACCCTAACTGAGTAGTAAAAACACGTCTCTGACCCTCAGTACTCGGCAGTGTGTTAGTTAGTATCACCCTAACTGAGTAGTAAAAACACGTCTCTGACCCTCAGTACTCGGCAGTGTGTCAGTTAGTATCACCCTAACTGAGTAGTAAAAACACGTCTCTGACCCTCAGTACTCGGCAGTGTGTTAGTTAGTATCACCCTAACTGAGTAGTAAAAACACGTCTCTGACCCTCAGTACTCGGCAGTGTGTCAGTTAGTATCACCCTAACTGAGTAGTAAAAACACGTCTCTGACCCTCAGTACTCGGCAGTGTGTTAGTTAGTATCACCCTAACTGAGTAGTAAAAACACGTCTCTGACCCTCAGTACTCGGCAGTGTGTCAGTTAGTATCACCCTAACTGAGTAGTAAAAACACGTCTCTGACCCTCAGTACTCGGCAGTGTGTTAGTTAGTATCACCCTAACTGAGTAGTAAAAACACGTCTCTGACCCTCAGTACTCGGCAGTGTGTTAGTTAGTATCACCCTAACTGAGTAGTAAAAACACGTCTCTGACCCTCAGTACTCGGCAGTGTGTCAGTTAGTATCACCCTAACTGAGTAGTAAAAACACGTCTCTGACCCTCAGTACTCGGCAGTGTGTTAGTTAGTATCACCCTAACTGAGTAGTAAAAACACGTCTCTGGCCCTCAGTACTCGGCTGTGTGTTAGTTAGTATCACCCTAACTGAGTAGTAAAAACACGTCTCTGACCCTCAGTACTCGGCAGTGTGTTAGTTAGTATCACCCTAACTGAGTAGTAAAAACACGTCTCTGACACTCAGTACTCGGCAGTGTGTCAGTTAGTATCACCCTAACTAAGTAGTAAAAACACGTCTCTGGCCCTCAGTACTCGGCAGTGTGTTAGTTAGTATCACCCTAGCTGAACAGTGAAAACACGTCTCTGGCCCTCAGTGGTCAACAATGTTACTTAGTATCGCCCGAGCTGAGCAGTCAAAACACGTCTCTGGCCCTCAGTATCCAGCGGTCTGTTAATCAGTGTCATCTTAATTAAGCAGTGAAAACACGTCCCTGGCCCTCAGCAGTCAGCAATATGAGTCAGTGTAACCCAGCTAAGCATTTAAAACACGTGTCTGACCCTCAGTAGTCAACAGCCTGTTACTTAATGTCACCGTAACGGACAGTGAAAACAAGTTTCTGACCCTTAGCAGTCTGGGAGTCAGATGCGTGTTAATGTCACCTAGCCGAGCAGTGAAAACACTCTTCTGGCCCTTTGGAGTTAGCGATCTGTTAGTGTCACCTTAGATGAGCAGTGAAAATTCACCTCTGGCCTTCAACAGTTAGCATTCTTAGTTAGTGTTAACAATGAAAATACTCCTAATACGTATGTTATCGAAGTGAAAACATAAACCATTAATGAAAGGGTAAGCAACCTCAGCGGTCAGCAGTCTGTTAGTTCGAATCTCCTTAACCGAGCAATGAAAACGCACCTCTGACCCTCTGTTAGTCAGTGTCACCTTAAGAAAGCAGTGGAAACGCGCTTCTGGCCCTCAGGGGTCAGCCGTCTCTTAGTAGTATCACCTTAACTGAAAAATGAAAATATAATTATGGCTCTCGGCAGTCTGTTAGTCAGTGACGCTCGGAGATGTCTGGACAGCTTTTAAGAATCAGTCTGCTTCTCTTCTCACTCATCTAGCTCTCTGAACTCTGACTGACATCTTTAGCCTTAAAACAATTTCTTTATCTTTTCCGTCTCCACCGTGACACTCATGATTTCTTTTTGGCACCAGGCATAATTTATCATATTACAAGTCATCTATCACTCTTGTGGTAATTCTATCAAACATAAACCCAAGACCAGCAATTTAGGGAAGGGAAAAGCCAGTTAAATCGATCCCAGTACTTAACCGGTTCTTATTTTATTAACCCCGGAAAAATGAAAAGCAAAGTTGTTTTCAGCGAGATTTTAATTCAGCACGTAAAGAACCGCTGTAACTATGTCGCAAAGTATTTTGTCTGAAAGCTCTATCGATGCTACCAATCCACTGCCCACCACCCTTGGTACTAGCTGACCCCGAAGAAAATCCACGATTTAATTAGAAACAACTACCAAGTATTAATTATCAATATGACATTTTAAATGTTTTATTTATATGTTATACTAGCAGCAGGACCCGGCGTTGCACGGGGTAGGAAACATGAAATAGCAACATGCATATGCAAAGATTGAGGAATGTAGCTGTGTACTTTTTGAATTCCCTTATTCTCAGGGAATGATTGTTCATCTACTGGAAACGTAAAACACCAGCAGGCAGACTCCAGTAGTAGCGGTGTCAGTGGGTTGATTGCGGAAATCCTGTATGCGAAAGGAGTAAGTAAGTGTTGTGGGGCGGTGTATGTCGTAAGTCTGTTCATGAATTACGTCACAGATGGGGAACACACGTCAGTCTGAAGGAGCGACGTAGTCAATTGTGTGAAAACCAAGTAGGGATGAACGTTTAAGTAGGGATATTGAGATGACGAAATCAGCGTGGCAACGCAGCTGCAGCAGAAGGGGGCCATAGTGCAATTAGCACAAACACTGGGCGGCACTGGTTGCACTGCATTTACACAGCAACAAACGTGCGACAAAAGTGGTCACTGCGGAATTAGCACAACCGCTGTTCAGCGTACTTGCGCAGGACGTTCATACTGCAGTGTAGGTGCAACAAAAGGGGTCTTAGTAGAAGTAGCACAGACGTGAGTTTTACGGTGTCAATAACATGGCAACGTACACAGGGCCCGGATTTGTGCGTGATGAAAGTACGAAGCGTCAACAGGGTGCCGACAAATATTTTAAGGTCCTCCTCATTTCCTCAACCCCACGAAAATGGTCCTGTTTAAAAGTAAGTAAGTATTGTGTCCTGTTAAATAAACCAAATTTTTTAACGAAATATTATACGCTACTTACGATGTTTAAGTAGCGTTCATATTGAAAATGAAAAAGGCATATAATGTCCAATGCTAATTCATAAATTTCCTAGAAACCATTAATGGAATCGGAGATCTTTTTGTCCACAACAATGTGAGGGGACTAACTAATGTGTGCTGAAAATTTCGAGGAAATGGGTTGGATTATCTTTAAGTAACGCCTCAAAAGAGACTAAAAATGCCTTTAAAATGCGGTTTTTCGCCTAATGCAGAAAAAGTTAACATTTTTTTAGCCCATTGCACTTCAAGAAATATAAGTAACGTATTGGTCGAGAGTAAAGAGCGTATTAAAGTCACATCTGAACAGTAGGAATGCCATAAGTGCAGTAAATTCCCGAGCTGTGTCTAATATTAGGTACAGTGCGGGAATTCTGAGATGGAATGTTGCTGAACAAAAAGAAATGGATAGGAAGACTAGGAAGCTATTGACTATCTACAACATGTTCCACAAGAGGAGTGATGTCGATAGACTCTACTTAAGGAGATCTGAAGGTGGAAGAGGTCTTATCAGCGTAGAGGACTGTGTTCAGATGGAGAAAAACAACCTACACAAATACGTGACTGATAGTAAGGAGCCAATGCTCAGAACTGTACTGAAGGAGGGGACAATAGACCAGGGGATGTCCAAGGAGGAAATAACATCAAGGAGAAAGAGCAGCCTTCAGGAAAAATCCCTTCATAGTATCTTCTTTGAGAAAACTGAATTTAGAGATCCATAGACATGGATATGGTTGAAAAGAGGAGACCTTAAAAAGGCTACAGAAGGAATGTTAATGGCTGCGCAGGAGCAGGCCCTCAAAACGAAGTGGTTGAAACACCATATTTACAAGGAGGAGGCTAGCCCACTGTACAGGATCTGTGGAGAGAGAGAGGAGACTGTGGCTCACATTGTATCCGAGTGTAAACACCCGGCCCAGACTCACTATAAGGGCTGGAGACATTATGTGATGGGCAGGGTGATCCACTGGCACCTATGCAAAGTAAACAATTTACCACATTCTGAGAAGTGGTATGAGCATAAGCCAGAGTCGGTGATAGAAAACGATCAGGTGAAGGTGCTGTGGGATTTTAGGATACAGACGGACAAGAAACTGGAACACAATAGACCTGACCTGGTGGTTGTGGACAAAGAAAAAAGATCGTGCCTGATTGTGGATGTGGCCTGCCCATTCGACACGAGAGTGCAAGAGAATGAGAGGGAGAAAATTAACCGATACCAGGACTTAAAGTGGGAGGTAAAAAGGATTTGGAACTGCCATGAAGTCAAAGTGGTCCCGATTGTCATAGGCGCACTAGGGAGTATCTCAAAAAGTTTCCAGGGATGGTTAAAGAAAATTGGCCCCTTCACGCTTTTTGGAACGTTTCAAAAGGCATGCTTGCTGGGAACAGCAAGAACCCTCCGATACGTCCTGAATATCTGAGGCTGCGGGTAGTGGCTTGATATTCATTTCAACAAACTTTCCAGTTAACTAACATCAATGACTGAGACTCAAAGAATAATAATAATAATAATAATAATAATAATAATAATAATAATAATAATAATAGCCATGTCTCTAGGGGAGAACGACCCCTCTAGTCTTGGTTGACACGCGTTCTAGAAGTGGTAACACGAAATGATTACCCCTTGGCGGATAAGGATAAAACGCGACAAAATAAAGTAAATGTCTAATGATAAAATCTCATACCGGATCGGCCGTCACCCGGGTAAAAAAGTGCCGCGTCCCTCAGAGCGGAACCAGACTGGGGTCGAAAAATCAGCTAATGGTTCAAACCTTCCCATCACTTCGGAGCTGGAGACCTCCCATAACCGGAATACTCCTACTGTTGGCCCTCCATGCTCACCACCAAGAAATCCAAAGAAAAAGAGAGAAAAATGGTCAAGGGAAGATAATAAAGAAGTCCTTGAGGCTTTCTACACTGCCATGTACTACCCATCAAATACATCGAATACAGAACAAACATATATCAACTGGAAAAAGAAACATCCCGAAAACAGAGGCTATATTGACAGTAACAAACTAGCCAATATACGAAGAAATATTGTAAGAAAAAAGTTACTAACTGATATAGAAATTGATCAGATCAAGCTAGTAGCACAAAGTCAGCGAAGGGAAAATGAAGCATGTGTCAGTGAAAACGAGGTAAACTGTAACACTTCGAATCCCAGGGTTGGGGCGGAATCACTGGCAACAGAACAAATTAAAGAAAGGAGCGAAAAAGTGGAGGGAGTGCATGCTCAGGATGAAACTCCAAATGAAAATAATGAGATCGTAAATGATAAAGAAATGAATGAGAATGAACTTGCCAACTTGAAGGATGAAATTATGATCGAATGGATGAAAATGAAAGAATCTGACATGGGGCAACGAGACACCCTCCCTAAGATCCAGAACTCCAAACAGAACCAAAAGATAATACACAAGACTAACATAATTCTCAAAAACATTATCATCACAAACAAACTAAACATTACTGACTTAAATCATCTCTATTATGCATCGGCTAAAGTCACCACTCACTTATGTGGAGTGAAGATGAAAAAACAAAGGAATTCCCACAAGAAATCTACTTGGCAAGATAACATCAATCGCCAAATAAACCTTCTCCGATCTGACATAGAAATGTTAACAAACTATAAAGTAGGTGAACATGTTAAACAAACTAAATTTAGAAAATTGGAAAAAAAGTACAGTATAAGATCAACATGTGACATAGACATGCTGATAGAAACAATCAAGCAAAAAGTGTCGGCCAAAGCTGCTCGTATAAGGCGCTTTGAAAAACGATCTAGATTCTATAAGGACAATAATATGTTCAAAAACAACCAAAGAAACTTCTACAGAAAAATTGGTAAGTCAACAATAACTGCTAAATCAATACCACCCAAGGAGGAAGTGCAAGAATTCTGGGAAAAGATCTGGGCCGAAGAAAAAGTTCATAACATACATGCCCCATGGATAGACAGACAAATGAAAGAAACAGCTCACCTTGAAGAACAAACATGGGAAAATATAACAGTTGAACAGCTGCGCTTGGCTCTAAGAAAAACCAGCAAATGGAAATCCCCAGGAAAAGACAAAATACAAAACTTTTGGATAAATGCCTTCACAGAGTCTCATGAGCTGTTAGCCCAACTTTACAATGAAATAGTTAAGGAGCCAGAAAAGATACCATCATGGCTAGTTAACGGCATTACATTCCTGCTACCGAAGAATGATGAGACAAACAATCCCAAAAATTACAGACCGATAACCTGCTTGACCACAATGTATAAAATTTTAACATCAGTCCTAACTGAATACACATATGACCACCTGATAACAAATGACCTATTTCCCATTGAGCAGAAAGGGTGTAAACGAGGCTCATATGGCTGTAAGGATCAGCTTCTGGTTAACAAAATGATACTGGAAGATTGTCATAAAAGACACAAAAATCTATCGATTGCTTGGATAGATTATAAAAAAGCATTCGATAGTTTGCCACACAGTTGGATTGAAAAATGTTTAGAGATTTTCAAAATAGCCCCCGTTGTCAGGAGGTTTTTGTCATTCAGTATGAGGACATGGAGAACGACACTCCTTTTGAATAGTGAAACAAAATCACTGGAAGCTGGAGAAGTTAACATTAATTGTGGAATTGTTCAGGGTGACTCTTTATCACCGCTTTTATTCTGCATCGCACTTATACCATTAAGTAAAATGCTCAATGAAACAAAACATGGATATAGAGTCTATGACAAAACCATTAATCACCTGTTCTACATGGATGACCTGAAACTATTTGCAAAAAATGATGAACAATTGCACGGGCTATTATCCACTGTGAAGCAGTTCAGTGATGACATTAAAATGGAGTTTGGACTGGATAAATGCGCCAAAGCAACGTTCACCAGAGGAAAGCTGCTGAAAAGTTCAGACATTAATCTTGATCGGGGGAACGTGATAAGAGAGCTTGATCAAGAAAAAACTTACAAATATCTAGGTGTTTGTGAAGGAGACGGAATCAAGCACTCGACAATGAGGGAAAGGATAAGGAAGGAATGTTACCGCAGAGTCAGAGCAATCTTAAGAACGGAATTGAATGCAAGGAATAGGATCGATGCCATAAACACGCTTGCCATACCAGTAGTAACCTACAGTTACAATGTCATCAACTGGTCAAGCACAGAGATCCGTAGGCTCGATACAAAAATCCGAAAATTCTTAACCATGCACAGAATGCATCACCCTAAGGCAGACATAGATAGAATATATCTCCCTAGGAAAGAAGGAGGACGTGGGTTAATCCAGTTAGACATTGCGTTGAAAACTGCAACAATTGGATTATCCACATATCTAAGGGAATCACATGATTGGATGATCAAACTCGTTTTGAAACACGAAAGCACCAAAAGATCATATTCCATTACAAAAGATGCACAAAGATACAGTAATGGACTACAAGTTTCAGAAGTCCGATTTACTGCTGAAATGGAAAACACAGAAAAAGCAAAGCAGGTAAAAGTAACTGCAAAGAAAGAACTGCTACAGAAACTGGCTAAGAAATGGCAAGAAAAGCCTCTGTATGGAAAATACCCAGAGCGAGCTAACAATCCTGATGTTGACAAAACTTTAACCCATCAATGGTTGGCATCCTCTGGACTGAAATCGGAGACTGAAGGACTGATTATATCGGCACAAGATCAGTGTCTGCCAACAAAAAATTACCAAGCCAACATAATAAAAAATGGGTGCAGCCCATTATGCCGTGTATGCAAAAAACAACCAGAGACCATTGACAATCTAATTTCAATGTGCAGTCCTATAGCTCCAACCGAATACCTAAACAGGCATGACAGAGCTGCACAATACATACATTGGATAATGTGTAAGCATTTTGACCTGCCCCATCAAAAGAATTGGTGGGAGCATCAACCACCTCCCATACTTGAAAAAGATCACATCTCAATCTTGTGGAACTTTAGCATCCAAACAGACCGAAAAATAGATGCAAATAGACCTGATATAATATTGAAGGACTTTCAAAGGAGGGTATGCCTGCTAATTGATATGTCTGTTCCAATAGACAAGAATGTATCTATAAAAACATTTGAAAAATTGAGCAAGTATAAGGACCTGGAGATAGAAATTGGAAAAATGTGGAAATTGAGAACTAAAACAATACCAGTGGTTGTAGGCGCTCTGGGAATGATACCTAAGGGGTCTAACGACTACTTATCGCAAATCCCAGGAAACCCGCGTATAGGAGAAATACAAAAGATAGTACTAATGGGAACTGCCCATATACTAAGGAAGATCCTGTCAATATAAGTACATCACAAGTCTAAACACTAAGGATGCATGTGTGAATACGTATGTTCTTTCTTGAACATGGCGGACCTTGTTGTCTCTTGAGGTCACTGGTTGTGACTTGGTGATAACTCGTATAAACATAAAGCAAGATAAATGCAAATAATAATAATAATAATAATAATAATAATAATAAGGAGGTGGGAGGTGGAAGAGGTCTTATCAGCATAGAGGACTGTGTTCAGATGGAGAAAAACAACCTACACAAATACGTGACTGATAGTAAGGAGCCAATGCTCAGAACTGTACTGAAAGAGAGGACAATAGACCAGGGGATGTCCAATGAGGAAATAACATCAAGGAGAAAGAGCAGCCTTCAGGAAAAATCCCTTCATATTACCTTCTTTGAGAAAACTGAATTCAGAGATCCACAGACATGGAACTGGTTGAAAAGAGGAGACCTTAAAAAGGCTACAGAAGGAATGTTAATGGCTGCGCAGGAGCAGGCCCTCGAAACGAAGTGGTTGAAACACCATATTTACAAGGAGGAGGATAGCCCACTGTGCAGGATCTGTGGAGAGAGAGAGGAGACTGTGGCTCACATTGTATCCGAGTGTAAACACCTAACCCAGACTAACTATAAAGGCTGGAGACATGATGTGATGGGCAGGGTGATCCACTGGCACCTATGCAAAGTAAACAATTTACCACATTCTGAGAAGTGGTATGAGCATAAGCCAGAGTCGGTGATAGAAAACGATCAGGTGAAGGTGCTGTGGGATTTTAGGATACAGACGGACAAGAAACTGGAACACAATAGACCTGACCTGGTGGTTGTGGACAAAGAAAAAAGATCGTGCCTGATTGTGGATGTGACCTGCCCATTCGACACGAGAGTGCAAGAGAAGGAGAGGGAGAAAATTAACCGATACCAGGACTTAAAGTGGGAGGTAAAAAGGATTTGGAACTGCCATGAAGTCAAAGTGGTCCCGATTGTCATAGGCGCACTAGGGAGTATCTCAAAAAGTTTCCAGGGATGGTTAAAGAAAATTGGCCCCTTCACGCTTTTTGGAACGTTTCAAAAGGCATGCTTGCTGGGAACAGCAAGAACCCTCCGATACGTCCTGAATATCTGAGGCTTGATATTCATTTCAACAAACTTTCCAGTTAACTAACGTCAATGACTGAGACTCGAAGAGGAAGAAGAAGAAGAAGAAGAAGAAGAAGAAGAAGAAGAAGAAGAAGAAGAAGAAGAAGAAGAAGAAGAAGAAGAAGAAGAAGAAGAAGAAGAAGAAGAAGAAGAAGAAGAAGAAGAAGAAGAAGAATGATTTCTTTATTAACCACAAGGGTTTACATAAAGTAGACATTAAGGACAATGCAGGACAATACAGGACGGTACAAATGGGCATTTCTGCGTGTAAAAAAACAGAGGATGTAATAAAATAACAAAGAAAAATTCCCCAATAGGGGGGAGACTTCCGAGGGACATTTGTGGAGAAAGCCCATTAAAAGACCACAGTGACCCTGACCACCAGGGCAAGTGCCCTCTCCCAGTTTTCCACCTTTAATTTACAGACACATACTCAGAGAAGGCCCATTCATTCGGGCCATACTTGCTTCTCTCACCCATCTTTCAACAAAATGCTGGGAAGAGAGCACTTCCCTCTCTACCCTGATTTTCCTTTTCAAATGAAATTTGAAAAAGTTAATCAGGGCATCACCGAAGAGGTAAGTGCTCGTCTTCATCCCTTTCAAACGTGTCCACCATACTATCTCTTTCGCCATGGCCACCAGACAGATAAAAACTGCCTGCCCTTCCGGGCTAAAGGAAGAGGGCGGGGCAATCCTCACGATGGACACAGCTGATAGCTGGATCCGTCCTACACGTGACAGCAGGTGTTCGACATAAACCCACAAGTCAGAAATGCTCGGACACTGGACGAGTGTGTGCAGGACGGTTTTGTCGCCCTGTGCGCATCTCGGACATGCCCGGCTGACGGCATGTCCATGCCTGTAGAGTTTATCCCGAACTGGCAAAGCTCCCCGGTAGCAGTGCCAGGCCAGGGATTTCTGGAAGTTGTCCATAGTCCCCGGCCTGAAAGTCCTTCCGAAGAGATTGGCTAGTTGATTTTCGTCGACGCCTAGATTTTCTCCAAGTACGTCGTCGCTCTTCCCCTCCACTAATCCCCTATAGAACGCCAAGGTGGAGTTTCCACCGATCACATTGCCCGATTGGTCGAGGGCTGTGAGCGCCTGAAGACATTCCAGTCTCCAAGCGCTCCCTCTCGGTCTTCGCTTGACCCAGGGCTGCAGCTCCGTCAAGGAGACGAGCTGGGGAAAAACGTGTCTAGCAAACGGCGACCACACCTGATCACCGTCGAGGAAGAGGTGGAGATGTCGTAGCCTGAGCGCGTGTCTGCGCATCATCATCCACGGCATGCCCAGCCCTCCACGTAGCGGGTGTTGACAGCAGATGGACTGCCTGACCATCGGAGCGCGTCCCTTCCACAAGAAGCGAAAGAGCAAACGCTCCAGCGCAGTCAGGCGGGGCTTAGGACAAGGTACGACGGTCAAGCGGTAGTAGATGACGGACGCGATGTACGCGTTAGCCACCTCCGCTCGACCTTTCAGGGATAGCTTCCTCTCGGCCCATTTCTGGGTGAGAGAAGCCACCCTGCTCGTCACCTCGTCCCAGTTTTTGTCCGTCTGGAGGTCTGGACCGAACCAGACCCCTAGCAATTTAACCGGTCCGTCCGTCCAGCGCCCGACAACGCTGTTGGACGGCATGGACCTGCCTCTCCAGGTGCCGAGCTGCAGGCCCACTGACTTTTCCTGGTTGATCATTGCTCCTGTCACCGCTTCGTATTCTCTTAGTGTAGTGTCGATCGCCTCGATGTGTTTGGCGTTCGACACCACTACGGTGACATTGTCGGCATATGCTGACACGGATCTTCCGCATCCTAGTTCGCGCGGGATCCCCCTCAACGTCTCCAGTTTGTGCAGTAATGGCTCGAGAGTCAATACGTACAATAGGGACGAGAGGAGACATCCTTGGCGGACCGAGCGCATGATGTTGAACGGTTCCGAAAGGTGACCGTTCACTCTCACTACAGAGCAGATGTCGCTGTGCATGGCAGCGATCCAGCCTCTGAAGACGGGCCCAAAGCCAGCCGCCCTCAGGACTGCCGCTAGGTAACGATGGTCGACCCTATCGAAGGCTTTCGACTGATCTAAATTGATCAAGGACCCACCCGTGCCAGGTTCCCTAGCTACCCTCTCTACGATGTATCGCATGAGGTGGAGGTTGTCGTGGATGGATCTGTCGGGAATGGCGCATGTCTGTGCCTCTCCCACCAGACCACCAACGACAAGCGCCAACCTCTTTGCTAGCACCTTGGCCAAAATCTTGAACTCTGTGTTTAGCAGCGTTATTGGCCTTAAATTATCTATGTTATCCCCCTTGTTCGGATCCTTTCTCAGCAGCGCCACCGCTCCTCGGCTCACAGAGCTGGGAATTCTCCCGTTCTGTTGCCAGTTGCAGTAGACGTCCGCCAAGAGGCCTCCGAACAAGTCTGGCATTTGTACGTAAAGTTCATAGGGCAGACCATCCAAACCAGGCGATTTACCCCTTGTGCAGCCAGTCATTGCCTCCCGTACTTCAGCGGTTGTTATCGGCTTTTCGCAACACTCCGCCTCAGTGGCCGAAAGCCGCGGCAGTCCGTCGAGGTAGACACTAAAGTCCATCCCTCGATCCGGCCCGCCACTGCCCCCGAGGTGGCCTCAACCTTTTAGCCTGAGGGCAGAAAGCCCTTAGGTGGGTTCCTTCACCACAAACGACACACCTAGGCCTTCTTCCCTCGACAATTACGGTGAGGTGGCTGCCGTCAGTGAGGTCTATTACCTCTGGGATCTCCTCAATGCTTTTTTGGTCCGCTTGGATCAGGAGCTCCATCCCAGATCCGGACCAGTTCTCCTGCTTTTCTTTTGCTATTGCTATTATCTTTGTGTTGGCTTCGATGCCGGCGAGGACGGCCGCTATTAGCCAGGGAATTTCGATGGCCGGTGGAACGTGGGGGGGGGGGGGTGAGGCTGACCCTGTACCCATCTTTCTTTACCATTTGTTTGACATTTTCTAATTCCTCCTGAGTTACCGTAAATGCTTCGCACTGTTTTGCTACTCTGGCAAAACTCAGGGTGGTTTTTTTAATGTCATTGTTGCTGTTGTTGTTATCGTTATTTTTGTTATTATTAATTTTAGTTTCAGTTGTGGTGGTGGTGACGTCAGTGGTGTTCGGTGTGGAAGAGTCCATTTTGGTTGAAAACATTTCGACATCACGAGTTGATTTATTTTTTCCTTTTGTTTCTGTTGTCGCGGTGGTGGTGGGGGTGGGGGTTGTCGCGGTGGTGGTGGGGGTAGACCTGCAGTCATTGGTAATGGCGGGAAATGAATGTCTGCCTGAGACAAATTTAAAATATTGCTACTGCTTAAATTTTTTGTGTTGGCAAACATAGTAATATTTACAATGGTGGTGTCGGTGTGAGGTGTTAGTTTGTGAGGAAGGCTCTCAGCTGCTTGGTGCAGAGGTGATTTAGCCATTTTTTTTCAAAGAAATTTTTGATAATCATAAAAGTTTAAATTTTGGGCACAAGGCCCCAATCTTTTTGGGTGTCCTTTTCGGAAAACAATGTATGTGCGCTTATAAACAGTTAACAATAAAATTTTCCATAAATGGCAATTTTTAACAAACGGAAATAACAAACCTTTGCGGAGCTCACGATGATACGATTTACTACGTAGGTCGCCAATAATAATAATAATAATAATAATAATAATAATAATAATAATAATAATAATAATAAGCAACAAGTCGAAAGATAATAGAACAGAACACAGACAAAAAACAAATTTCAAAAGTTTTGAACGCAACAACCCCTACTTCACACGTATCTAAAATCAAAAACAGCAGCAGCAGCACCAACAACACTAGTAACCGATATTACTGGCCTTGAAAAACGAAAAACGTAAAGGAAAAAAACAAACAAACAATAAAACTAAGTCAGACATTCAAACATTACAATGAAACTTATGTTTATTTTTTTAAGTTTTTATCTATTTATTTGTTTATTTATTTATGTTCGTCTACAGCGTGATGGTGCCGCGCTAAAATCACCGGGAGTTATGAAATCACTGGGGGTGATGAAATCACTGGGGGTGATGAAATCACCTGTGGTTATGTAACCATACATTCACCAATCCTCGATATGAGTGTTTAAATGTCGAACCTAAAGAGTTCGAATAACGGTGAAGAGGAGACTGGAACGCCATGTGACAGACTCTCACCCAGCAAGTGCCCCCTGGCTCAGCAGCAGGGACCTGGCTGTCATCCAAATACTGCTGGTGTTGGAGGAAGAAGAAGAAGAAGGAAAGGGACAAGAACCAACTGGACGAAAGAATTGAATAGAACTGTCATGGAATGTTACCTGAAGAGTAACCCCAAGGAAAAAGGCTATAGGAAACGGATGCATAACATCTGGAACGATATTGGACTATTTAAATTAGATGAACAAAAATTGGCCGGGCAGGCTCAGGTAATAAGAACTAATGGATGGATAAGCGAGTTGGAACTGGAGGAACTGAGCAGAGAAATGGAGAGTGGAGTATGCCAGGCAAACGAGCCAGTGGGAAATGAAGGTGAAGAGGTTGAGAGAACGGAGGAAACATCCGAAGCAGACAATGATCTGAATGCTGAAATAAATAACATCTGGAACAAAGATACGGCCATTGAGGAAATGAATGCTGACGGGCTAGGACAAGATTTGGTTGATATCCTAAACTTAGTGGTAGATGAAATGAACAATGATAGTGGGAAACCTATGAACCTAAGATTTGTAGACAGGAAAAAGTTAAAAGAAACAAAAGCTAAGGTAAACAAAGTCATCCCATACCTTGAGGCGAGGAACCTTCATCAATGCAACAATATCCTCAAGGCAACAGCAAATGCGGTGAGGAAATTACTTGGCATAAAAACGAGAGGAAACAACAAACAAGGAAGATCAGAACCTTGGTGGAAGAAACGACTGAGTGGTCAAATCAGGGAAATGAGAAATGACATTGGAAAGCTTGAGTCCCTACTGAATGGGACACTACAAAACATAGACACTAAAAATAGACTGGAAATAAAGTACAAAACTAGGAGGAAAAAGCTAAATATCATCATAGAGGAACTGAAGCAACGCATTGTAGCAAAGAGTGCAAAGATTAGGTGGTATGAGAGCAGAATCAGTCAGTATAGACAGAGCCTCATGTTTGACAACAACCAGAAGATGTTGTTTGGAGAGCTTGAAGGGAAAGAAAGAGGCAACGATTTGATCCCTGAGGCGGAACAGACTAAGACATTCTGGAGAGGAATATGGGAGCAGGATGTTGAACATAATGATCAGGCAGTGTGGATTGGGACAGTACAAAAGGAGATTAGTGAACAAGCACACCAACAAACTGATTTGAGTATCACAGTTGAAACTCTTAAAGGGCAGGCCAAAAAACTAACCAACTGGAAATCACCAGGCCCAGATGGTGTGCAAGGGTATTGGATCAAAAATGTAACATCCCTCCACCCGAAACTGACAACCATGTTCAATGACTGCTTGATCTCGGGTGAGGTACCAGAGTGGTTGACAAAAGGTACCACAGTTCTGGTAATGAAAGACCGAATCAAGAGTAATGATGTTACCAACTATAGACCTATCACATGTCTGTCCGTAATGTGGAAACAGTTAACAAGCATTGTGTCTGAGGAAATCTACCATCACCTCCACATAAACAACTTGTTACCGGACGAACAGAAAGGATGCCGAAAGAAGTCCCGTGGTACAAAAGACCAGTTACTTATTGATAAAATGGTAATGTGGAATTGCAAGAGGAAACACACTGGTCTTGCCATGGGATGGATAGATTACAAAAAGGCATTCGACATGGTACCTCATTCTTGGATAACAAAAAGCCTAGAGATCTTCAAGGTGGCAGATAACATCAGACAGTTGTTGAGCAAAAGTATGAAGTCCTGGGAAGCAGAGTTAACATCAGGTGGAGAATCCTTGGGAGGCGTGAAGATCAAGAGAGGTATCTTCCAGGGAGATAGTCTGTCCACTCTGCTGTTTGTACTTGCCCTGATCCCCCTGACCATTATACTGCGAAAAGTGAGAGCAGGATACAAGTTGGGAAAAGGAGAGCTTACCATCAATCACTTCCTCTTCATGAGCGATCTTAAACTCTTTGGGAAGAGTGAGAAGGAGTTGGATGTACTTGTTGACACTATCCGTATTTTCAGCAATGATATATGTATGCAATTTGGTATTAATAAGTGTGGAATCTAGTGATGAAGAGGGGTAAATTGAGCAGAAGCAACGGAATCCAGGTACCAACAGGTGAGATGGTAAAAGAAATTGACACTGAAGAAGGATACAAATATTTAGGTGTTCTGGAGGCAGATGACATCAAGAACAAAAAAATGAAGGAATTGATAAGATTTGAGTACATTAGGAGAGTAAGGAGCGTATTAAAATCACATCTAAATAGTAAGAATGCCATAAGTGCAGTAAATTCCCGAGCTGTGTCTATTATTAGGTACAGTGCGGGAATTCTGAGATGGAATGTTGCTGAACAAAAAGAAATGGATAGGAAGACTAGGAAGCTATTGACTATCTACAACATGTTCCACAAGAGGAGTGATGTCGATAGACTCTACTTAAGGAGATCTGAGGGTGGAAGAGGTCTTATCAGCATAGAGGACTGTGTTCAGATGGAGAAAAACAACCTACACAAATACGTGACTGACAGTAGGGAGCCAATGCTCAGAATTGTACTGAAGGAGAGGACAGTAGACCAGGGGATGTCCAAGGAGGAAGTGCAACCTCCATGAAAAATCCCTTCATAGTACCTTCTTTGAGAAAACTGAATTTAGAGATCTACAGACATGGAACTGGTTAAAAAGAGGAGACCTTAAAAAGGTTACAGAAGGAATGCTAATGGCTGCGCAAGAGCAGGCCCTCAGAACGAAGTGGGTGAAACACCATATTTACAAGGAGGAGGCTAGCCCACTGTGTAGGATCTGTGGAGAGAGAGAGGAGACTGTGGCTCACATTGTATCCGAGTGTAAACACCTAGCCCAGACTCACTGGAGACATGATGTGATGGGCAGGGTGATCCACAGGCACCTATGTATGCAAAGTAAACAATTTACCACATTCTGAGAAGTGGTATGAGCATAAGCCAGAGTCGGTGATAGAAAACGATCAGGTGAAGGTGCTGTGGGATTTTAGGATACAGATGGACAAGAAACTGGAACACAATAGGCCTGACCTGGTGGTTTTGGACAAGGAAAAAAGATCATGCCTGATTGTAGATGTAGCCTGCCCATTTGACACGAGAGTGCAAGAAAAGGTGAGGGAGAAAATTAACCGATACCAGGACTTAAAGTGGGAGGTAAAAAGGATTTGGAACTGCCATGAAGTCAGAGTCGTCCCGATTGTCATAAGCGCACTAGGTACTATCTCAAAGAGTTTCCAAGGATGGTTAAAGAAAATTAGTCCAACCCCGCTTTTTGGAACACTTCAAAAGGCATGCTTGCTGGGAACAGCAAGAACCCTCCGATACGTCCTGAATATCTGAGGTTGCAGGTAGCGGCTTGATATTCATTTCAACAAACTTTCCAGTTAAATAACATCAATGATTGAGACTCAAAGAATAATAATAATAATCTATGCAATCTTTATATGGAATCTTTATCCAGCTAAAGAAAAATAAGTAAATATCATTAATGGATTACACTGGTCATGTTGTATTTGACTGTAGAAAAAGATGTTGATATAGTTGATAGCTTTCATATGTGTTAAAATATTTTCATCTCCTGACAATAACGTCATTGGTTAATTGCAATGTTTTGCGATAAATAAACTGATATATGTAATAAATTAGAATACATAGTTCTTCCTCTATTGGATCGTCCATATGGAAATGTTAGACAACCTGTATTTGCCTAGGATACACACGGTCTGTCGAAAAAGTATCCGATGTTTTACCCGTAGGAAGTAATGACGTAAGGTAAATAAAAGTGTACAGAGTGAAGACGCATGCGTGACTTTTGGCGTGACTTTTGGCAAATGTTCTGGATGCGACAATCGCTGTCGGGCAGCCAGCAAATGCGGTGCTATACTATTCGTCACATTTTCATTTCACCCGATGCTGCCAACAAGGATCCTGAGTTCCTGGATATAGCTATAACTGGAGATGAGATGTGATGTATGAATACGACCCGGAAACCAACGCTCAGTCATCACCTAAGTCCCAAAATAATACATTAGATGTGGAGCAAAATCAAGGTGATCTTGTTTGTTTTCTTCGACTACCGAGGCGTTTGTTTATCACGAATACTCACCAAAAGGACATATAATTGCAAAGGAGTACTATCAGAAGGTTCTCTGACGTCTTCGTTGTGCGGTGTGTCACAAGAGACTACATTTGTGGGCCTTAAAAAACTAGCAACTATACCATGATAGCACTGCATGTCGTAACTGACCAAAGGTTTCTTGGTTTCTTCAAAGAAAGGAATTTTGCTCATTCGCCAGGGTACCTACTACCCAGACATGGCTCCTTTTAAATTCTAGTGGCTCCCAAAAGTCAAGATGCATGTGAAAGCC
>OZ024743.1:56945566-56980566 GCA_964016885.1 Eledone cirrhosa | reverse complement strand
GCCCAGCTGTAGCTGGCACTACCAACGCTTGATTGGGTCTACCCCACCCCCTCCCCTCTTTCTCCTACTGGCAGGTTTAGCCACCATCTCCCCTACTAATTTGCAACCACAGAAGTACTACTGATTTTTGACAATCACTTTGACCATATATGGAATTACCCCTTGAGAAGATCGGCTATTTAAATACCAGGATAAATTTTCATTTAGTCCAGAATTAGCCGTCGAAACGGCTTGAGCTCAGCTGTCGGGGTCTTACTGGTTCCTATTACCCACTCTACTACCTCAAGTATTGAGTACTTTGGTGCGTTATGGTCCACCTGGTTCCTTACCACATTTCCTTCGTTATATATATATATATATATTTATATTACAACCATGAAACTTAAGGTAACCTTATAATAGCCGTCGAAACGGCTTGCGCTCTGCCGTCGGGGTCATACTTTTTCCTATATATATATATGTATATATACATTAACGCTAACATTTTGAGTTATTTTTACATTACCAATGGTTTCGGAGATACAAATATGTCTATGAAACTACTGGTAATGCTGAAATTAATTAAACTGCTAATATAAATATTATCAACTTCCACATTATGAACCCGTACCTATATGTATGTGTGTGTGGGTGTGTGTGTCCACGCGTGCGTGTGTGTGTGTGTGTGTGTGTGTGTGTGTGTGTGTGTGTGTGTGTGTGTGCGTGTGTGCGTGTGTGTGTGTGTGTGTGTGTGTGTGTGTGTGTGTGTGTGTGTGTGTGTGTGTGTGTGTGTGTGTGTGTGTGTGTGTGTGTGTGTGTGTGTGTGTGTGTGTGCACGCGTGTGTGTGTGTGCATGCGTGTGTGTGTGTGTGCCTATATATACGAGGGGGTGCTGAAAAGTTCCTGGCTTTAAGGGTATCACAAAAGGGTAGGGCTGTTACCTTTACAGGGGAGGTAGGAGCTCAGCAATAAGTGTGTGAATCTGAGAGGGGAATATGTTGAATAAAATCCTTATTTACTGATCCTCCTATATTTTCTTTTACCCAAAACCAGGAACTTTTCAGCACTCCCTTATACTTGTATATATATGTGTGTGTGTGTGTGTGTGTGTGTGTGTGTGTGTGTGTGTGTGTGTGTGTGTGTGTGTGTGTGTGTGTGTGTGTGTAAATAGGGAGACACAAAGCAGGCTTTGTTTACAAATGGCTAGCAAATTTAGGTAGTAACAAATGCTTACGCCGTATTTGACTACATAGAATTAGTCTGTTAGTTGGCATTTAAAAAAACCCTCTGAATGGAATGCCGGACCAATGTGTTACCATTACACCAACACGTCACCCATGCTTCCTTCCATTCAATTAGATCCTATATAACCATAGCAGGTATATATATGTATATAAATAGGGAGACGCAAAGCAGGCTTTTTTACAAATGGCTAGCGAATTTAAAAATTAGGTAGTAACATGTGCTTACGCCGTATTTGACTACATAGAATTAGTCTGGTTAGTTGGGATTTGATATATATATACATATTATAACTTAATTGCTATGAACTATTGTTTTGTCTTGTCTCTTACTCCATGGACTGTGTTTTAGCTTCTGTCAGTACTGTGCCCCCGGTTTGGACCAGCAGTACCTTTGGAAGGGGTCGAAACTACCAAAGTTCATCTCAACGGCTGAAGTCTCTGTAGTTCCAAGTCTTTCGTTTGTATGCTTATTTTCAAAAATTAATTGTTTTTCGTTTTGCCTTGTTTTCGTTCTTTATTTTGTCTTCTCTTTGTTAATTTTCATCCTACATACATATACATACATATATATATATATATAAAAGCGTAGGAGCTCAATTTATCAAAAGTATATATTGAGTTAAAAACTCAAATTAGTCCCTCATAATCAAAGCAGCTCAAGGAAAAAAATTTATGAGCCTAATAATTGTTTCTACGTTAGGCACAAGGCCAGCAAATACCCAGTGTATTACTGGTACTTTATTTTATCGACCTACTTTATTTCTGAGCCTAATAATACCATAAAGAGAGACGAACACATATACATATATGCATTCAAATCACAAGGAACAAAAAACCGCCAGGCTGAAGTGAATACTGACTAAAGATAATACGGTTGATATGAATACGGACTAAAGTTAATACCATGTGCGATTGCTCTCTCTTAACAAACTCGCAGCGGTGGATTGGCAATATCGGTAGAGGGTCGGACGCCATGCTAGGGTGGTGGATTGGCAGTATCGGTAGAGGGTCGGACGCCATGCTAGGGTGGTGGATTGGCAGTATCGGTAGAGGGTCGGATGCCATGCTTTCCAGCAAAAGAGTTACGGCTCTTTATGGTCTGAGTTCAAATCCCGCTGAGGTTAACTTTGCCTTTCATCCTTACGGGGTCGATAAAATAAAGTACCAGTAATACACTGGGATAATTGCTGGCCTTGTGCCAAAAGTAGAAACAATAATTTAGTCTTCTAGCATAGAGTTACGCCCCTTTACGATCTGAGTTCAAATCCCGCCGAGGTAAACTTTGCCTTTCATCCTTACGGGGTCGATAAAATAAAGTACCAGTAATGCACTGGAATAATTGCTGGCCTTGTGCCATAAAGTAGAAACAATTATTCAATTTTCTAAGAAAATTAGTAGTGGAGGGATTACTGATCTGAACATCCACTGAAGAGCATGATATCTCTAACTCTCTCCACTGATTTTTGAAACAGTTCTACCCAAAGCAGTCTGGATGTTGATAGTTGTCATAATCAGTTTGTAAATCTTATTTATCCTTGTCAACCGTATTATCTTTAATCAGTATTCGCTTCTCCTTGGCGGATTTTTGTTCCTTGTGATTTGAACGCATATATATATATATCTATGTTCGTCTCTCTTTATGGTATATATATATATATATATATATATATATATATATATATATATATATATACCATAAAGAGAGACGAACATAGATATATAGATATATATATCTATGTTCGTCTCTCTTTATGGTATATATATATATATATATATATATATATATATATATATATATATATATATATAATAGAATAATCGAGTATCGAAAAATCAGCTCACGAATTCACGATAAACAAAATCCGACATGAGTGGCAGAGGGCTCAATAATTGAGATAAATCAGAGCTATAACTATCGTTAAGATACCAACACACAAAGAGTATGCCTAAAATCACCCGTGCAGCCGAAAAATTACGACCAAGAAGATTCGGGTCACTCAGATAAAATATCAATAGATCAATAAATCATATGAATGTAAAAAGCTTACCCGGACCCACTAGAAAGATGGTAAATCTAGCTTCTTGGGTTTCTGCTATTCCTTAATCCGCCCCCTATCAGCCCACATAAAAATATATAAGACTTCTAGGGAGAAGAGGGACCGGAATAACTTTATCAACGGGCCATTGTCCGACGAATGAAGAAATTAACTATAGCTAAACGCACATGGAGTCTAGCAAGGGAGATAACCTCTATATTCGCGAAAGATAATCGAGAATGTGTAATACACATATCGAATAAGAGTGCTCGATAGACATGTTAAAATAAACAGGAGCTATTCATCATTCAATAGAATCGACAAAAATGAACAATAAAATTAACTGGTCAATAGCTATGTCTAGAGCTAAATATAATAGAATAATCGAGTATCGAAAAATCAGCTCACGAATTCACGATAAACAAAATGCAGGGTGGGGCACTCGACGAAGTACGCAGGTTGGTTTGTTTACTCCGGAGTAATGTAAAATAAGTAAGTCAAACATGTTAAATTTGGCTTCGTTTATTATCTGCTATATATATTTCAGTGACAGCTATTATTGGCTGTGACCTCTTCAGGCAGTACGAATTAATGTAGAAAGAACAGGTAAACATGGTGTTGAAATGTGTGTGTTCCACTCTGTCAATTCATCGATATGTCCAGCTCCTGGATGTGTTGTTAGTCCTACGAGGAACTGGAATCCTATATATTATATATATATATATATATATGTGTGTGTGTGTGTGTGTGTGTATGTATCAATTTCTGTCTCTCTATTTGTCTCTTGGCCACACATCCTTTTCCTTTCTACTACCACCCCTTGCTGCTTCTCTTCTCTTTTATTCTTTGTTTTAACTTTTTCTAGCTTAAAAATCCGCTTTTTATTATTTCTTACCGTCGGACAACATGCTTTGCGGCATGTAGCTACATCCCTTTACGTCCAGAGTTGAAACCCCACTGAGATTAGCTTTGCCTTCTATCCTTACGGGGTCGATAACATGAAATATCAGTAACGCAATGGGCCAATTGAATCGACTTTACCCGTCCCCCAGCATTGTTGCCCTTGTGTCTAAATCAGAAACTATTATTATCAAAGGGACGGTAGATTGGCAGAATCGGTAGAGCGTCGGGCCACATGCTTCACGATATAGAGTTATGATCCTTTACGCGCTGTGTTCAAATTCCGCCGAGGTTAGCTTTGCCTTTCATCCTTACAGAATCAATAAAATAAAGTACCAGTAATGCACTGGGGTCGACTTAATCGACTTTCCCTTTCCCAAAATATTGTTGGCCTTATGTCTAAATCAGAGACCATTATTGGCAGAACTATGACATGAATGAATCCAAAGATTCAGTGTTCAGCATTACAACTATTGTACATTATTCTAAAGTATATTGTGACATATGGTACATGTCATAAGCTGTGATATGTCATAAGCGTATGACATTTGTTAGCGCTAGTCATGGTAATTTTATTACTAATAGTACTCATCATTGCAAGATCGTACACTGATTCCATGAACAAACACCTTGAAAACATTCCTTACTATCAAAACCGACTAAGCGGCTGCCTAGGGTGCACCTCAGGCCCATTACACAACCTTAAAGCTTCACAGTTTTATAAAATTTTGTATAAACAAATAGGTAAACATCTTTGCTGCGTAACAGTCTTGTGGAAATATCCAATGTGGTGGAGAGAGTCGTATGGTGTTATGACCTGTCATATGATTTGGTGAAGATGGGTGTGAAAATGTAATTTTCTTAGTGTGGTTATGGAAAGAAGTAGAAAAACTTGTTCGTCAACTTATTCAACTTTAATTTGAAATAATTTTATTTTGGAGAATGAAGCGCATAGATAGAAGCGTAACATATGGCAGGGCTATCCTATAGTGTTAAATACCCAGATTCGGTTTTTCTATAACAGGACAAATACATAATCATTATATCAAGGAAACCGAATTGTTGCACCTCTCCATCCATCCACAAAGCCATTCACATCTTAAGACGATGAAGTGTTACTAAATAGCAGACATTAAAGACAAAGGAAGATTTGTGAAAATTTGTACAATTATAGTTCTCGAATTCCAGTGATTCTCTGTGACTATAATTATATCTCTGGGAACATTAAAATATCCGCAATAACTTCAAAGATATTTCCAGTCGAAATGTTATAAACCTAATGGCAATGAAGTTTGTCATGATAGACCGAAGTCTGAAGAAAATCTAGCGAGTCTTTGAATGCCATACAGTGAGAAGTGAGCATAAATCAAAACGATTATTACGAACTGATTAACATCTTCAAGTCATGCTTTCATTATTGTATACTCTGTTCGTTAATATTTAATTGACTACTAACTAGAAAAGCAGCCATTCTTACTGGTTATTAAACTATTCGTAATTTTCTTTCCTGTGATTCTTTACGTTTCCTCTCCATTTTTACTATCTCTATCTCCTTATACAGATTTTCTCGTATCAATTGTAACAAAGACATGTGTGCATGTGAGGTCATTAACTCTTAATGAAGTTGAGTGGGCACCATTTTAACCTGGTGGAGCCCATCCTTCTCCTGGACTGAACTAGCTGATTTCTTCTGGGGAAAAAGAGAGAGAGGGGGAGGAGGGGGAGAGAAAGATAATGTGAGGAAGTGAGAAAGAGAAATGGAAGAAGAATCGACTCCAGTACTGAAACCGTACTTTATTTATAGACCTCGAAAGGGTGGAAAGCAAAATTGACCTCAGCGTGATTTGAATTCAACAGCATAGAGAGTAGAAAATAAAACTACGAAGCACACTATCCTGCGTTCTAATGCGTACTACACATTAAGTTGATATCATCTTTATTATAAACCAATTGATATTCAAACTATTTATCACACATTATCTAATCTCGGGTCCCAAATAATAGGGGGTTGGTGGAATAAGCGGGGCAGTTGGAATATGTGAGGCATGGAATAAGCAGGAGGTGGAAAATCAGTAATGTTTCTAGGTTGTCTCCGTTGATTTTTTTTTTTAAACCAGAATTAGTCGTTTAGTTTATATATTGAGACTCCAACCCATCCTACTTATTTTATAACATATGTGATTCCCAGTAATGTACTGTTTTTGTCATGTATAATATTTTATTTTCAATGTATAAAGAAAATTAATTGTCGCAGGAATGCTACCGCGCAAATTAAATTTCGTCGGAGATAGATTAGTAAAATTTAATAGGTGATGGGGACGGAGGGTGGTAAATATCTGAAAAATCAATAAGCGGTGGGGATGAGGGAGATTATTCGATACCCGGGGGTAGATCTTTTCTGTATGATAAGGAAATTGATATTATTCAATATTATTTGAACCGTTTTTTAAAGAAATCTTCCGCAGATCGCTAAACAACTGAACATGGCCGTTGTTATCAAAGGGAGACAATCTTCCAGTTGTTGTTGCTACTACTACTACTACTACTGCTGCAGTTGTTGTTGCTGATGATGATGATGATGATGATATTATTATTATTGCTACTTCAGTAGTTGCTGCTGCTGTTGTTATTGTTATTATTATTGCTACTGCTACAATTGCTGTTGAAGTTGTTGCTGTTGTCACTACTGCTGTAATTGTTATTACTGCTTATGTATGTGTTGCTGTTGTTATTGTTGTTGTTTTTATTGAGGCTATTTTCACTGCTCTATTTTCACTGTTGTTGCTGTGGCTGTTTGTTGTTGCTGCTGCTGTTTGCTGTTGCTGATGTCATTGTTGTTGCTGGTGTAGTTGCTGTGCTGTAGTTCTTGTTACTGCTGTAATTGCTGCTGCTGTATTTGTTATTACTGCTTAGTTGCTGCTGCTGTAGTTGTTGTTGCTGTATGTTATTGTTGCTACAGTTGTTGCTGCTGTAATTGTTGTTGCTGTTGTAGTTGCTGCTGTAGTTGCTGCTGCTGTTTGCTGTTGCTGCTGTTGCTGCGGCTGCTGTATTTGTTGTTACTGCTGTAGTTGCTGCTGTTGTAGTTGCTGTTGCTGTATGTTATTGTTGCTGCTGCTGTATTTGTTATTACTGCTGTAGTTGCTGTTGCTGTATGTTATTGTTGCTGCTGGAGTTGCTGCTGCTATATTTGTTATTACTGCTGTAGTTGCTACTGCTGTAGTTGTTGTTGCTGTATGTTTTGTTGCTACTGTTGTTGTTGCTGCTGTTGTTTGTTGTTGCTGCTGTTCTTATTGCTGTTGCAACTGTTGTTGGTGCTGCTGCTGTTGCTGTTACTGTCGTTGCTGCTGCTGTAGTTGTTGCTGTTGCCGCTATACTGTTGTAGCTATTGTTGTAGTTATTGTTGTACCTGTTTCTGCTGTTGTTGTTGCTGCTGTTGCTGCTGCTGTTGCTGTTGTTGTTGTTGTTGTTGTTGTTGTTGTTGTTGTTGTTGCAGCTGTTGTTGTTGCTGTTGTTGCTGTTGTTGTTGCTGTTATTGTTGTTGTTGTTGCAGCTGTTGTTGCTGCTGTTGCTGCTGTTATTGCTGTTGTTGCTGCTGTTGTTGCTGCTGCTATTGTTGCTGCTGTTTTGTTGCTGCTGTTGTTGTTGCTGCTGTTGTTGCAGTTGTTGTTGTAGTTGTTGTTGCTGTTATCGTTGCTGTTATTGTTGCTGCTGTCGTTGTTGTTGCAGTTATTGTTGCTGCTGTTGCCGCTGTTGTTTTAGTTGCTGTTGTTGTTGCTGCTGTCGTTGTTGTTGCAGTTGTTGTTGCTGCTGTTGTTTCTGTTATTATTGTTTCTGTATAGTTGCCATTGCTGTTGTTGTTGTTACTGTTGTTGTTGCTGGTGATGCTGCAGTTGCTGCTGTAGTTGCTATTGTTATTGTTGTTCGTGTTGTTGTTGCTACTGTAGCAGTAGTTGCTGCTGCTGTATGTAGTTGCTGCTGCTGCTGTATGTTGTTGTTGCTGCTGTAGTTGCCGTTGTTACTGCTGCTATTGTTGTTACTGCTGCTGTTGCTGCTGTATGTTGTTGTTGCTGCTGTAGTTGCTGTTGTTACTGTTGCTATTGTTGTTACTGCTGCTGTTGCTGCTGTTGCTGCTGTTGTTACTGTTGTTATTGTTGTTACTGCTGCTGTTGCTGCTGTAGATGTTGTTGTTACTGTTGTTATTGTTGTTACTGCTGCTGTTGCTGCTGTAGTTGCTGTTGTTACTGTTGCTATTGTTGTTACTGCTGCTGTTGCTGCTGTAGATGTTGTTGTTACTGTCGCTATTGTTGTTACTGCTGCTGTTGCTGCTGCAGACGTTGTTGTTATTGTTGTTATTGTTGTTACTGCTGCTGTTGCTGCTGTAGTTGCTGTTGTTACTGTTGTTATTGTTGTTACTGCTGCTGTTGCTGCTGTAGTTGCTGTTGTTACTGTTGCTATTGTTGTTACTGCTGCTGTTGCTGCTGCAGACGTTGTTGTTATTGTTGTTATTGTTGTTACTGCTGCTGTTGCTGCTGTAGTTGCTGTTGTTACTGTTATTATTGTTGTTACTGCTGCTGTTGCTGCTGTAGTTGCTGTTGTTACTGTTGCTATTGTTGTTATTGCTGCTGTTGCTGCTGCAGTGGTTGTTGTTACTGTTGCTATTGTTGTTACTGCTGCTGTTGCTGCTGTAGATGTTGTTGTTACTGTTGTTATTGTTGTTACTGCTGCTGTTGCTGCTGTAGTTGCTGTTGTTACTGTTGCTATTGTTGTTACTGCTGCTGTTGCTGCTGTAGATGTTGTTGTTACTGTCGCTATTGTTGTTACTGCTGCTGTTGCTGCTGCAGATGTTGTTACTGTTGCTATTGTTGTTACTGCTGCTGTTGCTGCTGTAGATGTTGTTGTTACTGTTGCTATTGTTGTTACTGCTGCTGTTGCTGCTGCAGATGTTGTTGTTACTGTTGTTATTGTTGTTACTGCTGCTGCTGTTGCTGCTGTAGTTGCTGTTGTTACTGTTGCTATTGTTGTTACTGCTGCTGTTGCTGCTGTAGATGTTGTTACTGTTGTTATTGTTGTTACTGCTGCTGTTGCTGCTGTAGATGTTGTTGTTACTGCTGCTGTTGCTGCTGTAGATGTTGTTGTTACTGTTGCTATTGTTGTTACTGCTGCTGTTTCTGCTGTTTCTGCTGTAGTTGCTGTTGTTACTGTTTTAGATGTTGTTACTGCTGTAGATGTTGTTGTTACTGTTGTCGTTGTTGTTGTTACTGTTGTCGTTGTTGTTGTTACTGTTGTCGTTGTTGTTGTTACTGTTGTCGTTGTTGTTGTTACTGTTGTTGTTGTTGTTGTTGTTGTTGTTACTGTTGTTGTTGTTACTGTTGTCGTTGTTACTGTTGTCGTTGTTGTTACTGTTGTTGTTGTTGTTGTTACTGTTGTTGTTACTGTTGTCGTTGTTGTTACTGTTGTTGTTGTTGTTGTTACTGTTGTTGTTGTTGTTACTGTTGTCGTTGTTGTTACTGTTGTCGTTGTTGTTGTTACTGTTGTTGTTGTTACTGTTGTCGTTGTTGTTACTGTTGTTGTTGTCGTTGTTGTTACTGTTGTTGTTGTTGTTACTGTTGTTGTTGTTACTGTTGTCGTTGTTGTTACTGTTGTCGTTGTTGTTGTTACTGTTGTTGTTGTTACTGTTGTCGTTGTTGTTACTGTTGTTGTTGTTACTGTTGTTGTTGTTACTGTTGTTGTTGTTACTGTTGTCGTTGTTGTTGCTGTTGTCGTTGTTGTTACTGTTGTCGCTGTTGTTGTTGTTACTGTTGTTGTTGTTGTTGTTGTTACTGTTGTTGTTGTTGTTGTTACTGTCGTTGTCGTTGTTGTTACTGTTGTCGTTGTTACTGTTGTTGTTGTTGTTGTTACTGTTGTTATTGTGGTTACTGTTGTCGTTGTTATTGTTGTTGTTGTTGTTACTGTTGTTGTTCTTGCGTTGTTGTTACTGTTATCGTTGTCGTTGTTGTTGTTGTTGTTGCTATTGCGGTTACTGTTGTTTTTGCTACTGCTGTTGTAATTGTTGTTGTTGCTGTTGTTATTGCCGCAGGTGCTGCTGTAGTTGCTGCTGTTGCTGTTGCTATTGCTGCTGTTGCTGCTGTTGCTGCTGTTGCTGCTGTTGCTATTGCTGCTATTGCTACTGTAATTGCTACTGCTGTAGTTTCTGGTGTTCTTGCTGTTGTTGTTGTTTTTGCTGTTGCTGCTGTAGATGTTGTTGTTACTGTCGCTATTGTTGTTACTGCTGCTGTTGCTGCTGCAGATGTTGTTACTGTTGCTATTGTTGTTACTGCTGCTGTTGCTGCTGTAGATGTTGTTGTTACTGTTGCTATTGTTGTTACTGCTGCTGTTGCTGCTGCAGATGTTGTTGTTACTGTTGTTATTGTTGTTACTGCTGCTGTTGCTGCTGTAGTTGCTGTTGTTACTGTTGCTATTGTTGTTACTGCTGCTGTTGCTGCTGTAGATGTTGTTACTGTTGTTATTGTTGTTACTGCTGCTGTTGCTGCTGTAGATGTTGTTGTTACTGCTGCTGTTGCTGCTGTAGATGTTGTTGTTACTGTTGCTATTGTTGTTACTGCTGCTGTTTCTGCTGTTTCTGCTGTAGTTGCTGTTGTTACTGTTTTAGATGTTGTTACTGCTGTTGTTGTTACTGTTGTCGTTGTTGTTGTTACTGTTGTCGTTGTTGTTGTTACTGTTGTCGTTGTTGTTGTTACTGTTGTCGTTGTTGTTGTTACTGTTGTTGTTGTTGTTGTTGTTGTTGTTACTGTTGTTGTTGTTACTGTTGTCGTTGTTACTGTTGTCGTTGTTGTTACTGTTGTTGTTGTTGTTGTTACTGTTGTTGTTACTGTTGTCGTTGTTGTTACTGTTGTTGTTGTCGTTGTTGTTACTGTTGTTGTTGTTGTTGTTACTGTTGTTGTTGTTGTTACTGTTGTCGTTGTTGTTACTGTTGTCGTTGTTGTTGTTACTGTTGTTGTTGTTACTGTTGTCGTTGTTGTTACTGTTGTTGTTGTTGTTGTTACTGTTGTTGTTGTTACTGTTGTCGTTGTTGTTACTGTTGTCGTTGTTGTTACTGTTGTCGTTGTTGTTACTGTTGTCGTTGTTGTTGTTACTGTTGTTGTTGTTACTGTTGTCGTTGTTGTTACTGTTGTTGTTGTTGTTGTTACTGTTGTTGTTGTTACTGTTGTTGTTGTTACTGTTGTCGTTGTTGTTGCTGTTGTCGTTGTTGTTACTGTTGTCGTTGTTGTTGTTGTTACTGTTGTTGTTGTTGTTGTTGTTACTGTTGTTGTTGTTGTTGTTGTTACTGTCGTTGTCGTTGTTGTTACTGTTGTCGTTGTTACTGTTGTTGTTGTTGTTACTGTTGTTATTGTGGTTACTGTTGTCGTTGTTATTGTTGTTGTTGTTGTTCTTGCGTTGTTGTTACTGTTATCGTTGTCGTTGTTGTTGTTGTTGTTGTTGCTATTGCGGTTACTGTTGTTTTTGCTACTGCTGTTGTAATTGTTGTTGTTGCTGTTGTTATTGCCGCAGGTGCTGCTGTAGTTGCTGCTGTTGCTGTTGCTATTGCTGCTGTTGCTGCTGTTGCTATTGCTGCTATTGCTACTGTAATTGCTACTGCTGTAGTTTCTGGTGTTCTTGCTGTTGTTGTTGTTTTTGCTGTTGCTGCTGTAGTTGCTGTTGTTTTTGAAGGGTCGTTGGTGCTGCTGCTGTAAATGTCGTTGTTATTGTTGTTGTTGCTGCTGCTATTGCTGCTGTAACTATCGTTGCTGCTGTATTTGCTACTGTTGTAGTTGTGTGTGTTGTTGTGAATATTGCTGTTGTTGTATTTGTTGTTATTGCTGCAGTTGTTATTGCTGCTGTTGCAGTTGTATTTGTTGTTATTGCTGCTGCTGCTGCTGCTGCTGCTGTATCTGTTGTTATTGCTGCTGATGATGATGTATTTGTCGTTATTGCTGCTGCTGCTGTATCTGTTGTTATTGCTGCTGCTGCTGTATCTGTTGTTATTGCTGCTGCTGCTGCTGCTGCTATATCTGTTGTTATTGCTGCTGCTGCTGCTGTATATGTTGCTATTGCTGCTGCTGCTGATGTATCTGTTGTTATTGCTGCTGCTGCTGCTATATCTGTTGTTATTGCTGCTGCTGCTGTATATGTTGCTATTGCTGCTGCTGCTGATATATCTGTTGTTATTGCTGCTGCTGCTGCTGCTATATCTGTTGTTATTGCTGCTGCTGCTGCTGCTGCTGCTGTATATGTTGCTATTGCTGCTGCTGCTGATATATCTGTTGTTATTGCTGCTGCTGCTGCTATATCTGTTGTTATTGCTGCTGCTGCTGCTGCTGCTGTATATGTTGCTATTGCTGCTGCTGCTGATGTATCTGTTGTTATTGCTGCTGCTGCTGCTGAGTTGTTGTATTTGTTGTTATTGTTGCTGCTGCTGCTGTTGCATTTGTTGTTATTGCTGCTGCTGCTGCTGCTGTTGCTGTTGTATTTGTTGTTATTGCTGCTGCTGCTTCATTTGTTGTTATTGCTGCTGCTACTGCTTCATTTGTTGTTATTGCTGCTGCTGCTGTTGCATTTATTGTTATTGTTGCTGCTGCTGCTGCTGCTGCTGCTGTTGTGTTTGTTGTTATTGTTGCTGCTGCTGTTGCTGTTGTATTTGTTGTTATTGTTGCTGCTGCTGTTGTATTTGTTGTTATTTCTGCTGTTGCTTTTGCATTTGTTGTTATTGCTGCTGCTGTTGTTGCATCTGTTGTTTTTGCTGCTGCTGCTGTTGTATTTGTTGTTATTTCTGCTGTTGCTGTTGCTGTTGTATTTGTTGTTATTGTTGCTGTTGCTGTTGTATTTGTTGTTATTTCTGCTGTTGCTTTTGTATTTGTTGTTATTGTTGCTGCTGCTGCTGTATTTCTTGCTATTGCTGCTGCTGCTGATGATGATGATGCTGATGATGATGCTGCTGATGCTGCTGTATTTTTTGCTATTGCTGCTGCTGTTGATGTATTTGTTGTTATTGCTGCTGTTGTTTTTTCTGCTGTCGTATTTGTTATTATTGTTGTTATTATTGTTGTTCTTCTAAGTTATTTCTATTGCTGCTGCTGTTTGTGTTGCTGCTGTAGTTGTCATTATTGCTGCTGCTATCGTTGCTGTTGCTGTTATATTTGTTGTTATTGCTGCTGTTGTTGTTGTAGTTCTTATTGCAACTGTTATTGCTGTTGCTGCTGTAGTTATTGCTGCTGCTGTGGTATTGTTGTTATTGCTACTGCTGCTGCTGTTGTTGCTGTTTTTGTTGCTGCTTATATGCTGCACATGTAGACGCTGCTGCTGTTGTTGCTGCTGATATTGCTGCTGTAGCTGTAGACGCTGCTGCTGTTCTTGCTGCTGTAGATGCTGCAGCTGTCGTTGTAGTAAAAGTAGTTGTTCTTGCAAAAGTAACAATGTGTTCCACAATACAGTGTAGTACAGTATAGTATAGTATAGTATAGTATAGTATAGTATAATACAATACAGTGTAGTACAGTATAGTATAGTATAGTATAGTATAGTAAAGTATAGTATAGTATAGTATAGTATAGTATAGTATAGTATAGTATAGTATAGTATAGTATAGTACAATACAATACAGTGTAGTATAGTATAGTATAGTATAGTATAGTATAGTATAGTACAATACAATACAGTGTAGTACAGTATAGTATAGTATAGCATAGCATAGTACAGTATAGTAAAGTATAGTATAGTATAGTATAGCATAGTATAGTATAGCATAGTATAGTATAGTATAGTATAGTATAGTATAGTATAGTATAGTATAGTATAGTATAGTATAGTATAGTATAGTATAGTATAGTATAGTAAAGTATAGTATAGTATAGCATAGTATAGTATAGCATAGTATAGTATAGTGTAGTATAGTATAGTATATGATAGTATGGTATAGTATGGTTTAGTACAGTATAATACAGTACAGTGTAGTACAATACAGTACAGTGTACTATAGTATAAAACATCTGGTGGGACGCTCATTTGCATATAGTTGAGCTTGACGTGCTATGATTAATTATATATGCAAAAGTATACAATTTTTAGCTTAATCTCGTCTCAGTACCGTGTGAGTAAATGCTATTGATGACGGATAAAACTCCTGAAACACATCTGGCGTTCCCACACGCTCCTGTGATAGGTGTGACATGATCAATGCTTAAAGAATTCATAGCGAGACTTATATATGTTTATTGTACATAAATATATTGTATATGTCTTCATATACATCTCTAATAGTATAATACTTTACAGTACAAATTTATACACTATAGTGTTATGCAGTACTGTACAGTAAAATACAGTGCAGTACAGTGCATTATAGTACAATAAGGTACGATACACTATGGTACATTACAGTACAGTACAGTATAGTACAGTATAGTACAGTACAGAACAGCATAGTATAGTACGGTAGGGTACGATACATATAGTATAGTATAGTATATTGTAGTGTAGTATAATACATTATAGTACAGTACATACAGTATAATACAGTATAGTACAGTACATACAGTGTAATACAGTATAGTACAGTGCATACAGTATAGTACAGTATAGTACAGTATAGTACAGTACATACAGTAAAGTACAGTATAGTACAGTATAGTACAGCATAGTATAGTACAGTATAGTACAGCATAGCATAGTACAGTATAGTACAGTATAGTATAGTACAATACTGTACAGTATAGTACAGTACGATACAGTATAGTACAGTACAGTACAATAAAATACAATAAAGTACGGTACAGTATAGTACAGCACAGTGTAGTATAGTATAGTATAGAATAATACCGTATAGTAGTTTAGTTATACAACAGCAGCAATACAGTATGATACAGTACAGTACAATAAAATACATTATAGTACAGTACAATAAAATACAGTGTAGTACAGTATAGTAGAGTATGGTACGATACAATACATATTATACAGAACAGTATGTTTCGATGTTAGCTCTAATAGGACCTTGGATACTTCTAGAGCAGTTCGTTCTCTCGTAAATATTTGGGCCAGGTCTCCGGTTTGAGGATAGGGTACATTCCGCCTTCCTACCAAGTGGTGTCGGAGACCCTGAACAGGGTTATGGGCACTATACCACCCTCCTCTTCCTGGCTGAACAGTGGATAAAAAAAATCCATATAAATCACCAGATTGTTCGATATTTCATCCCCGGGAGATTCTCCGTGAAGGTTTGTCTATTTTCTGGTTAGATAAGCAACAAAAGACAGACAGAAGACAACACCTCTATTCAACACATCTCTATTGCTAATCACAAGATATCATCTATTTGTGCCAGCACATTATCATCTTATTGGTTGCAACTACACAGAAGAAAGTACAATACAATGATTTAACCTATATCTATTGAAATAAGCAGACCTATGAAACTAGGAAATGTTTTTTTTCTCTTTCGTATTTTAAAAAGAAATACATACATACATACATACATACATACATACATACATACATACATACATACATACATACATACATACATACATACATACATACATACATACATGATGGCTGTAACTCGATTTCGAGTAATGCCATCACTTGATACTTAAGCATGAGCATTACAGACGCCGCTTTTTAGTCCTGTTAGGGACATGCCTATGGTCATCAATCCCATGCATGGCAAAAAATGTCACATATCAAGCTATACCTGTGCTTGAAGCTTTTTTAAGTGAGGAAAGGCTTTGCACAGGGCCAATCCCACTCTCTGAACATCAAATGCATTTGCCCAAAAAGAAGAACTAGTCTACATTATTGGATGCAAACGAAGTCGCAGGTTTTATATCAGAGCGACCTTCTCTTAGAGAGATGTCTTAATGAAGACTAGGAGTCTCTCACTCCACAAAACAAAAACTTTATTGTATGGCCGTTGACTCTCCTGAGTTCCTCCACCCTTTGACGGGTTTTGTCTTTCATCATGCAGGGTGTCCAAATCCACCCACCTCACCAAACAAGCTTTGTGGGGTTGCCGGTTTAGTCGCCGACGACCCGATTGCGCACATGTTGTACTGGGTTTCATACATACATGCATACATACATGCATACATACATAGACAGCAGTCAACGTGATCAGTTGCACATTTTGACGTGGGAGACTATTCATTAAATTTAAGATGAATACTATCTCCGAAAGTAATGCCACAACTACCAGTCGTGTTGAATAACTGGGTATTCTTCTAACTATATCCACTGAAGACACCTTCGAATTCGTAGAGATATCCGACTAAATACATAATTCACTTTACAAGGATTTGCTACAAACAGCATGGCTGGACACAACATCAACAATTTACCGAACACAAGGAACGAAAACAATTTACCGGAGAAAACCAGTGAGAAAATCAATGAGAAAGGTAAACAAAATTAATTCAGTTGTAGCTACAGAAGAAACAGAAATTATAAATCGCATTTCTCTTGGAGTTGCGAACTTAATGATGATTTATTTAATTGTTATAAAATGGCGAAAGAAATCCCTCGTTGGCTATATGAATAGAATGAAGCTACACTGGGACGAAATACATCCAGAGCTAAATCGCTTCACAGCCAAACAATTACGCCAACAAGCGACGTAAAAATAAGATAAATATTATTAACTAGCTGGGCCCGTGCCGTCAAAAATGACTGCTGAAGAGTAGTTGTGTATTTGTATATACCTTTCAACTGCGGTCGGTTTATATTCTTGATAATTCTAATTTATTTCGATATTGCTAGGGACTTGGCTCCTTGGACAACACATACACACAAACACTCACACGCATATACAGTCACACACACATACTCACACACACAAACACTCACAAACACATACACTCAGACACACATACACTCACACACACACATACACTCACACACACACATACACTCACACACACACGCATACACTCACACACACATACACTCACACACACATACACTCACACACAAAAACACTCACATACACATACACATACACATACACTCATACACAAACAGTCACACACACATACGCTCACAAAAGTGTAGCCATTCTAAGAACACTAGTTAAAAATAATTATTACGACGCTAAACTCCGCCAGTTGCAAACTGCGCATCAACATGAGATACTTTTCTCCACAAAGTTCGATCACCAACAACTGAGTTTAAAGAGCAAAGATCAAGACCAGTCCATAAGTTGACGTTATCAAGCCATCGCTTTGACTAGCAGCCTCTACTTCTACCAGCCAACCTTCCTTCCAGGCATAACCTACTCACACCACGAGTGGATCTTTTCATATGACCGTATAGTTTGAGTACTCTTGACTTGACAATTGATGTAATTGGTCTAAGTCTGGTAATGTTGAGCAGCTCAATGATACAGATACGGTCGTTGAGCCGCTTGCCATGTCTAAATTCCAATGAAAGAATCTTGTAGCTATGTTAGAAACCGGCTCTCTCTCTCTCTAAGTAAAACTTTATCAAATAATAGTTCCTGATTTAGGCACAGGGCCAACAATTTTGGGAGGGAGGGCAAAGTTGATTAAATTGAACCCAGTGCATTACTGGTGCTTTATTTTGTTTATCCCGTAAGGATGAAAAGCAAAGCTAACCTCGGCGGGATTTTAACTCAGAACGTAAATGGCCGTAACTCTCTGCCGTGAAGCATGTTGTCCGACGCTCTAATAAAAACATTAATTCTTTCTTTGTTTGCCTGTAGAGCCGAAATACAAAGGACAATACAAATACAAATAGACAAAGAGAGTGGGGCTTTACATGTAATATAAAGCGTATACACAACAACAATAAATTTAACAACAGGAGGAGCACTACTTGTGGGTAATTTAGGGACTCCGCAGATCCAAAAGCACCCTAATCTGAACCCCAGAGCCTACAGGTACATGCTCTGTGTAAGCCCATCCACTTGGACAATATTCGCTACATTCACCCACCTTTTAACAAATGTACTGGGGGAGGAGCTTATCATTTACATTTCCACACTCACCTTCTTTTCCAAGTGGAACTTGAAAAAGTCAATAAGAATTTGGACGAAGAAGAATTTGAAATAATTTTGAAAATAATGAAGAATTTGGAAGGATTTGGTAATATAAAGCTAGTGTTTGTAACATAACTCAATAAACGTTTTTACATAAAATTATGATTGAAGGTTTTTAGATAAATATAAAACACTCACTTTTGCATTCTGATAAAACGCACTGCACGATTTTCAAATAATTTTAAATATAATCAAAAATTTGGAGGAATTTAGTAATATAACTTCTGCCTGGAGTTGCAACCAATAGATATTATCAGCAATGGAAAGACTAATGGAAACATTCTCCTTGGTCCGATTTGACGAGTCTCAGCTCACTCGGCAAGCGAGTGAGTTCTGGGATCTTGTCGATGGATTCGATCGAGTAATATAACTATCTTATTATTAATCTTGTGTTTTGAACATAAAGGGTGGTAGATTGGCAGTATTGGTAGAGCGTCGAACAATATGCTTTGCGGCATAGAGTTATGGCTCTTTATGTTCTGAGTTCAAATCCCACCGGGGTTAGCTTTGCCTTTCATCCTTATAGGGGGTCAATAAGCTAAAGTACCAGTAACACACTGGGGTCGATTTAATCGACTTACTCCTCCCCCCAAAAGATTGTTGGCCTTGTGCCTAAATCAGAAACCATTATTATGCTTGTGTTTGGAACATAATAAAATGTCTTCCATAAATTTTGTATCATAGAACCAGAGGTAATTTCAGGCAGCTTGATATCAAAAGGGTTAAAGTAATAAAATGATAGAAATATGCTGAGAAATTAGTAGAATGCACTTTGTATGGACTTGAAGCTGATATAGCTTTTCTGTGGAAAAGGCAAAAACAAGAGGCGAACAGGTTGTAGATTTAAACATTAGCAGAGACTAAAGGACCAACTAGCAACAAAGACATACAAACAATAAAGCCGACACATTGACTGCACTTAATAAATGTAAATTTTTTTTTTTTTTTTTTTTTTTTCCATTAAATTATGTTTCCAGGTCTGCTTATCACAAATGTCCGAGAATGGTTATGTTGCTGGCAAGGGGATAACTAGATCGATAAAATCAATACAAAAAAATTCTTCGATCAAACATTTATCATTTGCTTACATTGGCTGGAAAGAAAAATGAGTTTTCTGTCTCTGAATAATATTTCCTGGGAGGAATCGGTAAATCAATGGCCGGGTTTTGTTTGTTTAACATAACTTATTGTAGTCTGTAGTGATTTGCTGTTTCTGGTTAGTTTTCCTGTTGTAAACTCTTTAATTCTACGCAACCATCTCACATTACCATCTATTGAATAGTGAACTATTCCTGTCACTGTCATTAACCTTCATTATGGTGGCGAAGTGGCAAAATCATTAGGTTTAAAGTCTAAAGTGTGTCTCGAGCCAGGAGGCTCATCAGGCCGGTGTCAATCCTGGTTTTGGTTGCGTGAAGCGACTGAAAGTACAAGACTCTCTCCTTGACATGATGCTTGTTAACCCACCCAGCCCCCCACCCCCACCCCCAGCTATTGCTGGTACTCATTTTCAACTGAGTATACCGGAGCAAAGTTTTGCTCAAAAACACAACACACAATCCAGTTCAGGAATCGAACCCACGACATTAGGATCGTAGGACCAACACCCTTACCACATGCACTTCCGTTAGGACATCGAATTAAATGCAGTTATTTGTTCCGGCTCTCTGCGCTCTGATGTTCAAATTACGCTGAGGTCAACTTTACCATTCATCCTTTTCGGTGTCGATAAATAATGCGCCAGCACAACAGTGGGAGGAGCGGTGGATTGGTGGAATTGTTAAAATGCCAAACGGTGTGCTTTAAGGTATTGGATCTTGCGCTGAGCCTTCTGAAGTTCAAATCCCACCTTCTTCTGCTAGGAGTTGCGACAGGCAGATGGTATCAGCTTGCAATAGAAATGACAACTCATTGCAATAAAATAGCCATTAGAAATCTTTATGGTGAAGTCAAGACTTATTCAAGGTTTCACCTTCCCAAGCAAAGGATGAAATACGATGATGAAGAATTGCAATAATTAAAGGAAAATTTCTGGCGAGTTTGGTTCATATGTGTTCACAGTCTACCAATACGTCTACAAATGGCCTGGACACCGTAGTCTTCCTACTTCTCTCGGCCATAATGTTATAACTTTGTTCCTAAGAGATTAATATTTAAAATATAGACATAATTATTGTCTCCCGTGACCTAATAAGTAGTAGTAGTAGTAGTAGTAGTAGTAGTAGTAGTAGTAGTAGTAGTAGTAGTAGTAGTAGTAGTAGCAGCAGCAGCAGTGTCGGATAACATGCTTTGCGACGTTCTGTGTTCATTTCCCGTTCAAGTACCGGTAATGCACTGGGTCGATTTAATCGACTTTCTCCTCCTCCTCCCAAATTGTTGGCCTTGTACCTAAATCAGAAACTATTATATATTATGTATATAATGTGTATGTGTGCGTGTGTGTGTGCGCGCGTGTGTGTTTAGTAACTACTTTTCTTCCCTCTCCTTTTAGTCTCTGTTTTTCGATTTTTGTTTTTGTTAGCTCCCATCTACCATTCTTTTTTCTCTCTCCCGAATATCCTCTCTTTTCTCTTTATCTAGCTTGCGATGAAGGACCAACGTCTGTAACTTTGGACTTCTTATACGTATTATACTAATATACCTCTATTATATGTTGTTCTCTATGGATTGGCAGTATCGGTAGAGAGTCGGACATCATGTTTGAAGCATAGAGTTACGTCCCGCCGAGGTTAACTTTGCCTTTCGTCCTTACGGGGTCGATAAAATAAAGTACCAGTAATGTACTGGGTAATTGCTGGCCTTGTGCCTAAAATAGAAACAATTATATGTTGTTCTCTAGCACTGTTTTTTTTTTCCATATTATATATATATATATATATATATATATTAAAATAACAGATTAAAGTTTAAGCAAAGAATCGTTAACGCAGAAGTGGATATTTCCAAAAAACGTTGCAACCGGAGGAAGACAGGAAGACGATACTTTGGTTCGTGGTAACGTTCGCTGGCAAAGAACGAGAAAAAACGAATAATACGTCATTATAGGAGCGGTGAAAAACAATTACGCGCAAAGACAAAACCACGTTTATGGTATAAAAGAGGTCGTAGACTAATGTTCTCTTAGGTGGTGCATAGAGACGTTCTCTGGCAAAGAACGAGAAAAAACGAATAATACGTCATTATAGGAGCGGTAAGGATGAAAGCAGCGATTCTTTGCTTAAACTTTAATCTGTTATTTTAATAAATATTTGCTCTACGGTTCTTATATATTTGATATATATTTTCCTTATCGAGCCCTCTTTGGATTTTAGTCTTCAATTTTATTATTATTACTATATATATATATATATATATATGTATAGTAATAATACGACTCCTAACCTTGCACATAACATCACAGCTTCAAATTTAGCTAAACTACCTAGCCGTAGGAACACGTGCAACCCTGTAGTTAGTACTAACTGTAATTGTAGGAATCGGGCTGATTGCCCCTATCCGGGAAATGCCTCTCTAGTAACATTGTCTACAAATGTAAGGTTGTAACACCCACGTCCCGTAGGGCCTACATAGGGTTAACCGCCAATAGTTTCAAGCAGCGTCTTTACATGCATACCCATTCTTTTCGTTACCCTCTAAGAAGGAATATGACGTCACTTTCAGCTTATATCTGGAGTCTAAAAGACAACCACACCCAATATAAGTTACACTGGGAGATCCTAGCTAGGGCTAGATCGTATAACGGAAATAAAAGACCATGTGACCTCTGCGCCGCTGAGGCCCTGGAAATACTCTACGTCACAGACCACATCTTAAACAAAAAAATCTGAGGCAATTTCGGCTTGTAAACATAAATTGCACAAAACTTTCCTGTATTACAGCCCCACGTTATACCCTAACGGATAGTACGATCTATACGTGGATATTTTACGTCTTGATGTGGGAGCTAAGTATATATTTTGTTTATTCCTTTACTTATTTGCATAGGTAAGTATATATTACCCGTATGTTTTGTGAAGGTATGTATACCTTCTCGTACGTATATTTGATTGTTTTGGCGTATAATTTTTATATATTTTGGTATTTAGGGTTTGGCTATGTGTATACGGGAGTTTTGCGTCTGCGTGAGTATGCAGGTTCGTACGTATGGTGGGTGTGTGTATATGTGTACTTCTTGTTTTAGTTGACCTACGTCTCCGAACATTCGTGTATTTATATGTGTGTATGTGTGTGCGCTTGTTATATACGTATTTATTTATTTATATACGTTTATATAATTATTTATTTATTTGTACACAAGCATACACACACACACACATATTTATATGTGCGTGGTTTTGTATACCTATGGTAAGGTTTTGCGTATGCTTGTGTATGTACGTATTTGTTTGCGTGTATGTATTTATTTATTTTTATTACTTCTGTATTGTATTTATTTACTTTGTTCTTAACTCTGTAGCGGAGATTCATTTGGTCTCCTAGTTAGAATTTTAGTCTACGACTTCTGCTATACCATTTACGTGGTTTTGTCTTTGCGTGCTATTGTTCTCCACGCTCCACATATGACTTATTATCTTCGTTTTTTCGTTCATTGCCAGAGAACGTCTCTATGCACCACCTAAGAGAACATTAGTCTACGACCTCTTTTATACCATAAACGTGGTTCTGTCTTTGCGCGTAATTGTTTTTCACCGCTCCTATTAATGACGTAGTATTTGTTTTTTCCCGTTCTTTGCCAGCGAACGTTTCCACGAACCAAAGTATCGTCTTCCTGTCCTCCTCCGGTTGCAACGTTTTTTGAAATATCCAGTTCTGCGTTTACAGATTGACTTTGTTAGTTTCAGAAGATCCCGTTAAGGGTGAAAGCAGCGATTCTTTGCTTAAACTTTAATCTGTTATTTAATATATATATATATATATATATATATATATATATATATATATATATATATATATATATATATATATATATATATATATATATATAGGTTATTATGTGAGTAACTAGCGGCGACGCTGGTCGATGTACTCGATGTTGTTACTGGGTCTGTCTCTCGTTGGGTTGTGCTCCAGGTTTAAGAGTCGGGATCCGATCGCAGATCAAACCCGACCCGAGCTGATCAATATAGAAGCAATTGTAATATGAAATAAAGTTTACAAAAAGCTGCAATTCTTATTGTCTCATAGGCTGACTATGAAGGAGTGATTCCTGGGCTGTGAAATATTGCATGCATTAATTTCAACTCTTCTTATTAATAACTGCATTGCTTCTTTCCAGGATCTACGTTGAAAATTTAACTTCATTTTGTCATTCCGTAAGAGTATTTTGGTCAGTCCATGAACTTATTAGCCGTAGAGCCAATTCTGTGGTTGAATAGAAATTAAATTCAATTGAAATTAAATTTCTATTCATCCATTAAATGCGACCGTCGGTTTAAGTGTGACTGTCGGATTATATGCAATAAATGATATATACACTTTATATTCTTGACCCCAAGGCGCAGAAAACCGGAACAAATTGCGCAAAGTATTTAATTCAACGCTCTGAAGACTTTGGCAAAGTTACTGATTTAAGATACAGCTGAGCGAAATGTAAAAGAGAAGGCTTTTAACCCATGTGGAGTCGTAGGGTCAACATCCAGGACACACGATGTGTTTCGGGTATTTTAAACCCCTCTCCATGTCGGAAAACAGCCAATTTCTTCTAGAGAAGAAGAGGGAACGAGAGAAAGAGACTAAGAGGAAAAATTAACCTAAGTACTGGACTGGTACTTTATTTATGGAATTCGAAAGGTTGAACTGTAAAATTGATCTCGGTGGGATTTGAACTCAAAACACAGAGAGCCGAAACGAATACTGCAAAACATTTAATCCATCGCTCTAAAGATTCTGTCAAATTTCTGTTTTATGAACCAAAGGCAAAGAAGAGTTCTTAACTCTTTGTAGGATGAAAAGGGCACCGTCATAGCACATGGAGTGTGTTAGGAATTTCAAACCTGGTAGAATCCATCTCTCGCCATGTCGAATCTCCATGTCCGATTTCTTCAAGAGACGGAGAGACGTTGAGATAAAGTGACATAGAGGGATAGAGAACGAAAAGTAAAGTTGAACACGACAGGACAACATAACGAGTCAGAACAAATACCGTGTTTCCCGCTCTCGAAGACGCACCCCGATTTTGACAACCAAAAATTTGAAAAACAATGATAAACATAAAAATAAGGTCCCAGCATTTCGGGCCTTCTTACCTAAAAGTATAATTTATACACTTCATTGAGAGGTCATATACAGGAGTTCAGATTATTGTCTAGCATAGATAATTTTCCTCGTGAGTTAGGATATGCCTATGAGAAATGTAACTTCGGTCTCCAGGGCGCATGGTAGATTTTCGAGACTTATTTTAGGAAAAACCTAGCATCTTCGACGCCGGAAAATGCAGTACATTAATACATTGTTTATGGCGCTAGAACTTCACCAGTCCTCTATATAATAATTTCAAATTTTGGCACAAGGTCAGCAATTTAAAGGAAGGGAAAAGTCGATTGTATCGACTCCAGGACTTAACTGGTACTTTATTTTATCGACACCGGAACGATACAATGCAAGGTTTACTTCAGCGGAATTAGAACTCAGAGTGCTCCAAGAAATTCCGCAAAACATTTAATCCAATGCTCAGAAGATTCTGCCAATTTTCGATAAAGAAAAGGCTTGTCTGAATAACCATAATGACATATTTATCTTTAAATATTATCTTTACTTTAATTTACTAACGACGTTCCTATAATTGATATTTTATGTAAATAATGGTTTCTGATTTAGACACAAGACCAACAATTCTGGGGTGAGGGCGAAGTCAATTAAATCAACTCCAGTGTGTTACTGGTACTTTATTTTATCGATTAAATTGACCCCAGTGCGTTACTGGTGCTTTATTTTATCGATTAAATTGACCCCAGTGCGTTACTGGTGCTTTATTTTATCGACCCCGTAAGGATGAAAGGCAAAGTTAACCTCGGCGGCATTTAAACTCGGAACGTAAAGGACCATAACTCTATACTACAATGCATATTGTCCAACGCTCTACCGATACTGCCAATCCACCACCCTTTTATGTAAATAATTGTTTCTACTTTTGGCACAAGGCCAGCAATTACCCCAGTGTATTACTGGTACTTTATTTTATCGACCCCGTAAGGATGAAAGGAAAAGCTAACAACGGTGGGATTTGAACTTCAGAACGTAAAGGGCTATAACTCTATGCTACAAAGTATATGTAAATAATTGTTTCTACTTTCGGCACAAGGCCAGCAATTATCCCAGTGTATTACTAGTACTTTATTTTATCGACCCCGTAAGGATGACAGGCAAAGTTAACCTCGGCGGGATTTGAACTCAGAACATAAAGGGACGTAACTCTATGCTACGAAGCAGGGTGTCCGACGCTCTACCGATTCTGTCAGTTCACCGCCCTATGTAAATAATTGTTTCTACTTTTTGGCACAAGGCCAGCAATTATCCCAGTGCATTACTGGTACTTTATTTTATCGACCCCGTAAGGATGAAAGGCAAAGTTAACCTCGGCGGGAATGTCAGTCGTATATATAATGATTTCTGATTGTGTGTGTGTGTGTGTGTGGGTGAGGTGGTTAAATCGACTCCAGTATTGGATTGCTACTTTATTTTATCGACCCCGAAAGAATGAAAGGAAAAGTTTTACCGCACTAGGAGAGAATTTAAAGAACTGCAACAAATACCTTGAAGCATTTTTTTTTTCTGACTCTTTAATAATTCTGATAAGTCATCTGTCATTTATATAATTATTAAGCTATGGTCTTATTATGTCAACTATGTTTACAAACAGGAGTTATACAATAAGGGAATTTTTTTTTTAATCAAGTAATGAAAAAACAAGGAGGAAAGGGTAAAGAAGGGCAGATCTGACTGTAAAAGAAAGTAAAGGAAAGGACTATAAATGCTATAAGTGTGAAAAAAGGGAAAGAAAAAGCAAGGTCTATTAGGTAACGGGAGAAAGAGGAGGGAAAGGGAGAGGGTGACAGACTTTGTGTTTATGCCAGGGCGAAGTTTCAGCTGCATCTGGGAGATATGGGGTTCGATACCCCATAGCGACCGATAGCAACTCCTTTTTCCATCTTTAAAGGGTCTTCACCCTGTTTTTATAAGCTATTTGGTAGCATCTCCATGCATGAGCACATCATTCTTTATATTAACTGTATCTTCTCAGCACTTTGTAAAAGTCCGAGGGATCGGCTTAGTATACACGATTAATAACACCAAATTTAAGTAAATAGAAGGGGAATGAAAGTCGATTAAATTGACCCAGTATTTGACTTCAGCAGGATTTGAACTCAGAACGCTCTAACGGCTCTGCCAATTCAGCAGTCAATTTCTCTCTAGCAGTTTAGTAATATTTATGTTACTAAAGTTAAGCTTACAAGGGAGACAACTCAATAATATAATATATCACAGAAATTACTTTAAATTTATTTTGAATTACCTCCCTTATAAATATGTTTGTAAAAAAAAAATATATATTTGAAGCTTTTTGAAGGTTTGTGGCTTAATAGTTAGGGTCTTATACGCTGCTCACGATCGTATTGTTATGAGTTCGATTCCCCACGGGATGGCATGTTGTATCCTTAACCAAGGCTCTTTATTTTATGTTGCAATGACACTGATATCAAACTGTATTGGTCTTTGCCTTTCCTTTGGACGACATCGGTGGTGTGGAGAGAGGTGATTTGCATGCATGAGCAAGATTTGGTCTTCACAAAAACACCTTGCCCAGGTTTGCCACTTAGAAAGGAAATTTCCACGTGTAAACCCATGGTCAGTCATGACAAAAGAGAATTTTTTTTTATTTGAAATCTTATACGTTTGAGAATATAATTTCAAAAATTCCCAAATCTGCATGTTAATGCTACGAATAACTTTTTTTTTTTTTCGCCTTCTATTATCTGCCAGGAGTTGCGACTGGTAGATATTATCAGCAATGAAAAAAAGAATGGAAACACCCCACTCTGTAAGCGAATGAAGTCTGGGATTTCGTCGATCAATTAACAAAATAAATAATCGTTCGCATTCTACATTCCACATTGAAAGATGCTGTTGGTTTGATGCTGCAGTGAGGGCGAGATCATCTTTATTAAAGAGAATTTAAACTGCCAGTGTCCATCCCTCTCCAGGTTTGACCACAGCCAATTTCTTCCAGAGAGAGAAAGATCGACTCTAATACATGATTGGAATTTTATTCATTGTCTCTAAAAAAGATGAAAAGCAAAGTTGATCATTATCAATTTATATCTGCTTTCAGTGTCGGAAGGGAGCATTTTATTGTGGCACCAACACTACCACTTTACATGCATACTGGATGCATTTTAGCGACACCTGCACTACCACTTTAGTGTAATGAGTGCATTAGAGAGGATATCAAACCTCTCTATCCAACTTTAAAGGAGATTGTCAGGCCTTTAACAAGACCAGAGGATCTTCTCTACTCTACATTAAAGAAGTTATCAGGTCCTTGACCACACCAGAATGTCCTCTCTACCTTACGTTGATTCCACTGTAGACTAAAAAGGGAACACTACATTTATATTTAGTATTGCCTTGCCTGTACTGGTTGTTGTATCTTTTAAGTTATGTTATAGATACAATCTTAATAATGAAATAATATATAATTTTAGAAAATCCCTCCAAATTCTTCATTAATCAATTCAAATACAGTGTATTTAATTAAAAATATGGTAACAAGAAAACAGAGAAGACACAAAAGTGAACAATTTTTATTGAAGATAGAAAGATTGTTGTTAACATGGAGTGTCTGGAAGAAGAATTAAAACGAAATTGACTTTGGAAGAAGAAAAAAAAATTATGAAACCCGTTAACTGATCGGAACTGGTCACGTGAGGGGAAGAGGATAGAATACAGACCAGTAATGACAGGTAAGATTTATAGAAAGCAATGATAGACTAGAATAAATTAACTAAATGATGGAATATAATGATGGTATCACAGGGGATGAGAGAGAAATATCTAGAAGAAATGCTCAATATTGTGTGAACCCTCAAATATCATCAGAGAACAAAGTTTTTATTGGGTGTAAAATCACATTTTCGAAATTGCTGACATTTAATTGGTTCATCCACTGCTAAAACAAAAATTTTAAAGCAGTAAATTAAGACACCATCGTCATCACTGCTTTATGTCCATTTTCCATTCTGGCTTCTCACATTCAGAGATTAGATTAAGTGAAAATATCTTGCTCATATGTTCCAGATTTTGGCATGGTTTCTATGTTTAGATACCCTTCTTAATGCCAACCCCTTTAAAGAAAGTATTCGGTGCAGTTTATTGTGCTACCAGCACTGCCATTTTACAGGGTGTACTGGGTGCATTTTATAGACATGCATTTAATTTGTGTACGCTTAATAAAATAGTTTAATATATTTTTAATTGGCACCATATGATATATAGAAAGCAACAAATTGGCAGAGCCAATGCAGGTAAAATAGACTTTCAAGCACTGAGTCTCATCAGGCTGGTGCTTATCCCGGTTTTGTGGTGTGAAGCAACTGAGAGTATAAGACTCCCCCTTGGACAGAACGCCAGTCCATTGCAGGGTTAAGCCCCCAGCTATTACTGCTACTCATTTTCAGTTGAATATACTGGAGCAACGTGAAAAGAATTTTTTTGCTAAAGAACACAACACACAACCCAGCCCAGGAATGGACCCACAACACCCTTACCACTAGGCCACACACCTCCATTAACAGGTAGAATGCTTTGCAATATTCATTCTGGTTCTCTGCACAATGAGTTTATATTTCACCAAGGTCAACTTTGCCTTTCATCCTTCTGGGATTGATAAAATAAGTATCTATCAAATGTCAGTATCAATTTAATCACTTTACTTCTCCCTCCCACAAGAAATTGTTGGCTTTGTATCTAAATTAGAAACCATTAAATCTTTTGATATCAAACCACCTGAAACTCTCCATGATACAAAGCTCTTTATTTTAAAATATTTATATGTATGTAAAAACCTTCCTTTATGATTTTATGTAAGAACATTTATGTTTCAATCATCTTAATAATCATAAACAGCGTCTTCCATTAGAAATATAGCAATGAAAGAGTTAATTTATTTATATTTTTAAAAAAAAACACCCATTCATCATAGTTTTATCTAAAAACTTGTAAGTTACGATCAACTTCAGCTTAATTAATAATGAAAAAGTTATATTACTAAATTCCTCCAAATTCTTGATTATTTTCAAAATCATAGATAGTGTCTTTTGTTAGAAATGTGGTAATGAAAGGGTTAATAACTAATTTGGATCATGGAAAACAAGCCTGAATATGAATTAACTAAAATTCATTGGAAATAGAATATAGTGGGAAGTTGGTGATTCAAGTGTTGGGAGGACTAACCTACTGGTTGTTGTTTTAATCAAATGCACTGCACATGGTTATCAATAAAGTATTAGTTCAGTATTAAGGTCAATTATCCCATTCTCTCTCAGAAATTGTCTGTATTTATACCTGGAGAAGGATGGATTCCATCAGGTTTAAATGCCCAGGACAGCATCCCAATGATCTCATCAGAGGTTAAGGACCCATGCATGGATGATATATGCACAGATCCCCATCATTTTACATCTGCTTTCCATAGGGCTAAATGGGTTGTCAAAATCTGAGACTAGACTGGCCAGCAAGGCCTCATCTTGCTTATACATACCATATTTGACATGGTTTCTATGGCTGGACACCCTTCCTAACACCAACCAGCCTACAGGTTGAACTGGGTGTATTTAATCATGGAATCAGCACTGGATATATATATTATCATGGCCCTGGATAAATTTTGGTGTGGACTAGATGTATTTTATCATGGAACCAGCACTAACACTTTACAGAGTGTACTGGATGTATTTTATCATGGCACCAGCACTAACACTTTACAGAGTGTACTGGATGTATTTTATCATGGCACCAGCACTAACACTTTACAGAGTGTACTGGATGAGTGTTATTATGGCATTGACATTAACACTTTTCAAAGTGTAGTGACATGTTTTTTCATGGCACCAGCACAAATACTTTACCGAGTGTACTGGGTGCATTTTAGTGTGGTACCAAAAGTAACACATTACAAAGTGTACTAGGTGCATTTCATTGCAGCACCAATAAATTAAAATAAAATATATGAAACATACACAAATTCAACATGGGTGTCTTCATTTACTGCCTTAACTTCCTTCTTCCTATCTAGGGATTAACCAATGAAATGTCAGCAATGTTTTTTGTTTGTTTTTTTTTAATATAGAATCTGATAAATCCTTGATAGGGTTGCATAAATTTGACATGTCTCCTAACTAGGTCTTTATCACTGACTAAAACAACACTTTGAAAAGTTAACACATTAACTGCCGGAGGTATTTCATCACAGTCTTCTTCTTTGCCCACTTATTCCTGAGAGGGTCGTGGGGGCAGTCCTCACTCTTTCAAGCAGGTCCTGTCAGAAGCAACCATCTCCAACTGATCCGGCTAGACCAGCCAAGCTCATGGATGTTATCCAACCATCTTGCTCAAGGTTTACCCCTGGGTCTCCTGCTAGTTGGTTTTTGCCCATAAAATCTGTCCAGCAATTCCCCCCCCCCCCCCCGAGACATTCTTACCACATGGTCATAATATCGGATCTGTGATCTCTCAATTCGGAGAAGTTGCAGCTCTATCTGGAGTGACTCCCTGATCTCCAAGCTACGTACTCTATTGAGTAATGTTACTTCAAAGACCCTTGGGAGGAACCCCATTTCGGCCATTTATATTCGCGATCGTTCTGACATATTCATCACAGTCTGGTTTTTTCCTACTTTATTTTTATGTTATTTTCGTTTCTTTGTTTTGTTTTGTTTTTTATTATTTAAACAGTCACTAAAAGCCATTAATTAACCACTGTTCACTTTCTATTTTTTTTCTTTTTTTTTTTTTTTTTTTTTTTGCAATTATTCAATTATTTCTTTTTATAACTAGAAGCCAACAGGTTCTGTTTGTTTGCTTTGTTGTTTGTGTTTTTTTTTTCACTTGTACAAAATGTATCTGATAGTTAAGAGAGTTAGGATCAAACTTGTAGCATGTGGAGTGATGGAGATGACAACACTGATTGATGATAGGTGATGGGCATGGAAGAGCACAAAATAAAGCAGAAGTAAATTACCTTTAATTTTTTTTTTAACTAAAGAAAAAGAAACTTTTTTTTTTTGCACAAAAATAGTAAATATTAATTTTTAAAAAAATCAAATCATTATAAAATGTGTAATATTTTATTTGTTTGTTGAGAGAGAGAGAGAGAGAGAGAGAGATGAGAGAGAGAGAGAGAGAGAGAGAGAGAGAGAGAGAGAGAGAGAGAGAGAGAGAGAGAGAGACAAACAGTCAGAAATAGCTAGAGACAGAGAGAGGCAGATAGACAGACAGAGACAAATTGACATACATAGAGACAGGCAGATAGACAGACAGAGACAAATTGACATACATAGAGGACAGGCAGACAAAGAAGAAATATTGAAGGAGACAAGGGACAAAGCCAATGGGTTAAAAACAAGTGATTTGTGATATAAGATGAGAAAAAGGAAAATGATATATCATCATCGTTTAGCATCCATTTTTCCACACTTGCATGGGTTAGATGAATGAATGTATAATAACAATTATTATTATTATTTCTTTAATAATAATAATAATTGTTTCTACTTTAGGCACAATGCCAGAGATTTGGGAGGAGAAAGTTGATTACATCAACCCCAGTATTTCACTGGTATTTTATTTATCGACCTCAAAGAATGAAAGGCAAACTTAATTTCGGCAGGATTTGAACTCAGATGTAAAGATGTAGAAGAAATGCCACAGCCACAAACCATTTTATCCAACATTTTAACAATTCTGCCAATACATGATAATAAAAATAATAATGATAATAATGAGTGGAGAGCTATTGTTTCTTTTCATAAAAATAATGAACAGTGAGGGTTAGGGTAAGAAGTGAAACAATGAGTAAGGGGAGGGAGGGAGAGAGGGAGAGAGAGATGAAGGAGAGGAAAGCTATTGAGGAGGTGGAATGGAAGAGGGAGCAGAGGGCGAAGGGGGAAATATATTTATTGAGGAGTGATGCAATAAAGGCAAGATATCAAGAAGGTCAAAAAGATGAATGGTAGAATGACCTGTGTGGGGTGAGGTGGGATGAAGTGGGGTAGGGTGGGATGAAGTGGGGTAGGGTGGGATGAAGTGGGGTAGCGAGGGAGCTGGTCGTTAAGACAGCAGTTCGTTAGAGTGTTGTTGATTATAAGAGATGTGGGCAACTGTGAAATTTAAAAAAAAAATTGTTACGCGGAAAAGGAAAGGTCAGAAGGAATAAAATAATAATAATAATAATAATAATGGTTCCTGATTTAAGCACAAGGCCAGCAATTTGGAGGGAAGGAGAAATTGATTAAATTGACCCTTGTATTATATTTGACTAGTATTTTATTTTATTGACCTCAGATGGTTTAAAGGCAAAGTTAATCTCTGCAGGATTTCAACTTTTCAACTCAGAATGTAATGGGCCAAAACAAATACTACTACACATTTGTTTAACACTCAAACATCTCTGCCAATCATATTGTTTCTAATATAGGCACAAGACCAGTAGTTTTGAGGGGGTGGAAGAAGTCGTTTGTATCAACTTCAGTAATTTACTGGTACATCATGTTATCGACTCTGGGAAGGATGAAAAGCAAAGTTGACCTTGGTGGGATTTGAACTCGAACAGAGAGTTGGAACAAAATACTGCAAAGCATTTTGTCTGATACTATTAATAAGTGATAATTTCTGATTTAGGCAGAAGGCCAATAATTTGAGGGGAGGGGCAAGTTGATTAAATAGACCACAGTGCATTACTAGTACTTTATTTTATCGACCCTGTAAAGATAAAAGGAAAAGCTAACTTCAGTAGGATTTGAAATCAGAACGTAAAAGGCCGTAACTATGTGACAAAGCATGTTGTCTGATTCTCTACCAATATTACCAATCCATCGCTCTTTATGATAATAATTGTTTCTACTTTGGCACAAGGCCAGCAATTACCCAGTGTATTACTGGTACTTTATTTTATCGACCCCGTAAGGATGAAAGCAAAGTTAACCTCGGCGGGATTTTGAACTCTGAATGGCAAGGGCCGTAACTCTATGCGTCAAAGTACGGCATCCGACCCTCTACCGATACTGCCAATAATGATTTCTACTATAGGCACAAGGCCAATAATCTGAGGGGAGGGGAAAGTGATTAAATCGCTCCCTGTGCATTACTGGTACTTTATTTTATCAACCCCCGTAAGGATAAAAGACAAAGCTAACCTCAGCAGGATTTGAACTATGCAGGTTGTCTGACACCCAACCAATACTGCCAATCCACCACCCTTTATAATAACAGTAATAATAATAACAACAACAGTAATAATAATAATAACTGAAAAGTCTTGTGAAATAGAAACAAAAATAAATCAACTGAAATATTGGCTGTAAAAATAGTTTAATGAGGATAACTGAGGGAAAAAACAAAATTTAAAACAGGAATATTGTTGACATTGACAGCACAGTTAGTGGACAGTGGTGACAGTACAGTTAGTGGACAGTGGTGACAGTACAGTTAGTGGACAGTGGTGACAGTACAATTAGTGGACAGTGGTGACAGTACAGTTAGTGGACAGTGGTGACAGTACAGTTAGTGGACAGTGGTGACAGTACAGTTAGTGGACAGTGGTGACAGTACAGTTAGTGGACAGTGGTGACAGTACAGACAGTACAGTTAGTGGACAGTGGTGACAGAACAGTTAGTTGACAGTGGTGACAGTACAGTTAGTGGACAGTGGTGACAGTAGTTAGTTGACAGTGGTGACAGCAGTTAGTTGACAGTGGTGACAGTACAGTTAGTTGACAGTGGTGACAGTACAGTTAGTTGACAGTGGTGACAGTATGGGTAGTGGACAGTGGTGTCAGTACGGTTAGTAGACAGTGGTGACAGTACAGTTAGTGGACAGTGGTGACAGTACAAGTTAGTGGACAGTGGTGACACTACAGTTAATGGATAGTGGTGACAGTAGTTAGTTGAGAGTGGTGACAGTAGTTAGTTGAGAGAGTGGTGACAACACGGTTAATTGACAGTGGTGACAGCAGTTAGTTGACAGTGGTAACAGTTCAGTTAGTTGACAGTGGGTGAGAGTACGGGTAGTGGACAGTGGTGAGAGTACGGGTAGTGGACAGTGGTGAGAGTACGGGTCAGTGGACAGTGGTGTTGACAAAGTTAGTTGACAGTGGTGACAGTGGTGACTTTGTTAGCAAACAAAAGTTAGCTGGACAGTGGTGGCAGCACGGTTAGAGGACAGTGAATTAATTTTGACAGCAAGGCAAATGAACAGTGGGCAGCATTGACAACAAAATAAACAACGAACAATAACTGGTAATAAAACAGTGAACAGTGCTGATAGCAAGATTAGGTGAACAGTAGTGACTCAAGGTTAGTGAACAGTATTGACTCAAGGTTAGTGAACAGTATTGACTCAAGGTTAGTGAACAGTATTGACTCAAGGTTAGTGAACAGTATTGACTCAAGGTTAGTGAACAGTATTGACTCAAGGTTAGTGAACAGTATTGACTCAAGGTTAGTGAACAGTATTGACTCAAGGTTAGTGAACAGTATTGACTCATG
>OZ024743.1:56910566-56943066 GCA_964016885.1 Eledone cirrhosa | reverse complement strand
CTGGAAGTATGGTAAGATGTTAATCCATCTAGACTAGCAGATCTCTTTAAATCTTTCTTCAACCACATTTTCATTTTATCTTCACACACACTGGACATTGCCTGCAAAAAATAATAATAAAAATAATAAATACAGATGTAAAACACGGATGTAAAACACGGATGTAAAAACGATGGTGATGTGCAATTACTGTTTAATCTATGAGAGAGAGAGGGGGGCTGGGGTGGTAGTGGTAGTGGTGGCAGCAGCACTACCACTTTTTTTTTAATCCTGAATAATTATATTATTAGAGTGGGGACTACATACAGTACTTAATGATCTGGATTGACAAGCTACCAGACGTCATTCGCTTACAGAGTGTGATGGAACTCATCAGATCAAACCAAAGAAACAATTCTTCCATTGGTCTTTCCAATTGCTAATACTGTCTACCAGTCGCAACTCCTTGCAGAAAGAGCAATGTGAAATAAAGTGTCTTGTTCGAGTACATAACACATCACCCAGTCCGGAAATCAAACTCACAACCTTACAATTATGAATCCAACTCTCTGAACATGTCTGGGTTTTTATTGTTATAATGGGTGGATTGTACACATTGATTTATTTGTTTAATTAATTTGTATTCAGTTTCACCCATAGTAAATATGTTCATCACCCTGTTGGTTTTATATCCTATGATTAAACGCATATATATTTATGTGTATTTCTCTCCTTACTGTTTTATAAAGAGCTCGGAATTTGTTCCTTGAGCTTATTTGATTATAGGGGATTATTGAGAGTTTTTAACTCAATATTTCAATTTTATCATCATCATCATCTTCGTTTAACGTCCACTTTCCACGCTAGCATTTTATATATATCTATATATATATATATATAACTTATAAAAATAACATTTAAAATGTCATTTGGATCATTAATACTTGGTGGTTGTTTCTAATTAAATCAAGGAATTTCCACAGGGTCAGCTAATTAATATTATGACAGAAGTGTGGAAGAGTAACAATCATTAGCTTAATTAGCAATTCTAGTCATGAAAAGAAAGAGAGATAACCCCTGATACCTTCATAGTCATCAGGTATTGGTCAATCTGAAGCTATAGTAGAAGACACATTACTAAATCTTATGAAATTCTTCATTTATTTTCAAAATGATTTGAAAATTATAGGGAGTGTCTTCCATTAGAAATATGACAACGAAAAGGTTAAGACATTTTAGAAACCAGTATCTCATTAAATTGCAATGGATATCTAAGTCATTTTAGAAACATGTCAGTAAATTGTGAAAAATATTTAACCTATTAAATACTAACCTACCTAAATCCACCTTTAGTTCTATGGTACCAAACTTTCTATCATAATTTATATATAAATAATAAAGAAATCATAATTTTATGTAAGAACTTTTGTTATATTATGCTACAAACACCAGATTAATAATGAAAAAGTTATATCAATAAATCTCTAGATTTTTTATTATTTTAAAAATGATTTTGACATTATAGGCAATGTCTTCCATTAGAAATATGGTTACAAAAGAATTAAGACATTTAAAAAACTAGTATTTCAGTAAATTGTGATGAATATTTAAGTCATCTAATAATCTAGTCCATCACTAAACTATAATGAACTATTTAACCCTTTAGCATTTATATCATTCTATACTTGATATTATATTTTTACAGTAAACACTTTACCTCACGCAATATCAAATCTATGAGATTTTGATATTATTTATATCAAGAGAATTCTGGCCAGATACAGCCAGTTTGAATGCTAAAGGGTTAAGATATTTTAGAAACTTGTATGTCAGTAAATTGTGAAGAAGAAAGAAAAAAAAAATCAGCAACATACCTCTAACTTAAGTGCTCGCTCCTTACTAAGAGCTTCCAAAGGGAAAGAGAGTTCATGTGCATCTGCCAGGGCTCGGAGGTCAAAGTAGTACTTGGCATACACACTTGATGGTACGTTTATGTTAAACTGCAGCATTTCCAGAAACAATCTTTCTAGTTCATTCCTAAACAGAAATATATAAAAAATCTTATATATTTGTAAATGACAATGCTCTCCCTGTCCCAAATTCTATCAACTCTGGTGTGCTCCAGGGTTCGGTTTTGTCCCATCCCACCCACTCTTCCTTCTCTACATCAATGACTTACTTGTCATCACATTCAACAATGCCAACTCTTACACAGATGACACCACCCTTCCCCAACCAAGTGTCATCCACATGAATCTTAACACATCAAACTAAGCCAGCACTGATTCCATGAGCAGAGTCCTAGAAAGCATCCTTCAATGGGGTCATGTCATCCTCTTCTCTTTTAACAGCAAAAAACAAAAATACAGCTCATCTCATGAAAACATCATTGCACTTCAGTCCCTTTAAGCATGAAAAGCACATAACTAGAACTCTTGCAATTGCTCCACACAGGGTTGGAAGTAGACCTTGGGGGGGGCCAGAGGCACTTCAGGTTTGGGAGGGGCCCCTCATACACAAACAATTAGAATACACCAGCAAGCCCCCAAATTTTACATATCAAAGTTAGATTGGCGCAAGTAATTGGAATTGAAAGTTATACAGGTAATAAATTCAAAAATTCTAACCATCCTAAAACTAAAAAGGCCAACTGAGGGTACAAATAAAATTGCTACTGCTATTGTTGATGCCCCCCCCCCTCCCTGTAGGGGGCCAGGGCGATTACCCCCCTCCCTTTGCTCCCCCCATTTAAATCCGACCCTTGCTCTAAATTCTATGCCACACAATCATAGAGTATCTATCAAAGCGAACACACATCCTCAACATAGCTAAGATCTGCATCACAACAAATGGCCCTTCCTTTCAGAACCAGAAAATATTTCAGCCCCCAACAACTAATGACTTTTACAAGGCTCAGATGCAATGCTCAATGGAGTACTGCTCCTACATATGAGGTAATGCTGCTGCTGTTCACAATAACATCCTAGACTGCAATCAGAAAAGAAGCCACTCGGCTAATCTGTTTAAAATCACTCCCTGTCTCTTCTCACTGCATCTCCTACCAATACTACAATAGCCTGCGCTCCTTGGGGATTGCTAGACTTATGCCACCTCCATTCAGACACTCCAGATTCATGTGTTTCTTCTTCTATCACCCATGCTGTGTCCAACGAGGCCCCACACTACCCATTATACCCAGTTCTTCCAGCTGAAAATGTTGACCATTTGGAAACCCCTCCCTGTTCATGTCTTTCCTAAAGGAGTACCTACATCAATTTAAACAAAACATAAACCACTGTCTATGAGGGCCTGTGAAGGCCAAAGACACTGTCCCTTCCTCCAGATCTACCATGTAAAAAGAAAAATGTTGAATTAGGTGCAGACATGGCAGTGTGGTTAAGGTCAACTACATATATTTAGGGTCACTCCAACTGCAAGGAACCTTGGGCAAGTGTCTTCTACTACATCCTCAGATTGACCAATGATCTCTCTCTCTCTCAGAAATGGAATCAATACAACAGGCACCGAACTTGAAAAAATAAGTAACAAGGTTAATACAGTCTACTAAAACCTTCGAAGCAGTGCTCCAGTATGGCCACTGTCTAATGACAGAAACCAGTAAAAGAATACAAGAATAAGAAAAAGGTCGATATGACATACATTTCTTCAACTTGAATATCTTTCAATATTTGGCAGTAATCCACATTCCATACAGCTTGGTCATCCCAGACTTTGGAGGCCAACAATATAGCTCCCAAAACAATTCTCTTCCAATTGGAAGGACTGATATCCATCTCAGCATATGTCAGAAGTCTCTCAAGGTAAACCTGTAATATATACATAGATCATCATCATCATTATCATCATATATTACAAGGACAGAGGATTGGCAGAATTGTGACATTTAGTTACAGCTCTTTATGTTCCAATCCTGCTAAGGTCAACTTTGACTTTGATCCTTTCAAGTCTAATAAAATAAAGTACAAGTAAAGTACTAGGATCAAATTTCTAGTCTCATGTTTCTAGTCTCTATTTATGTTAGAAAAAATTAGCATACAGTGTTTCACATCTTCTCTATGACAACACAAAAAGTGCACATATATATATATATATATATAAGGAAAAAGGATGAAATCGAAAATGCAACTATAGTGAGTCTTTTTAAGAATATTTATTTGGTTCCTTTACCGGTTTCGCAGTTCTTGTGCTTTTCAAAGTAGAATTGAGATGGAGGGTTTGTGGTTTTTCTCGCATCTGGTTGGTGTTCAAATGTTACTTCTGTTTTATATAGAAAAAGTGGCTCGAAATGCTAGGTTTTTAAAAGTAATTTGGTTGGTTGATGACTGTCATGTGAATAAGTGAAATTTATTATACTTATTCACATGACAGTCATCAACCAACCAAATTACTTTTCTAAAAACCTAGCATTTCGAGCCACCTTTTTCCATATAAAACAGAAGTAACATTCGAACACCAACCAGAGAAAAACCACAAACCCTCCATCTCAATTCTACTTTTGAAAAGCACAAGTACTGCGAAACCGGTAAAAGAACCAAATAAATATTCTTAAAAAGACTAGTTGCATTTTCGATTTCACCTTTTTTCCTTATACTTTCACTCGTGTAGGACATCTCGTTTTTTTTCATTTTGTAAAAAGAACATTTTCTAATATATATATATATATATATTACTAACAATAATAAGAATGTCAAGTCTTAAAAAAAAGTTTTTCAGACAAGCACCATATCACCTATAATTCCAGCTCTAGGAATAAATCTGAGCATTTATTATAAAATCAAAAAATTATATACTTACATATACTTACATGTAAGTAGATGGCAATCATTTTTTTATTTTATATATATATATATATATATATATATATATATGCACACGCACACACATATTTGTATGAATTAATGTTAAGACAGATGTTATGATTACATAAACATATTTATTGCATAATACATATGTCAGTGGCACCAGTTTGCAGTCATCATGCAAATCTTACCGGTTGTATTGGTTGCATAATGGCTGTACACTGGTGTCACTGATATATGTATTATACAATAAATACGATTGTGCAACCATAATATATGCCTTAGCATTAATTCATACAAAGAAACTCCATCACGTTTGCTTGCTATTGTAATGCTGGATATATCCAACTGATGTGGAGTGCTTTAACCTGCTTACTCCTATTTATCAATTAGACATTGCAATGCAACTCTTATGGATTTGCACCTTAGTAATTAGCAGCAACACATACACACATATATATATATATTTAATATAGAAATGGCTTCTACAGGATGAGAACTGTTTAATTCGAAGGAAATCATCAGGGATCTCCTGATGATTTTCTTCGAATGAAACAGTTCTAGTCCTGTAGAAACCATTTCTATATTAAATATTTATACTCTGCTGTGCTTGAGTACCTTACTTATTGTGGTTACCTCCAATTGAATCCAGGATACACACACATATATATATATTTACAAGGGAGGTAGGATTGCTGCAATAAGCGTATGAATTTGAGAGGAGAATTTGTTGAATAAAATCATAATTAACTGATCCTCCATAATTAACTGATGCTAAAATTACCCAAAGCCAGAAACTTTTCAGCACCTCCTCGTACAATAGTAAACGTTGTTTTATACATTTACAATATTTGAACCACTTACCAATGTAACTATAGCACATTCAGCAGTCAACTGTGCAGCTGTAAAAAGTGTTCGCACAAACCGATAAATACTTTTGTGTTCAGGATCTCTTTTGTCATAATCACTGGGTACAGCTTCTTTCTGCAGAAATAAAAACAAACAAAAAACAGAGTTAACCCTTTTATTACCATATTTTTAATTTTTTATTTTTAATTTTTAAAAAATAGTACTGCCTATAATTTTCAAAGCAAAAATTTGAACAGATCTGAATGGCAAAAATATGGGGTTTGAGAGGACCCTTTGTTCTAAATGAACATGCAACAACCTCTCTAGTACTGGTGCCATGATAAAATGTATCCAATACATCTTGTAAAGTGCTGTTGGTTCCACAAAAAAACACACACCCAGTACACCCTGTAAAGCAGTAGTGGAGATACCATGAAAAAAATGCACCCAGTACACCATGTGAGTTGGTTGGTGTTAGGGATGCTATCCAGCTATAGAAACCATTCTAAATATGAAGTGTATGAGCAAGATGGGTTGATCCAACCCATCTGGTCTCAGACTGTGATAACCCTGTCTAACCCATGCCAGCATGGAAAGCAGGCATAAAATGATGATGATGGTTAGTAAGTAATATAACTAAGTTACTCATTATTTACTGGCTGTTTGCAGTATAACTTAAGAAGGGTTAGGTTAACTTATGACAAAGTTTTTAGATAAACACTATAAATTTAAAAGTTTTCTATCATAGAACTAAGGGTGGTTTAACCCTTTAGATACCAACCCTGCCAAAACTAACTCTGATTCTATGAAATGAAACTACCCACTTTAAATGTTTCCAATTTAAATTAAAATCTTCCAACATAATTTTATATAAGAACCCTACATTAAGTTACTATCTTACTAACCCGACTAAAACTGGCTCTGGTTCTATTAAATTATACCACCCATTTTAAATGTTTCGAATTTAAATTAAAATCTTCCAACATAATTTCATATAAGAACCTTACATTTAGTAATAATTTTGGTAAATCCCTCAAAATTCTTCATTAATTAATTAAAATAAAGTGTATTTCATTAGGAATGCAGTCTTGAAAGGGTTTAGGCTGTTTGGTTTCAAAGGGGTTAAATACCATCATCATTATCATCATGATTTAACATCAATTTTTCCACATTGACATGGATTAGACAGATTGTGTGGCATGATTTTTAAAGCTGGATGCTCTTCCTAACACCAACAACTTTACAGAGTGTACATGGTGTATTTCATCATGGCACCAACATTTGGGAGGTTGTTATATTCTTGACACAACTGAAGTCCTCTCAACCCTTTGTTTAGCATGGTCTTTACAGCTGGATGCTCTTCCTAACATGAACAACTTTACACAATGTATAAGGTGTATTTTATCATGGCACCAGTACTAGGGAGGTTGTCGTGTCCTAGACACAACTCGAGTCCTCTCAACTCTTTGTATGACATGGTTTCTAATGCCAACCACTTTAAAGAGTGTATTGAGTGCATTTCCCATAGCACCAGCTATAAAATTATAAACAACATGCATTTGTGGTATCTATAAATATATCTAACTAAAAAAAAAACATTAGAGATGGCACTATTCCTAACACCAACCACTTTACAGAGTGTACTAAGTGCATCTTTCATGACATCATCATCGTTTTCATGTCAACCTTTTTATGCTGTTATAGGTTAGACAAGAATTTTTGAGGCTATGTTTTACAGCTGGATGCCCTTTCTTACATCACCCCTTTTAGTTACTTCTTACTACAGAGAGGAGTATAGGGCACCTATTTTAAACCAGCAATAAAATTATCAACATTTTTCCAATGCAGGTGGGTTCTATAGAAGTGGTTGATAGCTTCCAGTACCTAGGTGATCAGATTAGCATGGGAGGGGGTGTTCCGAGGCCATAGTATCTAGAATAAGGACGGGTTGGAAGAAGTTTAGGGAGCTGCTTCCTCTGTTGACAAAGAAGGGTTTCTCCCTGCATACGAAAGGACGGTTATATGATGCCTGTGTGAGATGTGCGATGCTGCATGGTAGTGAGAAATGGGCAGCGACTGCAGAAGATATGCGACAGCTGGAGAGAAATGAAGCAAGCGTGCTCCATTGGATGTGCAATGTCAATGTGCATGAACGACCAAGCATAGATGAGTTGAGAAAGAAACTGGGTTTAAGAGGGATAAGTTGTGGTGTGCAGGAGAGAAGACTAAGATGGTATGGACATGTGATGCGCATGGAGGATGACCGCTGGGTAAAGAAGTGCCAAGACATCCCAGTAGAAGGAAGACGCAGAAGAAGTAGATCACGTAAAACATGGGCGGAGGTGGTGAGAGCAGACCTCAGATTGCTGAAACTCACGGAGGAGATGACGAAGGCCCATGGCAAGTGGAGAGATGCTGTGCTGAATAGGACCCGTCCCACCCTTGCAAGCAGGGAAAAGTGGACGTAAAATGATGATGATGATGATGTATTTGTGTCATCTTTAAATATATTTAAGTGAAGAATGAAAAATAGAGAGGAAAAAAAATGAGAAGGTCACTCAAATGAGAAATAATAATGATCAAAACCAATTGACATAATCCTGAAAAGGAATGGAAATATTGTTTATTTATTTGTTTCTGTCAGAGAAAGAGGAATAAAAAGAGTTATTTTTAAATATTTTACTTGGAAATTAATGTTTGAGAGAGAAACTAATTTTCTTGAACTATTATGTCTTGAACAGTTCACTAAACTAACAGAAACGTTAAAAAAATATATACATAGCCAACCAGAAAACATAGAAAATCTGGTCAGAACAGGTTCAAACAAGCTGACAACAACTTGTTTGGTGGAACTAATTTTATAGTTTGTTTGGGTTTTGTTTTTGTTTTTTCGTGTGTTTTTCTTTTGTTTTTTTTTTCTTCTATTATTGACGCTATGAGAGGAACAAAAGAATGTGCAGAAACAATGCTGTGTCCAGATGGAAATCTAAAAGCCATGTTTAAAGTTGGTCAGTAAGCAACATCTTAAGTAGAGATGCACAGACAGGACAGAGCCAAATATATCAGCTGCAGCTGATTCAATAAGGTGGGGGAACAGAAAGAAAAATTAAAAAATAATAAAGACAGACAGTAAACAAAATCCTGGCTTTCACTTACAGACAAAGGATGTAGTTTCTCGTCGAAGATATCTAAGTAACGAGCTCCATTGTTAGTCTGGCCACTGCGGTCACGATTTTTAATGTGAAAGTAAATGGCCAGTGCCACAGCCTTGATCGTATTCTTCAGGTGAGGCTGGCTGACGGTTGAATCATCAATAAAAATTGTAGAACAGGAACTGAACTTTTTCAACTGACCATATTCTGAATTCTGGAAAATAAGAACATCTGGTTTAGAAAATATCGACAGTAACAAGTTATCATCATCATCATCATTTAACATCGATTCTTCTATGCTGGCGGCATTGGTTGGATGGGTCATCAGAGAACTAATTATCATTTAATCCTTTCATTACCATATTTCTAATGAAAGACTTTGGCTGTGATTTTCAAATGATTTTGAAAATAATCACGAATTTAGAAAGATTTAGTAAAATATCTAACATTCTCATTATTAACCCTTTAGCATTTAAACCGACCATATCCGGCCAGATTTCTCTTTCTGTTCAAACCGGCTGTAACTGGCCACTCATACTGATGTTCAAGTATCGTTCTCAAAATAATATCAAAATCTCATAGATTGGATATTATGTGAGATACAACCTTTACCATGAAATACAATAGTATATATAGAGTAATGTAAATGCTAAAGGGTTAAGCTGGTGTTTGGAACATAACAAAAATTTTATAACAAACATTCTCCTTATTAAGCTGGTGTTTGGAACATCACTTAAAGGTTCTTATATAAAATTATGATGGAAGGTTTTTAGATAAATATAAACAGTTTTGTATCATTGAACCGGGAGTAGTTTTAGGCAGTTTGGTATCAAAACGGTTTATTGGAGCTTTTGGCATGGTTTCTATAGCTGGATTACCAATCACTTCACAGAGTATACTGAGTGTATGTTTATCATGGCACTAGCACTAGGGAAATTGGTGTTCCCTTGATATAACTGAAAAGTCCTTCGAACCCTTTGTTTAGTTTATATAATTTCAATGAAATGAAAAAAATAATTTACAATTCACACCTATGCAGGTTTACCTGGCCTCTTATGAGGTTACATCTCATTGGAGGTTTCTCAGGTATGTTAATGATGTGGCCCCCAATCTTATAAAAACCAACATGAAATACTACATTTTGTTCAAGAACACACCATCTGGTGTAGGAACTGAACCTACAACCTTATGTTCACAAGTCCAGCACCCTAACCATTAATTTACGTGTCTTCATGTTTCATGATCAATATTTACAGATCACACCTATGCAGTTTTAGTTAACCTATTATGAGGTTGCAAAGCATAGCAAGTTTTTTTTATGTTTTAATGATAGGGCTCCCAGTCATATCATCATCATTATCATTTAATGTCCATTTTCCATGCTAGCATGGGTTAGATGGGTTGTTCCATTAGGGGCAAGGCAGGTCAGGTGACTATATCTTGCTCATACAGAACAGTTTCTGGCTAGGTTTCTATGGCTAGATGCCTTTCCTAATGCCAACCACATTTACAGTGTGTGCTGGGTGCTTTTTGTCATGACCACTTTACAGTGTGGGCTGGATGAATGAAGTATCTTGATCAAGAACATATAGTACCACCTGGTCCAAGAAACAAACCCACAATGTTATGATCATGAGTCCATCACACTAACAACTAGGCCATGCACTTTTATATGAGAAGAGAGGCCATGAATCACAATTGACAACACCTACAAGGTTAATTAACTGTTGAGACTATCCTGTTGATCTTATTACTGAGTAATTAACTATCAACAGTCTTTGATCTGTAACAATGGTCAGCAGATTATATATAAAGATTGGTGAGAGTAGGTTACTTCTTAACAGCCTCTAATGATTTAGCAGATAATATATAAAAATAGGTTTGTTAATTCAAATGTTTACAGTATCTTTATTAGTGGGCAGATCATTGTAAAAATGTGCAGTATTACAGTAAAAAGTTCAATTTATAATGTGATGCAGTCATACTGCCATTTTTTGGCTTTTTAATGTCTTGCTAATGTGGTTTCATGTGGTACAGGACATTAAGAGTTAATACAAGTAGGAAACATATTTACATGGTGATGAAGATCGTACTGGCTTCTTCGGCGAATTTTATTATCTGGAAATAGAAAATTTGATACAAATAGCAATTACATTATGGAAGAGAGTTATTTTAGACATTCAAACACACAAAAAACTGTTAGCTTCACTTTACAGGAGAGGAGATTGTGCTGGTATGGACATGTGATGCATATGAAGGATGATAGCTGTATAAAAAGGTGCAGAGCACTCAAAGTTGATGGAAGCTATGCAGTGGAAAACCCAGGAAGACTTAAGATGAGGTGATAAAAGCTGACCTTGTACAATTGCACCTCTCAAAGACAATGACACAGGATGGAGATCTCTGGCATTATGCAGTAATACAGAAGATTCACCTTCCCATGAGCACAGGCTGAAGTATACATCTAATACACACCACATTCACCTCTATCCCCCTTCCATACACACACCATGTCCTAACACCCTACCCATGTCCTGACACTCTACCCCTCAAACACGCCCCTATACCCATATTGCCCACCAAAGGTCCCAGCCCACACTGGAGAGTGGTTGTGATGGTGACACAACAAAAAGCGCCCATCCCATACAATAAAGTAGTCGTGTAGGTGACAACAAAAAGCACCCAGCACACTGTAAATGTGGTTAGCATTAGGAAGGGAATCCAGCCATATAAACCAAGCCAAAATCAGTTCTGTATGAGCAAGATATTGTCATCTGACCTGGTTTATCTCACAATGGGACAAGTCATTTAACCCTTGCTAGTGTGAAAAAAATGGATGTTAAACAGTGATGATGATGATTTATTTCCTGGTGTCAAAATTTTCGTCACAGTTTGTGACCTGGTCATTGACAGAGTTCAACAAATTTTAACACCATGAAATAAAGGCTAAATATAAAGTGAAGTTAACAGTTTCAGAGTTATATTTGTTTGGAAAGTGACCTGATCAAAGACCAAGAGTTGAAACTAAACCTATTATATCATGTTAGAATCACTATTATTCAAAAATACACAAAAGATATTAATTTCCTTTAACATTTATCATCTATTTCTTGGTGTCAAAATTTTCATCCCACTCTCTGCAACCTGGTCACTGACAAAATGCTACTGCAACTGACTGGAAACTTAGTGACAGGCCAGTTTTTATCAGCTTCAGAGTTTTCATTACTCCGCCATGCTGTAGCTGCTGTAGTCTCAACACATGGTCTTAGATGAAGTCACTTGCCAAACAAGTACAACTCCAAAATTAATAAAAAGATAACTGAATTGAAATGATGCAATATTTACTGCAACAATACAGCAAAGAAGGGGTGTGGAGAGACACAACAGAGGAGTTGGGGTAGCAAAATATAGAGATTGTGAAGTCTATACATTGATATCATCATCATTTTATGTCCGTTTTTCATTCAGACATGGGTTGGGCATGGTTGGCAACTAGATACATCAGAAAACTATATCTTGTTCATACTTTCCATAATGTGACATGGTTTCTACAACTGAATGGAGGCACATGGTTTCTACAACTGAATGGAGGCACATGGCTTAGTGGTTAGAGCATTGGCCTTGCAATCGAAAGGTTGAAAGTTCAATTTTCAGACCGGGTGATGTGTTGTTTCCTTGAGCAAGACACTTTATTTCACATTGCTCCAGTTTACTCAGCTGTAGAAATGAGATGATAGGGACTGGGGTCCCTATCATTCCACTGCAAAGTGGTCGTGGAGGTGCCACGGCAAAAAAGCACCCAGCACTCACTGTAAATGAGGTTGGTATTAGGAAGGGCATCCAGCTGTAGAAATCAAGCCAGAATCAGTTCCTGTCCCACCCTTGCAAGCAGGGAAAAAGCGGACGTAAAATGAAATGATGATGATGATGATGATGAATGCACTTCCTCACACTAATCACTTAATAGGGAGTACTGGGTGCAGTTTATCATGACACCAGTCCTTCCACTTCTTCAGAGAATGCGCATATTATCACAGCACCAGTATTACCACTTTACAGTATGCTCGGTGAATTTTATCATGGCACCAGTACTACCACTTTACAGAATATGCATTTTATTATAGTACCAGTCCTACCACATTCCAGTATGCTGGGTGCAGTTTATCATGACACCAGTCCTTCCACTTTACAGTATGCTGGGTGCAGTTTATCATGACACCAGTCCTACCACATTCCAGTATGCTGGGTGCAGTTTATCATGACACCAGTCCTTCCACTTTACAGTATGCTGGGTGCAGTTTATCATGACACCAGTCCTACCACATTCCAGTATGCTGGGTGCAGTTTATCATGACACCAGTCCTACCACATTCCAGTATGCTGGGTGCAGTTTATCATGACACCAGTCCTTCCACTTTACAGTATGCTGGGTGCAATTTATCATGACACCAGTCCTACCACATTCCAGTATGCTGGGTGCAGTTTATCATGACACCAGTCCTTCCACTTTACAGTATGCTGGGTGCAGTTTATCATGACACCAGTTCTACCACATTCCAGTATGTTGGGTGCAGTTTATCATGACACCAGTCCTTCCACTTTACAGTATGCTGGGTGCAGTTTATCATGACACCAGTCCTTCCACTTTACAGTATGCTGGGTGCAGTTTATCATGACACCAGTCCTTCCACTTTACAGTTTGCTGGGTGCAGTTTATCATGACACCAGTCCTTCCACTTTACAGTATGATGGGTGCAGTTTATCATGACACCAGTCCTTCCACTTTACAGTATGCTGGGTGCAGTTTATCATGATACCAGTCCTACCACATTCCAGTATGTTGGGTGCAGTTTATCATGACACCAGTCCTTCCACTTTACAGTATGCTGGGTGCAGTTTATCATGACACCAGTCCTACCACATTCCAGTATGTTGGGTGCAGTTTATCATGACACCAGTCCTTCCACTTTACAGTATGCTGGGTGCAGTTTATCATGACACCAGTCCTTCCACTTTACAGTATGTTGGGTGCAGTTTATCATGACACCAGTCCTTCCACTTTACAGTATGCTGGGTGCAGTTTATCATGACACCAGTCCTTCCACTTTACAGTATGCTGGGTGCAGTTTATCATGACACCAGTCCTTCCACTTTACAGTATGCTGGGTGCAGTTTATCATGACACCAGTCCTTCCACTTTACAGTATGCTGGGTGCAGTTTATCATGACACCAGTCCTACCACTTTACAGTATGCTGGGTGCAGTTTATCATGACACCAGTCCTACCACATTCCAGTATGTTGGGTGCAGTTTATCATGACACCAGTCCTTCCACTTTACAGTATGCTGGGTGCAGTTTATCATGACACCAGTCCTTCCACTTTACAGTATGCTGGGTGCAGTTTATCATGACACCAGTCCTTCCACTTTACAGTATGCTGGGTGCAGTTTATCATGACACCAGTCCTTCCACTTTACAGTATGCTGGGTGCAGTTTATCATGACACCAGTCCTTCCACTTTACAGTATGCTGGGTGCAGTTTATCATGACACCAGTCCTACCACTTTACAGTATGCTGGGTGCAGTTTATCATGACACCAGTCCTTCCACTTTACAGTATGCTGGGTGCAGTTTATCATGACACCAATCCTACCACATTCCAGTATGCTGGGTGCAGTTTATCATGACACCAGTCCTTCCACTTTACAGTATGTTGGGTGCAGTTTATCATGACACCAGTCCTTCCACTTTACAGTATGCTGGGTGCAGTTTATCATGACACCAGTCCTTCCACTTTACAGTATGTTGGGTGCAGTTTATCATGACACCAGTCCTTCCACTTTACAGTATGTTGGGTGCAGTTTATCATGACACCAGTCCTTCCACTTTACAGTATGCTGGGTGCAGTTTATCATGACACCAGTCCTTCCACTTTACAGTATGCTGGGTGCAGTTTATCATGACACCAGTCCTTCCACTTTACAGTATGCTGGGTGCAGTTTATCATGACACCAGTCCTACCACATTCCAGTATGCTGGGTGCAGTTTATCATGACACCAGTCCTTCCACTTTACAGTATGCTGGGTGCAGTTTATCATGACACCAGTCCTTCCACTTTACAGTATGCTGGGTGCAGTTTATCATGACACCAGTCCTTCCACTTTACAGTATGCTGGGTGCAGTTTATCATGACACCAGTCCTTCCACTTTACAGTATGCTGGGTGCAGTTTATCATGACACCAGTCCTTCCACTTTACAGTATGCTGGGTGCAGTTTATCATGACACCAGTCCTTCCACTTTACAGTATGCTGGGTGCAGTTTATCATGACACCAGTCCTTCCACTTTACAGTATGCTGGGTGCAGTTTATCATGACACCAGTCCTTCCACTTTACAGTATGCTGGGTGCAGTTTATCATGACACCAGTCCTTCCACTTTACAGTATGCTGGGTGCAGTTTATCATGACACCAGTCCTTCCACTTTACAGTATGCTGGGTGCAGTTTATCATGACACCAGTCCTTCCACTTTACAGTATGCTGGGTGCAGTTTATCATGACACCAGTCCTTCCACTTTACAGTTTGCTGGGTGCAGTTTATCATGACACCAGTCCTTCCACTTTACAGTATGCTGGGTGCAGTTTATCATGACACCAGTCCTTCCACTTTACAGTATGCTGGGTGCAGTTTATCATGACACCAGTCCTACCACATTCCAGTATGTTGGGTGCAGTTTATCATGACACCAGTCCTTCCACTTTACAGTATGCTGGGTGCAGTTTATCATGACACCAGTCCTACCACATTCCAGTATGTTGGGTGCAGTTTATCATGACACCAGTCCTCCCACTTTACAGTATGCTGGGTGCAGTTTATCATGACACCAGTCCTTCCACTTTACAGTATGCTGGGTGCAGTTTATCATGACACCAGTCCTTCCACTTTACAGTATGCTGGGTGCAGTTTATCATGACACCAGTCCTTCCACTTTACAGTATGTTGGGTGCAGTTTATCATGACACCAGTCCTTCCACTTTACAGTATGTTGGGTGCAGTTTATCATGACACCAGTCCTTCCACTTTACAGTATGCTGGGTGCAGTTTATCATGACACCAGTCCTTCCACTTTACAGTATGCTGGGTGCAGTTTATCATGACACCAGTCCTTCCACTTTACAGTATGCTGGGTGCAGTTTATCATGACACCAGTCCTACCACATTCCAGTATGCTGGGTGCAGTTTATCATGACACCAGTCCTTCCACTTTACAGTATGCTGGGTGCAGTTTATCATGACACCAGTTCTACCACATTCCAGTATGTTGGGTGCAGTTTATCATGACACCAGTCCTTCCACTTTACAGTATGCTGGGTGCAGTTTATCATGACACCAGTCCTTCCACTTTACAGTATGCTGGGTGCAGTTTATCATGACACCAGTCCTTCCACTTTACAGTTTGCTGGGTGCAGTTTATCATGACACCAGTCCTTCCACTTTACAGTATGCTGGGTGCAGTTTATCATGACACCAGTCCTTCCACTTTACAGTATGCTGGGTGCAGTTTATCATGACACCAGTCCTACCACATTCCAGTATGTTGGGTGCAGTTTATCATGACACCAGTCCTTCCACTTGACAGTATGCTGGGTGCAGTTTATCATGACACCAGTCCTTCCACTTTACAGTATGCTGGGTGCAGTTTATCATGACACCAGTCCTTCCACTTTACAGTATGCTGGGTGCAGTTTATCATGACACCAGTCCTTCCACTTTACAGTATGCTGGGTGCAGTTTATCATGACACCAGTTCTTCCACTTTACAGTATGCTGGGTGCAGTTTATCATGACACCAGTCCTTCCACTTTACAGTATGCTGGGTGCAGTTTATCATGACACCAGTCCTACCACTTTACAGTATGCTGGGTGCAGTTTATCATGACACCAGTCCTTCCACTTTACAGTATGCTGGGTGCAGTTTATCATGACACCAATCCTACCACATTCCAGTATGCTGGGTGCAGTTTATCATGACACCAGTCCTTCCACTTTACAGTATGTTGGGTGCAGTTTATCATGACACCAGTCCTTCCACTTTACAGTATGCTGGGTGCAGTTTATCATGACACCAGTCCTACCACATTCCAGTATGCTGGGTGCAGTTTATCATGACACCAGTCCTTCCACTTTACAGTATGCTGGGTGCAGTTTATCATGACACCAGTTCTTCCACTTTACAGTATGCTGGGTGCAGTTTATCATGACACCAGTCCTACCACATTCCAGTATGTTGGGTGCAGTTTATCATGACACCAGTCCTCCCACTTTACAGTATGCTGGGTGCAGTTTATCATGACACCAGTCCTTCCACTTTACAGTATGCTGGGTGCAGTTTATCATGACACCAGTCCTTCCACTTTACAGTATGCTGAGTGCAGTTTATCATGACACCAGTCCTTCCACTTTACAGTATGTTGGGTGCAGTTTATCATGACACCAGTCCTTCCACTTTACAGTATGTTGGGTGCAGTTTATCATGACACCAGTCCTTCCACTTTACAGTATGCTGGGTGCAGTTTATCATGACACCAGTCCTTCCACTTTACAGTATGCTGGGTGCAGTTTATCATGACACCAGTCCTTCCACTTTACAGTATGCTGGGTGCAGTTTATCATGACACCAGTCCTACCACATTCCAGTATGCTGGGTGCAGTTTATCATGACACCAGTCCTTCCACTTTACAGTATGCTGGGTGCAGTTTATCATGACACCAGTTCTACCACATTCCAGTATGTTGGGTGCAGTTTATCATGACACCAGTCCTTCCACTTTACAGTATGCTGGGTGCAGTTTATCATGACACCAGTCCTTCCACTTTACAGTATGCTGGGTGCAGTTTATCATGACACCAGTCCTTCCACTTTACAGTTTGCTGGGTGCAGTTTATCATGACACCAGTCCTTCCACTTTACAGTATGCTGGGTGCAGTTTATCATGACACCAGTCCTTCCACTTTACAGTATGCTGGGTGCAGTTTATCATGACACCAGTCCTACCACATTCCAGTATGTTGGGTGCAGTTTATCATGACACCAGTCCTTCCACTTGACAGTATGCTGGGTGCAGTTTATCATGACACCAGTCCTTCCACTTTACAGTATGCTGGGTGCAGTTTATCATGACACCAGTCCTTCCACTTTACAGTATGCTGGGTGCAGTTTATCATGACACCAGTCCTTCCACTTTACAGTATGCTGGGTGCAGTTTATCATGACACCAGTTCTTCCACTTTACAGTATGCTGGGTGCAGTTTATCATGACACCAGTCCTTCCACTTTACAGTATGCTGGGTGCAGTTTATCATGACACCAGTCCTACCACTTTACAGTATGCTGGGTGCAGTTTATCATGACACCAGTCCTTCCACTTTACAGTATGCTGGGTGCAGTTTATCATGACACCAATCCTACCACATTCCAGTATGCTGGGTGCAGTTTATCATGACACCAGTCCTTCCACTTTACAGTATGTTGGGTGCAGTTTATCATGACACCAGTCCTTCCACTTTACAGTATGCTGGGTGCAGTTTATCATGACACCAGTCCTACCACATTCCAGTATGCTGGGTGCAGTTTATCATGACACCAGTCCTTCCACTTTACAGTATGTTGGGTGCAGTTTATCATGACACCAGTCCTTCCACTTTACAGTATGTTGGGTGCAGTTTATCATGACACCAGTCCTTCCACTTTACAGTATGCTGGGTGCAGTTTATCATGACACCAGTCCTTCCACTTTACAGTATGCTGGGTGCAGTTTATCATGACACCAGTCCTTCCACTTTACAGTATGCTGGGTGCAGTTTATCATGACACCAGTCCTACCACACTCCAGTATGTTGGGTGCAGTTTATCATGACACCAGTCCTTCCACTTTACAGTATGCTGGGTGCAGTTTATCATGACACCAGTCCTACCACATTCCAGTATGTTGGGTGCAGTTTATCATGACACCAGTCCTTCCACTTTACAGTATTCTGGGTGCAGTTTATCATGACACCAGTCCTTCCACTTTACAGTATGCTGGGTGCAGTGTATCATGACACCAGTCCTTCCACTTTACAGTATGCTGGGTGCAGTTTATCATGACACCAGTCCTTCCACTTTACAGTATGTTGGGTGCAGTTTATCATGACACCAGTCCTTCCACTTTACAGTATGCTGGGTGCAGTTTATCATGACACCAGTCCTTCCACTTTACAGTATGCTGGGTGCAGTTTATCATGACACCAGTCCTTCCACTTTACAGTATGCTGGGTGCAGTTTATCATGACACCAGTCCTACCACACTCCAGTATGTTGGGTGCAGTTTATCATGACACCAGTCCTTCCACTTTACAGTATGCTGGGTGCAGTTTATCATGACACCAGTCCTTCCACTTTACAGTATGCTGGGTGCAGTTTATCATGACACCAGTCCTTCCACTTTACAGTATGCTGGGTGCAGTTTATCATGACACCAGTCCTTCCACTTTACAGTATGTTGGGTGCAGTTTATCATGACACCAGTCCTTCCACTTTACAGTATGCTGGGTGCAGTTTATCATGACACCAGTCCTTCCACTTTACAGTATGCTGGGTGCAGTTTATCATGACACCAGTCCTTCCACTTTACAGTATGCTGGGTGCAGTTTATCATGACACCAGTCCTACCACACTCCAGTATGTTGGGTGCAGTTTATCATGACACCAGTCCTTCCACTTTACAGTATGCTGGGTGCAGTTTATCATGACACCAGTCCTACCACATTCCAGTATGTTGGGTGCAGTTTATCATGACACCAGTCCTTCCACTTTACAGTATGCTGGGTGCAGTTTATCATGACACCAGTCCTTCCACTTTACAGTATGCTGGGTGCAGTTTATCATGACACCAGTCCTTCCACTTTACAGTATGCTGGGTGCAGTTTATCATGACACCAGTCCTACCACACTCCAGTATGTTGGGTGCAGTTTATCATGACACCAGTCCTTCCACTTTACAGTATGCTGGGTGCAGTTTATCATGACACCAGTCCTTCCACTTTACAGTATGCTGGGTGCAGTTTATCATGACACCAGTCCTTCCACTTTACAGTATGCTGGGTGCAGTTTATCATGACACCAGTCCTTCCACTTTACAGTATGCTGGGTGCAGTTTATCATGACACCAGTCCTACCACACTCCAGTATGTTGGGTGCAGTTTATCATGACACCAGTCCTTCCACTTTACAGTATGCTGGGTGCAGTTTATCATGACACCAGTCCTACCACATTCCAGTATGTTGGGTGCAGTTTATCATGACACCAGTCCTTCCACTTTACAGTATGCTGGGTGCAGTTTATCATGACACCAGTCCTTCCACTTTACAGTATGCTGGGTGCAGTTTATCATGACACCAGGCCTTCCACTTTACAGTATGCTGGGTGCAGTTTATCATGACACCAGTCCTTCCACTTTACAGTATGTTGGGTGCAGTTTATCATGACACCAGTCCTTCCACTTTACAGTATGCTGGGTGCAGTTTATCATGACACCAGTCCTACCACATTCCAGTATGTTGGGTGCAGTTTATCATGACACCAGTCCTTCCACTTGACAGTATGCTGGGTGCAGTTTATCATGACACCAGTCCTTCCACTTTACAGTATGCTGGGTGCAGTTTATCATGACACCAGTCCTTCCACTTTACAGTATGCTGGGTGCAGTTTATCATGACACCAGTCCTTCCACTTTACAGTATGCTGGGTGCAGTTTATCATGACACCAGTCCTTCCACTTTACAGTATGCTGGGTGCAGTTTATCATGACACCAGTCCTTCCACTTTACAGTATGCTGGGTGCAGTTTATCATGACACCAGTCCTACCACTTTACAGTATGCTGGGTGCAGTTTATCATGACACCAGTCCTTCCACTTTACAGTATGCTGGGTGCAGTTTATCATGACACCAGTCCTACCACATTCCAGTATGCTGGGTGCAGTTTATCATGACACCAGTCCTTCCACTTTACAGTATGTTGGGTGCAGTTTATCATGACACCAGTCCTTCCACTTTACAGTATGTTGGGTGCAGTTTATCATGACACCAGTCCTTCCACTTTACAGTATGCTGGGTGCAGTTTATCATGACACCAGTCCTTCCACTTTACAACAGGCTGGGTGCAGTTTATCATGACACCAGTCCTTCCACTTTACAGTATGCTGGGTGCAGTTTATCATGACACCAGTCCTTCCACTTTACAGTATGTTGGGTGCAGTTTATCATGACACCAGTCCTTCCACTTTACAGTATGCTGGGTGCAGTTTATCATGCCACCAGTCCTTCCACTTTACAGTATGCTGGGTGCAGTTTATCATGACACCAGTCCTTCCACTTTACAGTATGCTGGGTGCAGTTTATCATGACACCAGTCCTACCACATTCCAGTATGCTGGGTGCAGTTTATCATGACACCAGTCCTTCCACTTTACAGTATGCTGGGTGCAGTTTATCATGACACCAGTCCTTCCACTTTACAGTATGTTGGGTGCAGTTTATCATGACACCAGTCCTTCCACTTTACAGTATGTTGGGTGCAGTTTATCATGACACCAGTCCTTCCACTTTACAGTATGCTGGGTGCAGCACTACTACTTTATAGAATCAATTAGTTATGTTTTATGATAGCACCAGCACTACCATTTTATAGTGTCAATTAGTTATGTTTTATCATGGCACCAGCACTACTACTTTATAGATTCGATTAGTTATGTTTTATCATGGCACTAGCACTACTACTTTACACAATGTAGTGGGTGCATTTTATTGTAGAATTCAGAACTACTACATTACTGAGTACTAGCTGCATTTTATCGTAGTACCAGCACTACCATTTTACAGAATGAACTGAGTGCATTTTATCATGGCACCAGTACTATACACATACAAACATACAAAGAATAATTTCTATCACAATATGTTACGCAACAACCCAATTTCTCTATATATTGATCTTTAACAAGTGTTTCACAAAAAAAAATCAATCAAACACTGACAAGAAGAGTTCAGGGATAAAAGATAACTTACTTTTGAAGTTGGTTCTGGAACGTATTAGAAATAATGTCCGAGTAGTGGGATTGTTTGATGGATCGCCATCAATATCTACAACGAAATACAAACCATGTAAATATTAGGAAAAACAATATACAGCATTAATAAAAAAAATAAAAAATCAATGCTTAATGAATATTATTAACTAGTGGATCTGTGTCACCAATAATGATGGCAATGGTGTTGAAAGTATTTCATTTTTGGAGTCCACTATTGGTATTGGCAGAGTCATTAGAATGTCGGATAGAATGATTTGCAGTATTTGTTCCGTCTCTCTTCTCTCTGAGTTCAAATCCCGCCAAGGCCAACTTTGTCTTTCATCTTTTCAGGGTCAATAAAAAATAAAAAAGTATCAGTCTAGTACTGGGGTTGGTTCTTCCTCTATATCTCTTTCTCACCTCCTCTCTATCAATCTCTTTCTATCCTTCTCTGCAGGAAATCTGCTTTATTCAGACCTAGAGAATAAATGGGTTCTGCTCGGCTTTAAAGTGAGCAAGAAATACTGTATGCTACAACTACATCAGAAGTTACGGGAACATACCATACCCAAGCCATATCAGTGGTATGCCATATATACCAGTATTACCAGGTACATAAACAATTACATAAACTGAGACATTTGCATTAGTTTATGTTAATTGCTGGCATGTGGAACTGATTAAAAGATAAGAATGATATTTTAATAATTTATTTCTAGAATATAATTACATAAATGTTCAGCATATATGTACAAATGACATACATGACTAAATGTATGAGTAACTTTGGAGATATTACTGTTTATAGAGAAAAATGTAGGGTAGAACCCAAGATTTTGTGACTGGAAAGCGAACTTCTTATGGTTGAGATCTGAAATGCATTGTGTGACGTGTGTAAATTTTAAAGAATTACAGAAATCATCATCATCATCACCATTTTACGTCCATTCTTCCATGCTAGCATAGGTTAGACGGGTTGTCCCGTTGTGGGCAGTGTCCGGTCGGTTGACCTTGTCTTGCTCATACAGGAACTGATTCTGGCTTGATTTCTATAGAGCTGGATGCCCTTCCTAACACCAACCTCATTTACAGTGAGTGCTGGGAGCGTTTTTTCCGTGGCGCCTATACGTCCACTTTACAGTGTGGGCTGGGTGCTTTTTCGCCGTGGTACCTCCACGACCACTTTGCAGTGGAATGATAGGTACCCCAGTCCCTATCATCTCATTTCTACAGCTGAGTAAACTGGAGCAATGTAAAATAAAGTGTCTTGCTCAAGGAAACAACACATCACCCGGTCCGAGAATTGAACTCACAACCTTTCGATTGCAAGCCCAATGTTCTAACCACTAAGCCATGTGCCTAAATAAATTTACAAAGACATATGGCATAGAATCGGTAGAGCGTCGGACCAAATGCTTCATGGCATAGAATTACTGCCCTTTACGTTCTGATTTCAAATCCCGCCAAGGTTCGCTTTGCCTTTCATCCTTACAGGGTCGATAAAATAAGAACCAGTCAAGTACTGGAGTTGATTTAATCGACTTTCCCCTCCCCTTCAAAGTGCTGCCTTTGTGCCTAAAGTAGAAACAATTATTATGGTTGACGACACACAAGTCAGCACTACAGCTGGTGTTTAATATTTCATTCTTTATACAAAGTAATATCAAACATTAGTATAACTAGTAGATGTTTACTGCTTTCAGTCATTAGACTGGGCCTGACAGGGATTTAGTCAATCGTATCTACCTTGGTATTTATTTTATATCAAACTGCCAAGTTTACAGAACATACACACACACATGAACATGGATGCACACACACACACACACAAATATATTATTAATAGAAATGACTTCTAGTGAACTAGAACTGTTTGATTTGGAAAAAATCATCCAGATGATTTCTTACAAATTGTTTTTATATTTCTTTTGTAAGATTTCTTATTTGTAAATATGTGTTGAAACAGATATTGTTATACTTTGGACAGGTCGTGTTGCCAATAAAAACACATGCACCTGTTCATTTTCACTTCAATTTATTACAAATTTCCAGTTGGTTGGTGTAGGAAATTGAAATGAGAACCAACAGGTGTTTGAGTTTTTATTGGCAGCATGACCCTCCCAAAGAATAGTACACACACACACACACAATGTATCATCATAATCGTTGTCATTTTAACGTCCGCTTTTCCTACTAGCAAAGGTTGGATGAGTCTACATAGAATATGACCGAACAGAAGCGGAATCACTGATCTCCCAAGCAAGCTGTGGATCGGTATTACGCTTATGTATGGTCTCGTGATCCATCGAGTGCTCAGGAAAGGTTGTCATGCCTTTGACACAACCCTTTGTTTGACAAGATTTCTATGTTTGGATGCCCTTCCTATTACCAACCACTTTACAGTGTGTACTGGGTGCGTTTATCATGTAGATCACCAGCAGCATTGGGAGTCTGTCATGTTCATGACACAACTGGAGAGTCTCCCGACCCTTTGTTTGTCTGCTTGGCAAGATCTCCATGGCTGAAACCCTTCCTATCACTAACCACTTCACAAGGGGGGGGGGGATATATGTATATGTGTGTGTGTGTGTGTGTGTGTGTGTGTGTGTGTGTGTGTGTGTGTGTGTGTGTGTGTGAAGGTGTGTGGCCTAGTGGTTAGAGCGTTGGACTAATGATCATATCATCATGGGTTCAATTGCTGAACTGGTGCATTGTGTTCTTGAACAAACACTTCATTTTACATTATTCCAGTACACTCAGTTGAAAATGAGTAACAGTAATAGCTGGGAGTTATCTATACAATAGACAGGCACCCTGTCTAAGTAGGAGTTTTGTACTCTCAGTCGCTTAACACTGATGAAACCAGGATAAGCACTGGTTCTGTCTACCAAATTTCACTCACAAGGCATTGGTCAACCTGAGGCTATCGTAGAAGGCCTATGGTGCCATGCAGTGGATCTAAATCCAGAACCACATGGTTGCAAAGCCAACTCTTTAACCACATATCCAATCACCATCATCTTTTTATGTCTATTGGATGGCTTATTACAATCCTAGACCTGACTGGTCAAAGAACCCATTTCACTTGTACATTCCATTTTTGGCATGGTTTTTACATCTGGACACCTTTCCTAACAGCCAACCACTTTACAAAGCGTACTGCATACATTTTATTGTGACACCAATACTAGATAGATTGTTTTATCAATGATGTGACAAATTAGTTCCCACTAACTATGCTGTCTCCATTCCATCACCAACCACATTATAGAGTGTATCTTATTGTGATGCCAATACTAAAGAAGTTGTCATGTCATCAACATGACTAACAAGCTCTCTCTACTCTATACTGTCCCCATTGATTGTCAACCACTTTAACAAAGTGTACTTGGTGAATTTTATTATGCCATCAACACTACAGTGGTTGCCTTATCCTCTGCAAAACTCTAAAGTCTTCTCTATGCTACATAGTCACTGTTGTTCCAAGGCAAATGTTAACAAGAAGGTGGATGGAAAAAAAAGTGATAAGCAAGATGAAAGAAGACAAGGTAGAAGTATGATAGGCAAAATAGAGTGTTAGGATGATGGAGAAAGAGGGGGAGGGTAATGGAAGTGAGATTATGAAAGCTACCTGCTGGTGGTTGGTAGGGAATTGGTGAGCTAGGAATATAGATGTGTCAAACAAGATGAATGATGGGCAGCAACAGAAGTGTGAGATGGCATGTGAGAGTGGTAGATGGCAATTAAGAGCCACATGGAGCCAAAAGTAATGCGAGAGGGGGGGGGGGGGGGGTGAATATGGACTAGAATCAACTGCTACTCATGTTGGACTGACTACAATGACTCAAAAACTGAGTTTTCATCAGAATCTGTTGCTACCATAATCACAGTAAACAGGAAAAGGCTTTAAATCTTAAGACAAATAGAAGACTTTAAGTACTTTGGTTCTTTTATAATGAACTCAGAAAACGACTTCCATATACAGAAAAACCTGACCTAGAATACATTTCATAAGTTGGATAAAATTTGGAAATCCAATAAACCTAAACCAAACAAACTTAAAATCAACCTGTTAGATCATCAGTAGAGCCTATCCTTCTCTATGGTTCTGAAACTTGGATCTTGCACTCCCATTTACAGAGCCATTTAGATGGATGTTACACTAACTTTCTGAGAAGGGCTTAAAATATTCCTTGGCAGACCTATCAAATGTTTAATCAGATATACAGAAAAATCCCAAAAGTATGTCCACGACTAATTGAACGTCATACAAGGTTTTCTGGTCACTGCTTCCACGCAAAAAATAAGAGTTTCAAGCCTCTTGTTGAGGGAGAAAACCTCTACCAGAAAGCTTAGATACCAGGATACCATAGCAAAAAACAGTGGAATTTACAAGGATAGCCTACAAACATAGATGGGAAACAGAGATCGTTGGCATAATGCTGTGTTTACTGTCTCACTTATGGGCATTGGATAAGATATAAGAATATAGACAGATCTGATGCAATCCTTTATAACAGAGATGCCAGATGCAAGAACAGTCAAGTAGTAGAAGAGGTGATGGTGAGAAAAAGCTAGAATATAATCCACATCATCATTTATGACTCTACTTCTCTCTCACCATCGAGTGAATGTAGAATATTTGTCTCTGAGAATGGCAGACTGTATGAAGTATGTGTAAAAGGTGTGATGTTACATGGCTGTGAGAAAAACAACAACTAATATTATGCATATTTGTGTTTGGGATGAACACATTTCAAACTTCAAGTTTCCAAATGTATCTTCAAGCAACTTTGTTTGTTTACACTTCTATTTTCACAAGCGTTCTTCAGTCAAATATTTAACATTAGTTTTCACACACACACACATGCATATATATATATATATATATATATATATATATATATATATATATATATGAAAAAGATATCGTTTTTTTACAAAAACAATATGAATGTAAGTATATATATATTAATGCTTTTTATATATCAATGTAAAGTACAATAGTCCACCACAATGTCCAACAGTCCATCTCAATGTCCAACAGCCCACCTCAATGTCCGTCAGTCCACCTCAATGTCCGTCAGTCCACCTCAATGTCCAACAGTCCACCTCAATGTCTAACAGTCCACCTCAATGTCCAACAGTCCACCTCAATGTCCAACAGTCCACCTCAATGTCCGTCAGTCCACCTCAATGTCCAACAGTCCACCTCAATGTCCAACAGTCCACCTCAATGTCCAACAGTCCACCTCAATGTCCAACAGTCCACCTCAATGTCCAACAGTCCACCTCAATGTCCAACAGTCCACCTCAATGTCCAACAATCCACCTCAATGTCCAACAGTCCACCTCAATGCCCAACAGTCCACCTCAATGTCCAACAGTCCACCTCAATGTCCAACAGTCCACCTCAATGTCCAACAGTCCACCTCAATGTCCAACAGTCCACCTCAATGTCCAACAGTCCACCTCAATGTCCAACAGTCCATCTCAATGTCCAACAGTCCATCTCAATGTCCAACAGTCCATCTCAATGTCCAACAGTCCACCTCCATGTCCAACAGTCCATCTCAATGTCCAACAGTCCATCTCAATGTCCAACAGTACACCTCAATGCTCAACAGTCCACCACAATGTCCATCAGTCCACCATGTCCAACAGTCCACCACAATGTCCATCAGTCCACCATGTCCAACAGTCCACCTCCATGTCCAACAATCCACCACCATGTCCAACAGTCCACCTCCATGTCCAACAGTCCACCTCCATGTCCAACAGCCCACCTCAATGTCCAACAGTCCACCTCCATGTCCAACAGCCCACCTCAATGTCCAACAGTCCACCTCCATGTCCAACAGCCCACCTCAATGTCCAACAGTCCACCTCCATGTCCAACAGTCCACCTCCATGTCCAACAGCCCACCTCAATGTCCAACAGTCCACCTCAATGTCCAACAGTCCACCTCAATGTCCAACAGTCCACCTCAATGTCCAACAGTCTACCTCAATGTCCAACAGTCCACCTCAATGTCCAACAGTCCACCTCAATGTCCAACAGTCCACCTCAATGTCCAACAGTCCACCTCAATGTCCAACAGTCCACCTCCATGTCCAACAGCCCACCTCAATGTCCAACAGTCCACCTCCATGTCCAACAGTCCACCTCAATGTCCAACAGTCCACCTCCATGTCCAACAGCCCACCTCAATGTCCAACAGTCCACCTCAATGTCCAACAGTCCACCTCAATGTCCAACAGTCCACCTCAATGTCCAACAGTCTACCTCAATGTCCAACAGTCCACCTCAATGTCCAACAGTCCACCTCAATGTCCAACAGTCCACCTCAATGTCCAACAGTCCACCTCAATGTCCAACAGTCCACCTCAATGTCCAACAGTCTACCTCAATGTTACATCCAACATTCCATGAATAAAACTGCATATTTTTTCAGCTAAATGGACTGGAGCCATGTAAAAAAAAGTTTGCTGTTTAAGGACACAACATGCTGCTAGGAATTGAACTCACAACCTTACAAAAATGAACCATACTCTTCACCTCTAAGACATGCACTTCTGCACGCATACACACACATGCTATGTAGGACTTCCACACAGTTCTCATCTACAATAACTTTATTCACAGGATCTTGTTCAGTGCAATGTTATAGCAGATGTGACTTGTCTTAGATGTTAAGCCGTGAAATTACACCTAAAACCATGTGGTTGTATAGCAACCTTCTTAATCACAGAGCAATGCAGTGTTTATCTCACATGACAAGGATTATCTGGTATAATCTTCAAATAACAGATGGGGAGGGGGGTAATTTATAGCTCACATCTATGCAGGTTTGGCTGGCCTACAATGAGGTTTCATCTTATAAGAGGTTTCTTGAGTATTCTAATGATAAAGGACTCAGTCTTATCATGCAAAACATGAAATGCAGCATCTTGCTCAAGTTCACAACATGCCACCCAGTTAAGGAATCAAACCCATGATGTTATAATCATGAGTCAAACACCTGTCCATTAAGTTTTCGGAGCAATTAAATAATGCAAGAGATAACTGAAGAGGACATTTCTAGATGGCAGGATATTGACATTTAAAGTAGACATTAAAAATATTTTCCTTTATTCATTCAGTCTGAGAGAAAAAGACAATGTACACAGCTCACCTTAACTCACCACCTCCTACACAGTCTATCAACCACCTTTTGCATCTACTAAAGCTCAACAAAGTCAACGTGAACTGCCTGTTCAAAAAGTATGTATATCGTCATCATCATATATATATATATATATATATCATAAAAATGAAACAATGAAAACCACTTTGTGATAGATCTATCTAGTAATTTGAGCATGCATGTGCTTTGATATCCTCTTCTCTACCTACCCTTCTGTCTGTCTATATAATAATTGTTTCTACTTTTGGCACAAGGCCAGCAATTATCCCAGTGCATTACTGGTACTTTATTTTATTGACCCCGTAAGGATGAAAGGCAAATTTAACCTCGGCGGGATTTGAACTCAGAATGGCAAGGGCCGTAACTATGCGTCAAAGCATGGCGTCCGACCCTCTACAGATACTGCCAATCCACCAGCCCGTCTGTCTATATAATAATCTATGCCTGTCTGTCTGTCTACTTAGCTAGCCACATATCTATTAGAATGTGTATTTAAAATATTCAAATATCAACTGATTGAGCATCTATGTATCTATCTAACCTGGATATTTAGCACCCTAAGGTAGTCCAACAAAATGTGCCCCTTTCACCTAAATAAAATAATTTCAACTTATAGTTTGACAAGCTGACAAACCTAATATTTTTACGTTTCTAACTGACCACACTGAGGAAATTACTAAGCTTACATTTTCCACGATATAGTCCACACTCACCCACACGGATAATTTGTTTAAATATAGTTGAGAATAGCTACAACATATATATATGAAGATGTGTGGCATAGTGGTTTAGGTATTGGATTGATGATCATCAGTCCAATACCTAAAAGTGCTTATATTTATGTAAAAACCTTCCACAATGATTCTATATAAGAACCTTAATGTTCGAAACATCAGCTTTTTAATGAGAAAGTTAGTTACATTATTAAATCTTTTGAAATACCTATTTATTTTCAAAATGATTTGAAAATCATAGGCAGTGTCTTTAATTAGAAATATCATAATGAAAGGGTTATGATAAGCTAAGGTCCAGATCCTTCAGATATGCTATTGTTGTTTAGCCCCAGATCAGCTCTGATTGAGCAGATCTATGATCAAACCTATTCCAACCATGATCATGCCATCGTTTTTTGAAGTGCAAGAAATACATTATTAAACGTGTCTTCTTTTTTTTTAAGACAGAAAGTCTGTGATTTGAGGAAGATTTGATTGCTAGTTCTATCAAGTAGGATAACTACACAGAAGCACCCTTGTTAGCTCAGCCATCAGATGTATCTATAGAAGATGTAGAGGGAGGAGGATTCAACTCGAAATCAAAATTATGTTGCTGGCTTGATGTATCAAGAATTTGTCAGAGTGTTAGATTTGATTAAAGCACTTTGAACCATTTAGTTACGGTGCTTTATGTTCTGGTTTCAAATCCTGCTGACATCAACTTTGCTTTAAATCCCTCAGGTAAATAAGGGTCACCAATGTGGAAGACAGTTCTGTGTCACACTAAACATTAACAACTCCAGTGTCACCAATGTGGGAGACAATCCTGTGTCACACTAAACATCAAAAACATTAGTGTCTCCAATGTGGGAGACAGCCATATGTCACACTAAACATCAACAACATCAGTGTCACCAATGTGGGAGACAGTCATATGTCACACTAAACATCAAAAACATTAGTGTCTCCAATGTGGGAGACAGCCATATGTCACACTAAACATCAACAACATCAGTGTCACCAATGTGGGAGACAGCCATATGTCACACTAAACATCAACAACATCAGTGTCACCAATGTGGGAGACAGTCATATGTCACACTAAACATCAAAAACATTAGTGTCTCCAATGTGGGAGACAGCCACATGTCACACTAAACATCAAAAACATTAGTGTCTCCAATGTGGGAGACAGCCATATGTCACACTAAACATCAACAACACCAGTGTCACCAATGTGGGAGACAGTCATATGTCACACTAAACATCAACAACACCAGTGTCTCCAATGTGGGAGACAGCCATATGTCACACTAAACATCAAAAACATGAGTGTCACCAATGTGGAAGACATTCCTATGTCACACTAAACATCAACAACACCAGTGTCACCAATGTGGGAGACAGCCATATGTCACACTAAACATCAACAACATCAGTGTCACCAATGTGGGAGACAGTCCTGTGTTACACTAAACATCAAAAACATTAGTGTCAACAATGTGGGAGACAGTCATATGTCACACTAAACATCAACAACATGAGTGTCACCAATGTGTGAGAGTCATATGTCACACTAAACATCAACAACACCAGTGTCACCAATGTGGGAGACAGTCCTGTGTCACACTAAACATCAATAACTCCAGTATCACCAATGTGGGAGACAGTCATGTCACACTAAACAACTCCAGTGTCACCAATGTGGGAGACAGTAATATGTCACATTAAACATCAACAACACCAGTGTCACCAATGTGGGAGACAGTTCTGTGTCACACTAAACATCAACAACTCCAGTGTCACCAATGTGGGAGACAGCCATATGTCCCACTAAACATCAACAACATCAGTGTCACCAATGTGGGAGACATTCCTGTGTCACACTAAACATCAACAACACCAGTGTCACCAATGTGGGAGACAGCCATATGTCACACTAAACATCAACAACACCAGTGTCACCAATGTGGGAGACATTCCTGTGTCACACTAAACATCAACAACATCAGTGTCACCAATGTGGGAGACAGCCATATGTCACACTAAACATCAACAACATGAGTGTCACCAATGTGGGAGACATTCCTGTGTCACACTAAACATCAACAACACCAGTGTCACCAATGTGGGAGACAGCCATATGTCACACTAAACATCAACAACACCAGTGTCACCAATGTGGGAGACAGCCATATGTCACACTAAACATCAACAAAATCAGTGTCACCAATGTGGGAGACAGCCATATGTCACACTAAACATCAACAACACCAGTGTCACCAATGTGGGAGACAGCCATATGTCACACTAAACATCAACAACATGAGTGTCACCAATGTGGGAGACAGTCATATGTCACACTAAACATCAACAACATGAGTGTCACCAATGTGGGAGACAGTCATATGTCACACTAAACATCAACAACATCAGTGTCACCAATGTGTGAGACAGCCATATGTCACACTAAACATCAACAACATCAGTGTCACCAATGTGGGAGACAGCCATATGTCACACTAAACATCAACAACACCAGTGTCACCAATGTGGGAGACAGCCATATGTCACACTAAACATCAACAACATCAGTGTCACCAATGTGGGAGACAGCCATATGTCACACTAAACATCAACAACATGAGTGTCACCAATGTGTGAGAGTCATATGTCACACTAAACAT
>OZ024743.1:56900566-56903066 GCA_964016885.1 Eledone cirrhosa | reverse complement strand
GTTGACCGATCCGGATCTGTTTGGGACTGGAGTAGGCACAACATGACTGGCTATGTCCCATATCTAGAGGACGATATAGCCAGACAGTTCGACACACTGAAACCTCGAGCAAATTACACGAACTTCTTCAAACACTTCTGGTCGTTGTAGAAAACAAATGGATTATTGGAAATTAATTGATTTTTCTCCCGCTAATATTATGATTTGAAAGTTTTCAGCTATCTTTATGAATGTCTATTGTGTGCTAAGCCATAAATACAAGCAGCTTTAATCTCTGTTCAGAGCTGACTAGACGGATTTACTGTTGTTGTAGTTGTTGTTACAGTACAACTACTGTTGGCTTCAACATCAGACGAGGTGGGGAGAATGACATTCGGATTAATGAGAAAATAGAACAGTGAAAAGTGGAAAAGTAGATATTATTTATAAACATGTGTTGTTGTTGGGAAGTTGACAGCAAATGTTAAGAAATAGGTATAGAGTTGATGAAAGATTTTAGTCGAAATGTTGAACGCTCTATTGTTTTGTATATATATATAGATGTATACTATATATATATATATATATATATATATATATATAGATGTATACTATATATATATATATATATATATATATATATATATATACAAAGGAAGAGCGATGTGTATTGTTACGGTGGACAGATGTAAGACTGCGATAATTGTGTCAAGTTCAATAGACAGAGGCAATATTAGTAGTAGTAGGTTCTGTTAATAAACAATAGACAGCTAATTACACACATAGAAGAAAGAGGAAGTGAAGGCCAACAACTAAGACTATTTCCATTCAGAGCTTTTGTTGCTTTTCTCTCCCCTTTTTTGATTTGTTTTTTGTTTTTGTTTTTTCACGTAAATTAGTCCCCTGGAGGAATGTGTTGTGGGCCAGTTAGTTTGTGGTGGAAGGTTTAATATGCGTTGCTGGCACGGCTGCAACGGTAGTTGGATCCATTTCCTTGCCAGAGCCAGAATAATTGAAAGGTTTGTCTTGTATGGTCAATGTGTGGCTTACCAACAGGAGGAGAGACGTCTTCTTGGTCAAGTGTCCGTCGACCGGCATCATACAACAGCCTCACTTTCGTATTTCAAAACCAACTACTCGATCACAATTATTGTGTGAAGTAGCGATTAGTTACGTCTGTGTCTTACAAGCACCGACTCTTTTGATAGGATTTCTCACAAGCACTCAGTTTTTCTTTCAACGTGATTCGGAGGTACAGTCCTATTTTAGGATTCCATTAAATATCAATAAATTTGTGTTCATTTCAGTTTGGAGAAAATTGGCTGTGTTGTTGCTATTAATAAAAGAATAATTAAAAATATGAGAATCGGCGAAGTTTTGTTTTAAGGTTAGATTAAAGTAAAAATTAAATTTCCAGACGAAAGTTGAAATATAAATAGAAATGAGAAAACGAAATTATACATGTTGCAACAAGTGGAAAGTTATATTTAAAATGGATAAAAAACAGACACTGTTAAATGTAATGCGATATATACACACACTAATTGCTGATATTGTAACTAAACTAGAAAAATGGAAACTGTTAAATGTAATGGAAATTGTATTTTCATTTCGTTGTTTCTGTTTTGAAGACAGTACGTTCGTATTGTGGTAGCGTATATATACATAATGAGTGGACACAGCATCGCTGAATGGTTAAGGATTTCGCTTCTCAATCGTTATGTCTCGGGTTAGATCATACTGTGTGATATTTTGAGAAAGTGACATTTATCCGTAGCTTTGAATTGACCTATGCTTTAGGTAGATAGAAATTTTTGGAAACCCGTCGGAGGAACTGTACCTATAATTCGAAGGACCTCCGAGAGTTAAGTTAAGGGTTTATATGTCTATGGAATAACGTTAATTTCACGAGCAAATTGTTCAGTTGATCGAACAACTAGGACACTCATTGTCGGTACCGACGAAAGCCCATTCCACGCAAAATTAACACATTTCGTTCTTTAAACAGAAACAGAAATTACGTTTGATTGTTTACATTTCCATGTAATTCATACTGAATTCAAAACAAATTTATTAGAATTTTCGTCAGAAATACGACCATGAAAACCAATGATTTATAAGACATTACTGGACGATATGAATTGATTTATCATTTTAGCGACTATTCCATATTATGGCTGTATCGTTAGAGCATCGGTCAACATGTTGTGTTGCACAGAGTTACAGACCTTTACATTCAGATTTCAAATCCCACCAAGGTTAGCTTTGCCTTTTATCCTTATGGGGTTGATAGAATAAAGTAAATCAACTTTCCTCTACACCCAAAATTGTTGACCTTGTACCGAAATTAGAAACCCTTGTATTGGTATATATTCGGACTTACTTGCCGATAGTACAAATAACGGGAAAATTTTATTTTGTTATCTGTTATACATAAACATTATGTCAACTATATTTTACAGACAGAAGTTATACAATGATGGAAATATGAAAAACAAAAGGATAAAAGCAAAATTAACTA
>OZ024743.1:56693066-56895566 GCA_964016885.1 Eledone cirrhosa | reverse complement strand
AACCATTAATAACAAAAAACAAATCCTCCATTCCCATTATGCCAAACCCATGACTTCCAAATATCTGATCCACCGAAACTCAGCTGTTTCGGATCACACCAAAATCAACATATTGATTACAGATTTAGTAAGGGTGATGAGAAACGTGTCCCGCATGTGCAACCCCAAAGAACTAGAGAGACATATACAACACTTCATCCACCGTATGCAGTTCTCTGGTTACAATCAGAGAGATAAAATCAGAGTATATAGAGGAGCCAGAACCAAATGGGAAAAAATGGTAAATAATGATACAAATGGGACCTGCCCCTTGTATAGGAGCAAATTTTAAAATAGAATAGAAAGAACTAGGAATAAGGTTAATAGAATAAACTCATGGTATTATAGCAATAAATACCAGAGTGTAATGTTCATCAATACAACCCCTAGAGGTGAACTAGCTTACAAATTTAGAAGGGCCCTAGATAAACTTAAACTAAATATTAAGATAGTAGAAAGACCAGGTACCTCCATAAAAACACTTATTAGTAATACATACCCTTTTCAAAGACCTCCCTGTATAGATAAGAAATGCATAATCTGTAAACTAAGCCCCCATATTAACTGCAAAACTAGAAACATAGTATATAGCATAAGATGTACTGAAGGACAATGTAAAGATAAGAATATAGTGTACATAGGTGAGACAGCTTGTAGTATAGGAGAACGATTAAATGAACACTAGCGAGAGCTTCAAGATAGAAAAGAATCATCAGTACTCCACCAACATGCTAAAATAGAACATAAGGGCAAAATAGAGAACACAGAAATAAAAATAAAATCTACACACAGAAAAGACGCAATGTTTAGACAAATCACAGAGGCAATAAACATAAATGAACTCCAACCAAAATTAAATAGAAAACATGAATGGAATAGCAACATCACAACTTACAATTAAGGACAAAATGTAAACACACACACATAGAACAAACAACCAACCAGTAACATGTAAATAAACAAATAAAAACACCACAGACACCCGGATGTAACACATGCGCAAACTAAGCACACAACACACACAAAAACAAGATGGCGTAGGACAGAACAAAGGAGAGGCACAAAACAAAGAAAAGAATCCCCAGTCACTGAAGAGGTCACAGAATGTGTGACAAAAGAACTTTGACAATATATGAACAACCGTCCGGTTGTGGAACCAACCAACTGGAAATTTATAAATTTTTTTAAATTTATAATTTAATTTATAATAAATTGGAGTGAAAGCAACTGGTGCGTGTGTTTCTTATTGGCAACATGACCCTCCCAAAGTATAACAATATCGGTTTCAACATATGTTTTCAGATAAAGAATATATATATATATTCAGAAACAATATATATATATATATATATATTCTTTCTATTTCTTCTTTAATTTCTCATTCTATTTTCTGATGAAGGACTAGTGTCTGAAAGATCAAAACTCTTTTCCTACCATATCAAGCTTGAAACTAATAATATATTTCTTCATTGTATTATGCTGTTTGCTTTGTTATTTATGTTTTCCTTTTAGCATATATATATATATAGTGTAGGTAGTACGGTGAAATACTGGTGTTGATACCAAATCAAGCACTCTATGCACAGGCAGAGTGTATATAATAGAAAAAACGAGGAACTTTCATTTACATATGAAAAATATTGATGCGCAATAAATATTTTTCATATGTAAATGAAACTTTAATTGAAACTCATTTTTTTCTATTTTATATATATATATATATATATATATATATATATATATATATATATATATATATATATATATATATACATACATATATATCATTTATGTTGTATGGTTTACCAGTTGGTAGAACTAATCATTCCGGTTAGTAAACTATGATGTAATAGTAAGAAAAACCCTCTATGTTATGCAACTCATATATATATATAAGTAAACTACCACACCCTCACATATGTGTCAGTAACATAAAAATCTTCACAGATGATTCCAAACTTCAGAAGGTCATCAATGGAGTGGGAGACCGGACATGCCTTCAATTGGATCTAATTGCTGTTATCAAATAGCAGACCTGCTAAGCTCTAAAAAACCAAACGGGGAGTGCATGAAAAAAAGTGCCCCAAAACAGGAAGAAATGAGGCAAAATGGGGAGATTTTACATAATGAAAGCTGTACCCATTTTCACAAGAAAAGACATTTCTCACCCACCCCAAAGTGGTTGGGAGATCTCCTCATTGTATGGGGAGAGTTGACAGGTCTGAAATAGGCAGAAAAAAACAATATGCTATTGAACGAGGATAAATTTGAACTAATCCACTTTGGAAAAGAGGATGCTCTGAAACTATCATATTCTCTTTCCTGCAATAAGTGTGTGAATCTGAAAGGGGAATATGTTGAATAAAATCATAATTAACTGATCCTCTTGTATTTTCTTTTACCCAAAGCCAGGAACTTTTCAGCACCCCCTCGTATATCATCATCATCACCATTTATCGTCCACTTTTCTACATTGGCATGGGTTAGACAAGTTATCTGGTTGTGAGCAATGCCAGGCCAGGTGACCATGTTTTGCTCATACAGAACTGATTTTGGCTTGATTTCTACAGCTGGATGCCCTTCTAAGCACCAACCTCATTTACAGTGGGTGCTTTTTGTCATGACACCTACACAACCACTTTACAGTGTGGGCTGGAGGCTTCACTGGATGTATGCTTCAGTTAAACATCATGAGGGGTGTATGGGAGTGGGTGGGGTGGTGCAAGCTGTATATATACTTCAGTTATGGCCTGTGCATGTGGGAATTCAGATTTTCTGTATTACTGTATAATGCCAGAGATCTCAGTACTGAGTCATCACCTTTAAGAGGTGCAATTTGGCGAGGTCAGTATGTGTATGTGTGTGTTAGAGTGTACAACAGGCTTTTGCATAGTTTCAATCCACCAAAGTTCACTCACAAAACAGTCAACTCGAGGTTCTTGTATAAAAAATTTGCCTAAGGGGCCACATGGTAGGACTGAACTGAAACCATATGTAGTTTATTAGTAGGTTATTATTAATAAGTAAGCTAACCTGATTAGATCAACCACAGGTATTTTATTAATTAAACTACTGTAGCAACAAAAATAATGAGCATATCAATAAGATTAATGAGCCTTAATTAGATTAAAGTAATTTAATGAGATGTAGCAATAAATAATAGCCTTGCAACTATATCTACAGTAATATTAGAGATCAGCAAAAGGAATTATAATGTAATATATGATGTTAAGATGATGGTGGTTGTGTTGCTGCTCATGGAGAGAGTGCTGGTGGTAGTGGTGGTGGTGGTAGTGGTTATGGTGGTATAGGTATTGGTGGTGGTGGTTGTAGTTGTGGTGGGGTTGGTAGTGGTGGGGTGGTTTTGGTGCTGTTACTCATGGAGGTAGTGGTGTTGATAATGATTGTGGTGGTGATGATGGTGGTGGAGTGGTGTGGGGGTGCTAATGATAATAATGAGGGTATAATGGTGCTGCTGATGATGATAATGGTGGTGGTGGTGATGATAATGAGGGTATGATGGTGCTGGTGATGGTAATGATGACAATTATGATGCTAATGATATAAAATGATAATGATGTTATTTAGTAGAAATTAATTCTTTAAATTTACTTTACAAGAGAACATCTTACGTGAGCATAGCATAGAGGAATGGACAGAATAGTTTACAGTCTTCTAAATATTCAACATGGATATATTTTGAACAAGGTTTGAAGAATTGGCAGAGTTAGTCCATGTTCATTTTAAATTATATCGCCTCAGTGTGAGTGTGTCCATAGAGCATATACATATACACCAGGTCAGAACACAAAGAAAACAAACTCCCACTATCACTGCCACCCTCTCTTCCATTCCCCCATCTCTCACTATTATGAGCAAATGGGTCAAGAACATCAGATGTCTAGGGCATCAGCTTAACTCTTTCATAAACATATTTCTAATGAAAAAAGTTTATTGTCTTCTAAACATTCAACATGGATATATTTTTTAAACCATGTTTGAAGAACTGGCAGTCATTACAGCATTGGCTTGACTCTTCCATAGCCATATTTCTAATGAAAAAACAGTAGGTAAGAAAAGGAGCTGATTATTATATCAAACCACAGAAACTATGGGTTTCTTTTCATTGCTGATGCTGTCCACCAGTCAGAACTCCAGACAGAAGGAGGTAGGTGTTGAAATGTTTCATAGCCATAGTTTCAATAATAAAAAAAATGGAAAGGAAAAGAAGTGATCATCAGATCAGACCAAGGAAACTATGTTTCCATTTGTCTATCCCTTATTGATACTATTTACTAAATCCTGACTGAAGGAGGCAGGGGTTGAACTAAGAACTCACCATCCTGTCTGATTCTTTAACAATTCTGCCAATCCACAGCTACCTGAACTGGTACTTTATTTATCAACCCCAAAAGGAGGTGCATGGTCTAGTGGTAAGGGTGTTAGACTTACGACCATAATGCCGTGGCTTCGATACCTGGATTGCGTGTTGTGTTCTTGAGCAAAAGACTTCATTTCACGTTGCTCCAGTATACCCAGTTGAAAATGAGTACTAGCAATAGCTGGGGGTTTAACCTTGCAATGGACTGGTGTCCTGTCCAGGAAAGGAGTCTTGTACTCTCAGTCGCTTCACGCCATGAAACCGGGATAATCACCAGCCTGATAAGCCTTCTGGCTTAACCCTTTAGCATTTAAACCAGCCATATCCGGCCAGAATTTTCTCACCTCTCTCTGTTCAAACCGGCTGTAACTATCCGCTCATACTGATGTTAAGGTATTGTTCTCAAAATAAGTAATATCAAAATCTTATAGATTCAATACTATATGAGATAATTATGTGAAGTAAAGCCTTTACAATGAAAATTCAATAGTAAATATAGAGTAATGTAAATGCTAAAGGGTTAAGACAGACTTCACTTTTTAAGGAAGAAAGGCAAAGTTAACCTTGAAGTGCAGTGAACCAAAACTACAGATGCTCTAACGACTCTGCCAAAGCACTGTATTTCAATTAATCAATTAATAATATAGAGATGTGCTAAAATTATTTATTTCATTATTAAAATAGTATAAGGATGCTGGATTGGTAGAGTTGTTAGAGTGTTAGACAAATGCTTAGCAATATTTGTTCCTGTCCTTTAAGTTCTGAGTTAAAAATCCTGCCATGGTCAATTTGCTTTTCATCCTTTCAAGGTTGATAAAAGTACTAGGGTTTGTATATTTGGCTTTCCCCCTCCCCACACATTGCTGGCCTTCAGCCTAAATTAGAAATCATTATTTACCAATAATGCACTGGGATAATTGCTGGCCTTGTGCCAAAAGTAGAAACAATTATTAAAATAATTGTTTCTACTTTAGGCACAAGGCCAGCAATTACTCAGTGCATTACTGGTACTTTATTTTATCGACCCTGTAAGGATGAAAGGCAAAGTCAACCTCGGCAGGATTTGAACTCAGATCGTAAAGGGACGTAACTATGCTGGAAAGCATGGCATCCGACCCTCTACCGATACTGCCAATCCACCGCCCTTATATGAATAAACAATTATTAAAATAATATTTGAAACATTGCTCTTTCCCTCCCTTTCTTCATATTTATGGCATTTATAGTCCTTTCCTCTACTTTCCTATACAGCCAGATCTGCCCTTCTTTACCCTTTTCCTCTTGTTTTTTTTATTACTTAATTTTGTTTTGTTTTTTTTATATTTCCATCATTGTACAACTTCTATTTGTAAAATAAAATTGACATAAAAAAACCCATAGCTTTGAAAAACTTAACAAAAGTGTTTTATATAAATTTATGTTTGAATGTTTTAATTTAAATAGGAACCCTTTAAAATGAGGGCTTGTATTTCTTAGAACCAGAGATAGTTTTGGCTGAGTTGGTATCAAAATAGTTAAATGTTTCAGTATTTGTTCCAGATTTCTGCATTCTAAGTTCAAATCCCACTGAGTTTAAATTCTGCCTTCTGTCATCAGAAAAACACTTGAAAATGAAGAATTGTCTAGTGGACTGTTTCAATAAACCTGAAAAGTCAATAAGAAATATGAATAAACTTTGATCGAGACAAAGCCAAAGTGTATTTGAATTCATATAAAAATGAGAAAATTCATCACTACTCATTGGCAACCACTGTCCTCTAAGATATTTTTGCCCATCGCTGTCATTGACAGCATTTGGCTGTTTTATATCAGCTGTTATAGTGATGAGTTTTCTCATTTTTATATGAATCAAAAATATGTTATTATCTGTAGTTTTAATCTGTGTTAAATGTAACAAAATTTAGCTTTTGATTGATTTTTAATAAATATTGTGGTTTCAAATTTCTTAAGCAAGATATACAAGGAAGGAAAACTGCAGACACCCTGAGGCAAGATTGGATAATCATAAAATCTTCAGGCAACTTCGGAAATATTTTAGTAATCAAATTAATTAATTGAATTATCAAAAATAAATGATCAACAATGACTAGAAGAATCTGACATTTATAGAAAGGAAATGACAGAGAATTAAAACTGATAGAGCAGGTAATGGAGAAAATAGTAAGAAGTGTGGTGTGGTGTAGAGCAAGTAATGAAGAAAATGGTAAGAAGTGTGGTGTGGTTAGGTTTAAGTGATAGACTAGGTAATGGAGAACATAGTAAAAATTGTGGTGAGGTTAGGTTTAAAACTAATTGACCAGATAATAAAGAAAATATAAAAAATTGTGATGTTAGATTTAACCCTTTTCATATTAAACAGCCTAGGCCCTTGTTTTAGAATACATAACTGTTTGCTTTAAAATGTTTGTATTTATCTAAAAACCTCCCATCATAATTTTATGTAAGAACCTTTGTTAAGTTATGTCCAAACACTAGTTTAATATTGAGAAAGTTATTTATATTGCTAAATCCCTCCAAATACTTGATTATTTTCAAAATTATTTGCAAATCATGAATGTCTTACAGTGTCTTTCATGAGAAATATTGATTTTATCATGGCACTACCATAACCAGTTTACTCCATGCACTGGGTGCATTTTATTGTAAACACCAACACAACCCATTTACAGAGTGTACTAGAAGGTTTATCACCAAAACCAACAGAGGAGGTCCTTTCTATATTTCCATGTTGTGTATAGTGTTCACATGTTCCATTACAAGCTATAATGGAGAGTTAGTGTTTCTCTCTAAGAGACAAGCTTAGGCACTCACTAATATCGTTTTTACTGATCACAGTGCTTCTTCTTCTTCTTCTTCTTCTTCTTCTTCTTCTTCTTCACCCACTTATTCCTGAGAGGGTGGTGGAGAAGAGTCCTTCAACACTCCTTCAAGTGGGTCCTGTCAAAAGCAATCATCTCCAACTGATCCAGCTGGATCCCCAAGCTCATGGATGTTATCCAACCATCCTGCTCGGAGTCTACCCCTGGGTCTCCTGCCGGTTGGTTCTGCCCATAAAATATGTCCAGCGATTCTTTCCTAAGATATTCATAGCCTCACTATAACCCCCAACAATGCTGTGAGTGTGATAGCCTAGATTATCCCAGGCTCTTAGTCTCACTATAACCATAGCAATGCTGTGAGTGTGATAGCCTGGATTATCCCAGCCTCTTAGCCTCACTATAACCCACAGCAATGCTGTGAGTGTGATAGCCTAGATTATCCCAGCCTCTTAGCCTCACTATAACCCACAGCAATGCTGTGAGTGTGATAGCCTAGATTATACCAGCCTCTTAGCCTCACTATAACCCACAGCAATGCTGTGAGTGTGATAGCCTAGATTATCCCAGCCTCTTAGCCTCACTATAACCCACAGCAATGCTGTGAGTGTGATAGCCTAGATTATCCCAGCCTCTTAGCCTCACTATAACCCACAGCAATGCTGTGAGTGTGATAGCCTAGATTATCCCAGCCTCTTAGCCTCACTATAACCCACAGCAATGCTGTGAGTGTGATAGCCTAGATTATCCCAGCCTCTTAGCCTCACTATAACCCACAGCAATGCTGTGAGTGTGATAGCCTAGATTATCCCAGCCTCTTAGCCTCACTATAACCCACAGCAATGCTGTGAGTGTGATAGCCTAGATTATACCAGCCTCTTAGCCTTACTATAACCTGCAGCAATGCTGTGTGATAGCCTGGATTAACCCAACCTCTTAGTCTCACTATAATCTGCAGCAATGCTGCAAGCATAGTGGTTTGCCTCAAACATTAGGAAACTCCATCACCCCTGGTTGTGGCACATAATTGAGTGTACAAGTCTTCTGTCACCCTTTTTCTACTTGTTTTCTTTTTCTTTTCTTTTTTTTTCCTCTTTTCTCTGAATACGTTTTTACTGCAAATTATTGATCTTTTGATAATTTATGTAAATAAAAGAACCAATATATACTTAAACACTTGTGTAAATAACATTACAAATTGTTCACAATTCTTTCAAAATGAAAACATAAAGACAAATAAAAACACATCCAGACCTGCCAACCTCCAAAAAACTCAAACGGAGAGTACCACGAAGAAAAGTGACCCAAAACGGGGAGAAATGGGGCAAAGTGGGGAGATTTTACATAATGAAAGCTATATTCATTTTCACAAGAGAAGACATCGCTCACCCACCCCAAAGAGGATGAGAGATCTTCCCGTCCGACGGGAAGAGTTGACAGGTCTGCACATATAATAACTACATCTAACTGTTGCTAAGAAAATTACAAATACAACGCACCAAAATATACGACCAAAGCATGGGAAAGAAAAAAAAGAAAAAAGTATATTCTTTTATTTCCATATAAACACAATATATATTTTAAAAAAAATAAGAAGAGGCAAAGAAGTAGTAGGAGATATGCTCACACAATAACACGCTCCAGTAAGAGGAGCTGAAGTTTGCTTCTAATATTTTTTTAGGCCAGCCAACACACTCGGGTGATAGCGAGGCTAAGGCGCTGAAATAACCAAGCACCCAATAAAGCGAGTCATCAGGAATAACAAGTCTCGTAATCAGAGGCCCAGCTCCACCAAACAGACCGAAAAACATAGTGTGCCGATAATTTCTAGTATAATAGACGTTCATTTAAAAATAAAATAAAAAGATACATGTGAAATAGCACAACACAAACGATAAATGATCTAAATGTAGTTTGAAAGCCTACAGTAAACCTTGGTGACTCATTCAGCAAGCAGTACATGCTACTACACCAGATATTTTATAGTTTAAATGTATGATTATACTGCACAAGCATGCACACACGCGTGTGCCGCATTTCAAAGGGACTGGCAAACTCCTATAAGCCTTCTATATCAAAGTGAAAGTAAAAATTTTAAAAAAACATCAATCGATCTGATGTGCCGAATATAATTAAAACGAATGTAATTTTAAAAAGCGAAGGAAAGAAAAATATAATGATAATAATAAAATAAAAGTGAAAAATATTCTAACTACAAATATAAAACACGTTTGCGAAAAAAAAAAAAGTAAATTTTGAAATATATATATGTATGTTGAAATATATATATGTATATTATATTAGTGCATTATTACACGTTGGATACAACCGTCATTTTCATCGGATTTTACTTTCACTTAAATATAGAATACTTCTATGAATTTTCCGGGACTCTATCATGAACGGACTGGTGTGGTTGAAATAAAAATATGAACTTATAGTGAAATTATAAGTGATGTTTTATATATATATATATATATATACGCATAGACACTTAACTCCTGGCGGAGTCGTAGTGACACCGTCTTTGGCATTTGACCCTAACAGAGTCCATACCTTTCCAAATATAAACATAGCCGATTTTTTTTCCAGATATAGGAATCGACCCAGTACTGAATTGGTATTTTATTTATCGGCCTCAATTGGATACATGGTAAAATTGACCTCGGCGATAACTGGAACGAATACCGTTAAGCATTCTATTCAACGTTTTAACGACTCTGTTAATTCGCCTCCTAAAGTTGTATGTTGTTTTGTTTTGAAACGTCTTTATATCTGCGAATAGAAACTGTTTCCAATGAACTTGGGTTTCATAAGACTTGCCGACCTCTAAAACTCCAAATGAAAAAAGGGACCCCGAAACGGGGAGATTTTATATAACTGTTTCTACTTTTGGCACAAGGCCAGCAATTATCCAGTGTATTACTGGTACTTTATTTTATTGACCCCTTAAGGATGAAAGGCAAAGTTAACCTCGGCGGGATTTGAACTCAGAATGGAAAGAGCCGTAACTCTTTGCGTCAAAGCATGGCGTCCGACTCTCTTCCGATACTGCCAATCTACCGCCTTATTTTATATTAGCAGTGGTACCCGGCGTTGCACGGAATAAGGTATTTTGGAACGCGGGCCGCCAACAGACCTAATCGTGGAAAAACTGCATGCCTGGACAATATGTAAAGAAAATAAACCGAATACTCTGATGGCTGGATAATCTTTAAGATTTTCCTAGATGAAGCAGGAAAAATGCAGATTTTCACCTAATGAGGGCCCTAGAGGATAAAAAAAATGATTTTTTTTTTTTATGTGCATAATATGCCAATAAATTTCAGGAAAATCGGCTAGACGTAACGCCTCCAAAAAGCCCTAAGAAGCTGAAAAAATGAAGTTTTTCACTTAATGCGGGCCCTAGGCCATAAGAAAGTTTTATTTTCTTTGCTTACGGTATGAAGAAGAGACTGACTAATACATAGTTACAATTTCAAGGAATTCGGTCTGACGTAACGACTCAAAAAAAACCTAAAAATCTTTTAAAACGCAGTTTTTCACCTAATGCGGGTCCTAGGAGATAAAAAAAAAAAAAAGTCGAATTTTTTTATGTGCATAACACTCCCTGAAACATAAGTAATACACATGTAAAGTTTGAAAAAAATCGGTTGCGTACTTCTCGAGTTTTAGGGATTCAAACTCACACACACACACATCCTCAGGGAAGTGACGTAATGCAGACATTCAGACACAGACAGATATTATAAGGGCGCGACGTTATATGTATGTATCTATCTAAAAAGAGAAAGACTAAGAATTATAGAGCGAGATCGCTAAATCGCCTAATGCATTGAAAATTTGAAATTTATTTTGCTCAGAACACTCCCTGAAACATAAGTATTACATGTGTAAAGTTTGAAAACAGTCGGTTGGGTGGTTTTCGAATTTTAGGGATTCGAACTCACACACACACACAGAGACATCCTCAGTTTTATATATATAGATAATTGTTTCTACTTTAGGCACAAGGCCAGCAATTATCCAGTGCATTACTGGTACTTTATTTTATCGACCCCGTAAGGATGAAAGGCAAAGTCAACTTCGGCGGGATTTGAACTCAGATCGTAAAGGGACGTAACTATGCTAGAAAGCATGGCGTCCGACCCTCTACCGATACTGATATAGATAATGAAAGCTAAGGTACCGCTTACTATCTGCCAGCGCCAAATACTCAGGCGACTGGGTTGATGCCCTACCCGTGGCTAACGTTGGTGGCCTACTCAGCCTGGACGAACTTCGTGTCTCGATCACCCTCAGAGTGGGAGCTGATGTCTGCATGGGTTTGAGGTGCCGATGCGGCAAACTCCTCGACTCCACGGTCTTTCTTCCTGCCTGAATGCCGGCCGCTTCGCGCGTCACACGCAGCTAAACCTCACTCTCAAGAGAGCTTTGACCCAGGCGAACATCCCCTCAATCTTAGAACCATCTGGGTTCTCCAGAAGTGACGGCAAAAGACCTGACAGCCTTACCCTGTGTCCCTGGTCGAGAGGCAGGTGCCTTGTCTGGGACGTCACTGTTAGTGACTCATTTGCTTTTTTCCTCATCCTGGATGCTGCGGTTAGGACGAGAGCCACAGCTTCCGCAGCCGAGCGGAGTAAGACGCTCAAATACTGTGATCTGTCGGCCAGCTACATTGTTCAGCCTGTGGGTTTCGAGACGTTTGGGGGAGTCGGGCCGCTGACTGCGAGGTTCCTCTCTTCACTGGCGGCTCGCCTAATAGAGGTAACTGGCGAATCTCGCGAGGGCGCTTGGTTGTTCCAGCGCATTAGCCTCGCCATCACCCGAGGCAACGCTGCGAGTGTGCTGGCTTGCCTAAAAAATCATTAGAGAGGTTGCCCGGTACTCCTCGCGACGTTGCTGTCTTTTGCTCTGGTGTTGGCTCGATTATTCACCCTTTCCTTTACATATTCTTTAATATTGTAATATTAAAAGAATATATCTTTCTGAAAGAATCGCGAGCAATTTATAATGTTATCTAAGCATTTGTAATGTTATTTATGTATATATTTAAAACATATTTGTTATGTTATTCTACTGTAAATTTATTTATATGCTCTGTATAATAAAAAATTTTACATTTGAAGTTTATTTTAATTTTTCACAAGAGAAGACATCTCTAAGAGGGTCGTGGAGGCAGAGTCCTCAAACTTTCCTTCCAGCGGGTCCTGTCAGAAGCAGTTATCTACAGCTGATCCGGTTGGATCCTCAAGAGAGACCAGTCAAGTTCATGGATGTTATCCGACTATCTTACTCAGGGTCTACAATTCTTGCATTTAATTCCGCCTCATGCCTTCCATCATTCGTGAACACGGCCCTGAGATTCTTGAACCTCTCTACCTGCTTCAGTGAAACTTCATTTTCATGTAGTGTACTAGGCAGGCTTACTTGAGAGAACGAGTGTCATCTTATAAATATAACACACACGAATATACGATCAAAGTGAGAGAAATAAAAAAAAAAGGAAACAAAAACAAAAATTACCATCAATTCACCACCAAGTGCGACAATCGGCCGCACATCACACATATCAACAAAAACTTTTGAGCCAAGCCAGAGTTGGTCGCTTGTAGTTTTTAAACTTTCTCTTGAGCATTATCTGTAATGCACTGGGTAATTGCTGGCCTTGTGCCTAAAGTAGAAACAATTATCTATGGATTGGTCGTATCGGTAGAGCGTCAGACACCATGCTTTACAGCACAGAGTTTTGTTGTCCGACGCTCCACGGATACTGCCAATATATTTTTATGAGCCAACTAAATGACGGACGATGCCATTACAATCTTTCGATTTAAGATCATGTGAAAAATGGCACTTGTGACAATCAGTAATCAAAATGGCACACTCTCCAGTCGTTGTATAATTTAGTCTCAGTTAACCTATGTCCGAAAAAAAAAGAAGGAAAGTAAGGTCATGACTGAAACACTTTAATCATAGGTCTGCTATATCGTCTGTTCTTAGCTGAAGTCTCATCAAGCCGGTTCTTTATCGCCGGCTTCCTTGGCGTTAAGCAACTGTGATACAAGACTCTCCCTGGATAGGACATCTGTCTATCGCAGGATTAACTCCCCAACTACTGCTGGTACTCACTCTCAGCAGAGTGTACTTATGCAACGTGAAATAAATCATCTTGCTCAAGAACACCATTCAACATCCTGTCCAGGAATCGAACCGACGACATTATGATAGTAAGTTCAACATCCCACCCATTAGGTCATATGGCTTCACAAGGCTTAACAGTAACATGGATAATCAGGAATCAACAAAAATAAACGTGTGAGGCCTTATTTACGTTGTGCATATACTTACGGAGATTGCCGGAAGTGTCATTTTCACTCCATGATCTTAAATTGAAAAATCAACCTAATATTTCACTAAATCTTTCCAATTTACTTTGATGGTGGGGAAGAAAGTATAAATGCCAAAATCTACATCTCACCTATAGTTATTAAGAAACAAAAACAAACAGGCTTATAATCTAAAAAAATAAAGATCCGAGGCAACTTGGTTCCAAAAATATTTCGTCACCAAACATGAATAACATTAATTCGTTAAGGTAGTCTTCTATCAGAATAATCCATTCTTAAATTTTGCTGAACTGTTACAGCGAAAGGGTAAAATTCGAAACCTAGATGAAAAACGAAACTATTAAGTACAAAAAAATAAATGAAACCCTCAAGTGAAAAACGAAACAGTTTCATAAAATAAACGGAACCATTAGATGAAAAACGAAACTATCAAGCAAGGCGAGGAATTTTACAAGATTATTACTCCATCTATTAAGAGCAGAATTGGTAAAATGTCGGAAAAAATGCTGTCACATTTACGTTCTAAGTTCAAATCTCGCAGAGATCAGCTTCACCTTTCATCTTTCTTTCGGAGTCGATTTTACTGTCTTTCCCCACCCGTACAATTGCTGGCCTTGTGCCTATATTACAAACTATTATTATTCCAGACTTTCAGAGCTCAATTCCGAACAGAAAATATTATATTTTAAAATTATTAGAAAATACATATAAAGTTTTAGAACAGTTATGACAGTTGTAACATATTTTACCATCAATAAAAGACTGTATGATGCAAAATAAGAGATCGGTATGACAACAATGGCACAATTATAGGAATGTGGTGAAATATGAAACAAAAAACGTGGTAAGCTAAGATCAAGAGAAGATAACTTTAAACAACTTCCTTTCTTCACTCATACAGTCTTTCCCTCTCACACGCACTCTCTTACTGTCTGTCTCTCTCAATATCTCTTTCATTCACTCGTTATTTATCTAATTACCCCCCTCCCCTCTGTATTGTTTTATTTCCATCTCTCTTCTTCCTCTCGATCCCTCTCTTAACCTCATGCTATCTAGCCACAACAACTAAACCGGTTAATTCATGTAAATACAGTCCAGTATATTACATCATATTTTGATATTTTTCAACGATAGCCAGAATCTTTACTCAGCAGGTGAGATTACAATTATTGCTTCATATACATACGTGTATATTATATATGTGTATATATATATATATACTGCCATGATCTACTTCCTATTCTATAATCTATAAGGTCCATCGTGTTAATTATTTGTAACTATCTGGTAGATGGTATGTGAATATAATAACATCTCTACATTGGATATTTCCGTGCAGAATGCCTTGCTAGGGTTAGAGTGGTCACATTACTTTACTACTTGGTCAACACGTGTACCCTATATTTGTTTTATTTTAAAGCTTAAACTTTAAACTTTGACATATGTATATTCTAAGATCAAATCCAAACCCTGATTTAGTAAATCAAATCACCCCCTGATTTAGGTTAGGGCAGTTTCATGAACAGTAACATATTTCGTATATGTTGACTATTATGGTAAAGTTGTGATGTGCTAGATACTACTAACTGCTTGCATTAAGTTTTCTCTCAGCAGCTCTTACCAACAGATATACATTAATAAATAATTGTATCTCGATCCATTTCATTTAACAGGTCAGATCTTTTTGATGCAATTATCAAGTACAAATGTTGGTACAAACAATCTTTTTCTTTTTTTAAAATCAAATTATTTCTATTAATTTTTGCGAGTTAAAATTGTATCAGTTGGGAAGGTGCGTGGTCGAGTGGTTAGGATATTAAACTTGCGATCATAAGGTCGTGGGTTTGATTCTTGGACTGGGCAACATCTAGTATTCTTGAGCCCGACGTTTCAATTCACGTTACTTATAATGATGTGGCTAGGATCCCCTAACATTAACTCATCCGAAAGATATGTGAAAAGCGATCTCGAACAGTAAATTATATTGATTTATTTTTCAATTCTATCAGTTGCTAATAGTTATAGAGAGTTCAAATAATTATTGGATTTTTTCTTGAATACCCGTATTCCTTGTAATATTACAATAGGTATATTGCATTTCATTTGTCTCCTCCAACCTGTCAAAAAAAGGAACCCCCTTCGGTGTTATGACTAACCATAGGTTTGCATCTAGAAGTTTCCTCTCCACTGAGCAAGCTGTTTTGTGGAAGACCAGCAGTCGCCCATGCATGCCAGTCTCCTCTCTCCACACTACTGATGTTGTCCAAAAAGAAAATAAAGGTAGATATAGCTTGGCACCAGTATCGTTGCAGGCGAACGACTGCCCTGGACAAGACACTAGTCTGTCGCATTGTTAACCAGGCAAGTGGATTGGAGCAATGTGAAATAAAGAACACAACACGTTGCTCCGTCTAGGAGGGAATCTAACCCTCGACCTTATGATTGTGAGCCCAACGCCCTAACTACTAGTCTACGTACCTTTACCAAACCGTAGACGCAAGTAATTATGACCATGTGTAAACTAATTGTAACTCTGTTGTTTACTGCCTCGCTACCTTCTAATTAGCTTTGTTGTCATATATAATTAAGCAGCTTTAATTATTTAAAACTTACTTAAATAAATAAATTGTTTTCGTTCTTAATGTGGTGGATACCTAAATGTATTAATAATATATAATATTATTCACTCACAAATAAATTTTGATATTTTTCTCTTTTTTTAAAATCAAACTATTGTCTTTTAAATTAATTTCTTCTAGTTATAATTGCTAATATTGTTTAGCCCCAGGTCATCCCTGATCCAGCAAACCTATGATCAAATATAGTCCAGTCGTAACTATCCTTGTCTTTTTCAGCCATTGTGGACCCGGGACTACATTATCAAAATTACACCTTTTTAAGATAGTAGGGTGTGTTTTTGAGGAAGATTTGGTTGTTATTTCGCACACATTGAGTGATGACATAGAGTCTCCCTTGTAGATATTAAGGTGTATAATGTTGACAACAGTTAAACATGATGTATACAGTATCATGTCATAGTGCTGGTGGTGGGCCTGTCGTAGTATGGGGGAGCATGTTATAGCATAGTGTCTCACATACACTATAGGAGATAGTGTGTCATAGAGTAGGAGGGTAGTATGTTAGGGTGTATAGGGTAGCATATGGTGTAGTGTAGTGCAGTGGTTCTCAACCAGGGTCCATAGAAGAATTTCAAAGGTTCACAAAAAAAAAATAGTATTTTAGGGAACCATGAAACAACTACATCACTGAAAAAATGTTAATTTCAAAGAAAATATCTTAAGCTTTAAAGAAAGAAAACAAATTTTAAAAAATAAATAAAACAACCAAAGTAGTTGGTAAAAAAATTCCCAAGAGAATTAATAGAAATTGAAAATGATACTGGAGAAAAACAAAATCAACAACCAGAATCAGTGGTGATGAAGTATAAATTTATTTACATATACATACATACACACTTTATATATGTATCAGGATTGAACTAGGTAGACCGTTATACAACAGAGTACTCAATACTTAGGATATTAGAGTCGTGGCCCGACAACTGTTGAAACAGCAGGAGCTCGGTCACCTGGCCACAGCTCTTTCTTATATATATATATATCATTTCATTTTCATTTCATTTTACGTCCGCTTTTTCCCTGCTTGCAAGGGTGGGACGGGAACTGATTCTGGCTTGATTTCTACAGCTGGATGCCCTTCCTAACACCAACCTCATTTACAGTGAGTGCTGGGTGCTTTTTTTGCTGTGGCACCTCCACGACCGCTTTGCAGTGGAATGATAGGGACCCCATCTCATTTCTACAGCTGAGTAAACTGGAGCAATGAAATAAAGTGTCTTGCTCAAGGAAACAACACATCACCCGGTCTGAGAATTGAACTCACAACCTTTCGATTGCAAGGCCAATGCTCTAACCACTAAGCCATGTGCCTCCATATATATATATATATTTGTAGTAAGGTTGCTTGGATGCGTCCATAGGTGGTATGCCAGTTGAGCACTCTATGCTCCTTTGGAGCAGAGTATAATAATATGAAAAACGAAGAATTAGTGATGCATCGGAACACAATTATACGTCTAGTGATTTCGAAGCAAATCCTCTTTCTGTTGGACACCGACCCTTCAAATTTTTATCATGTCATCATATATATATATTTAGTTCATTTATGCTTTGCCGTTCACGTATATTACTATTACACATCCAACGGAGCATGCAAGCTTCGTTCCTCTGCACACAGTCTCACTGCCATGTAACATTGCTGTTCGTATGCAGACATCATACAGCCTGCCTTTCAGTGGCAGTGAGACTTGGGCATTGTGTGCAGAGGAACGAAGCTTGCATGCTCCGTTGGATATGTAATAGTAATATACGTGAACGGCAAAGCATAAATGAACTAAGTGAGAAATTAGGAATAAGAGGGATCAGATGCTGTTTACTCGAGAGAAGACTACGTTGGTATGGTCACATGATGCGCATGAAAGACGACAGCTGTATAAAAAAGTGCAGGGCGATCAAAATAGACAGTAGCCACGGAGTAGGCAGACCCAGAAAAACCTGGGACGACTTGATAAATTCCGACCTCACACACTTACACCTCTCCAAGACAATGTCACTGGACCGAGATCTTTGGCGCTACACAGTAATACAGAAGACCCGCCTTGCCTAAGTGCAAAGCGAAACCTACAGTCAGTAGGCACCTCTTACCAAAATACACCCCCATCCCACTACCCACTCCCCATCCACACCAACCCCTTTCAATGTAAAGTTATGTTGGTACCACAACATCCAGTCCTAAATAAATGAGGTCGTGTAGGTGTCACGACAAAAAAAACACACAGTCCACGCTGTAATGTGGCCGTGTAGGTAACACGGTAAAAACCTCCCAGTCCACACTGTAAACGTGGTTGGTGTTAGGAAGGGCATCCAGCCGTAGAAAACTCGCCAGACAGTCCTATATATATATATAAAACAAATTAAGATAACAGATAGAAGTTCTTAAATCATTTAATTTTTACAACTGTTTTGTCATAAAGTTTTCATTAAACACACAACTAAGCAAAATATAATCCATATTAATAATAATAGTAATGGCTATAATAATAATTACATATTAACAATAATAATACAATAATAATGATGATAATAATACAATAATGAGGAATAATTGTTTCTACGTTAGGCACAAGGCCAGCAATTACCCACTACATTACTGGTACTTTATTTTATCGATACTTTTACATTAGTTTGTGTTGAAATCTGTTTGTATTCATCATCGTTTAACGTCCATCTTCCACGCTTGCATGGGTTTGGACGGGAGTTTTCCCACTTGAGGCAAGAGTGGTTGTCTGGCGGGTTTTCTACGGCTGGATTCCCTTCCTAACACCAACCACGTTTACAGTGTGGACTGGGAGGATTTTACCGTATATCAGAATATTAAGAATCAGTATAAAAAAAGTGAGTACAGGTAGCAGAACATGTTGCTATTTTAGCAGCTACATCTCTCTACATATATACAGGGTGTCACAAAAATGTATACACACTTTGATTACCTGTACAGGCAATATTTATTAGAATGCTGTTGAAGTGTGTATACATTTTTGGGGGACACCCTGTATATATGTAGAGATAAATAATAGGTCAGAAAGACATGAAGCAGAATGGTTGCTTTGGCAACCTTGCACATGTGCATACATTTTTCCAACACATAGGACCAGTTAGGGAAGAACTCTGAAAACTCTAATCATTTGTTTGACTTGTCTTAGACTGTTTCAGCTTCACATCTGAAAAAAGGGTAATAACCCTGAAATATGCTAAAATACACTTTGTTTTGTTTCATTTACCATCATTTGCCCTTCATATTTTCTACTGCATTGTATCTGCTTTTAAAAAAATGTATCAGTCATTTACTATATATATATATTAGCACGACTAATTAGGGAAAGAATCAGGTTAGATGAGCTGCAGTTTGAATTTATGCTAGGTAGGGGTACGACCGATACCCTCTTGCTGGTGAGACAACTATAGGAGAGGTACTTAGCTAAGAGTAAGCAACTGCATCTAGCATTTCTGGATCTGGAGAAGACCTTTGACAGGCTCCCATGCTGTATAATCTGGTGGGCACTTAAGAAGCTTGGTGTAAACAAATGGTTTGTGAGGGCCATGCAAGCCATTTTTTGAGGTGCAACCAGTAGAATGAGAGTTGGCAATGAATACAGTGACAAATTTGAAGTGTAGTTGGCAGTTTATCATCATCCTTCTGGCCATCACTGAGGAGTTTAAAACTGGCACTCCATGGTAGCTCCTATATGCTGATAACTGAGTCCACAAAGCTGAATCCATAGGAGATTTAGAGGTAAAATTTCAAGCGTGGCAGAAAAACCTTGAGTTAAAAGGCTTAAAAGTAAATTAAGCAAAGAATAAAGTCTTAATAAGTAGGAAAGAAGACAGGATGGTGATACCATCAGGAAAGTGGTCTTGTTCGATATGTCAGAAAGGGGTGGGCAGAAATTCTATAAGGTGCACTCACTATAAGCTATGGATGCACAAGATATGTAATAGGATTGCAGGTAGGCTAACAGAAAAGATAGACTTTAGATGTGGCTGATGCACAGGGGAAGAGAGCGTACGTGAAATAGATTCCTTCAGCTGCCAGGAGTGTTCATTAAAAGTTGTTGACAGCTTTTGCTAGTTAGGCGACCAAATTTGCAGTGGAGCAGGATGCACCAAAGGTGTGATAGCTAGGATAAGAACAGGCTCAAAGAAGTTTAGAGATCTATTACACTGTTAACAACAAAATACTTTTCTCTCAGAGTGAAGGGTAGACTGTATGATGACTTTGTGCAGACTGCTACTCGTATGTTACATGGCAGTGAAACATGGGCCTTGACTGCAGAGGCTAGAAAGAAATGAGTCAAGTATGCACCGATGGATGTATAATGTTAGTGTGCATGAGTAACATAGCATAAGCAAACTGAGAGAAAAACTCAGTATAAGAGGAATTGGATATATTGTGCAAGGACATGTAATGCACATGGAAGATAACAGCTGTATAAAGAAAGGCAGAGAAATCCCAGTGGCTGGGACCCATGGAAGAGGTAGACCCAAGAAGACATGGGATGAGGTTGTGAAGACTAACCTTAAAAAACTAAACCTCACAACAGAAATGATGAAAGACCACGTGGGCTAGCGCTATGCAGTGCTGAAGAAGACCTGACCTGCAACATACAATGTGGCCTGACCTACCCCCACATATCCCCTTTCCACTACCACTCACTAACAGCTGTTCTCAACACCACTACACCATCCACACTACACACACACCATGCCCCCTCCCCACATATTCCTGGCCACTGCCCCCTTGTGAAGTAGCTGGTGATGGGAATGGCATGCAGCTATGCAGAGCTTGCCAAACAAAGAGTTGGGAAGACGCTTCAGTCGTGTCAAGGACATGACTGCCTCCCTAATATTTGGTGACCTGCACGATAGATGCACCCGGTGCACACTGTAAAGTGGTTGGTGATACGAAGGGCATCCAGCCATAGAAAATTTGCCAAACAAGGTGTTAGGGGGCTCCTCCCATACGTAAGCGACATATAGACCTCTCGGCCTGTCTAGGAGGTCAGTAGCCCTGGTCCAATACTGACTTGGTTTATGTAGACCCATCCATCTCTTACTAGTAAGGAAAATAGACATTAAAACGATGATGTTGATAATGGCATACAATAGGATTTTTTAAATATCAAATGAGTAAAATAGAAATTAAGTGATTCATAGATAAAAAAAAAGGTTGAGAACCACTGGTGTAGCATGTCTAATATGTCATAGTATATAGGGTAACCTGTCGTAATGTAGGGTCTCATATATTATAGTATAGAGGGTAGCATATAGCATAGAGTTTAATATGTCATAGTGTAAGGGGTAGCATGTCATAGTGTAAAGGTAGTATATCATAATGTAGGGGTTAGCCTGTCAGAGTGTTAGAGGCAATGTGGCAAATTAGTAGAGTCACTAGAATGTCACATGAATGCTTTGCTGTACTTATTCCAGCTTTCAACACACCAAGTTCAAATCCCAGCAAAGTCAACTTTACTTTTCATCCTTTCCAGGTCAATAAATAAAGTACAAACCCAGTACTGAGGTTGATTCTTGTACTACTTTCTCCAGAAGAAATTGGCTGTGTTCACCTAATCTATACCAGATCTTTATTTTGTATTTATTCAGTTCTAATAATGGGTTCTCTTATTTTCCAGAATGCCACTAAAAAAGAAAGAAGAAGCACAGATACCTCCCTTAATGGGTCGTGTTGGTACTAATTTAAAAATTGGTATTGTTGGTCTTCCTAATGTTGGGTGAGTGACACATAGACATTATCACATTCTGTTTGATATGCCAACATAGAAAGCCCGGGCAGACTTTCTCTTATTCATTTTTTTCTGCCCAGCCTCTGTCACTACTTTCACATTCACATCCCTGACTCAATTCTTCTGGTGACTTAGGCCAACACAGAAAGTCAGGCACATCCCACTTAATTCAAGGACACCCTCTCCCCCAGCAATTAGAATATAACCTGCACCCCCCACATTTTTTTGCACATACATCTGCCAACCATTACTCTCCCCAGTTTGGCAAAAGACACACTAAACAGCTTGGTGTTGCAATGAGGTAGTGCTGGTGACATAATAAAATGCACTTTGGCCACTCTGTGAAATAGACGTGCTGGAGCGATGATAAAAAAAAGTACCCAGTCCACCCTATAATGTGATAGTGCTGGAATAATGATAAAATGCTTTCAGTGATTGGTGTTAAGAAGGGCATCCAGCCATAGAAACCAAGCCAAGAATGGAGTGTACAAGCAGAACATGGTCACCTGACCAGTCTTTCATTAGAAATATGCTAACGAAATGGTTAAACATTTCAGGAAAATGAAATGGCTTTATTTGGACACATCTAATCATAATGTGTTTATAAGTATTTAAAGACTTTCTAAATCCATTTTTATCTTCTTTTATCTAGGAAGTCTTCGTTTTTTAATGTTCTAACAAAAAGTCAAGCATCAGCTGAGAACTTTCCATTTTGTACAATAGACCCAAATGAAAGTAAGTAACCATTTCTGTTAATTGTCTTTTATATCTTGTTACTGACATTAATTGTTATATATTGAAACACTCGCAACCCTCTCATGTCTGTATTTCTAATTTTGGGAATTTTCACAGATTTATTAAAATAATTAATTATTTCATTACTAAGGTATGGTTAACATATGGTTCTCATATACAATTATGTTGCAAACATTTAATTTAAATAGTAACCCTATAAAATGGGTGGTTTTGTTTCATAGAACCAAGGCCGGTTGGGTTAGTATCAAAAAGGTTAATGCTATTTGTAAGAGGCAACTAAAAGGTTTGAAGTCAGGAAGCGTATAAAACACTCCCTCAAAATCTTACCATCAACCTATGCTGGCATAAAGCAATGATGATGTTGATGAATAGCTGTTGATTAAAATATCTATCACTTAGAGTTTCATAAACATAAAACGTATGTTTAATCATTCAGATGTTCACCATGGGTAAAGTTAAAACCCTTGTTGATTATTAGTAAACTTGGTTTACATTGGTTGAGGCAAGTAACATAGTGGAAATTGTTGAGACCAAGGACACAACTGCTGGACTATATTCTAATTTACAGGAACACTAAAATAGTGTGATTCAGAATGGAAGCATATATAATATGCTTATTATACATAGACATATTGTATATGCTTCGATACGTGCCTCAGTAAAAATAACTTGGGACGTTGTCAACTGGGCTCCTCCATGTTTTACTGGTTTATGCAACGATGAACTCTGTCTGTCTGAGAAACTGCATATACTGAATTAGCTTGCAGTATCTCTCAACAGGAAATTTAAAGTGGGACATTGTTAACAGATTGACCAGGAAAATCATTTGACAACTGTGATATAAAAGAAGAATTATGAGTAGTCTCTCTTACGAAAGATAATTTTATCTCAATTAGTTGCTCCCCTTGTATCATAGTTGCTCTCTATATTGACTCAGGTCAGTGTCCTGAAACAATTTTTACCACGCACTCTCGGGTCTCAAATAATAGTGGAAAATCGATAATTTTTCTAGTTATTACCATTTAAAATAAAATTTCGCTGGAGATAGATTAACAAAATTTAATAAGTGGGCGAGAGGAAGGGCAATTATTCAAGACCCAAGAGTATTCCCTCATTAATGAAAACCAAGTTTGTCGACAATTAACAAGAACTTGCCTTTCAAATTGCATTTGGTTGAAACCATGCTTCCAGTACATGCTGTAAAATAGTTGGCATTAGGAAGGGCATCCAGTCAAACAAAGTGTACGAGCAGAAAAGGATGGAGAGAGAGTGAGAGAATAACAGTGAGAAAGAGATATAGATGAACAATTTACTCTAGTACTTGACTGGTACTTTTTTTATCAACCTCAAAAGGATAAAAGGCAAAGTTGACCTTGGCAGGATTTGAACTCAGAAAGTAAAGAGCCAAGATGAATCCAGCTGTAAAAGGCATGTCAAAACCAGAAAGTATGTGAGATGTGACCCCCTCCCCTCCTGACCAGTCAGGGAGGACAGTAGCTCCGATTAAGCACTAACGTGGTCTGTGGTGACATGTCCAACCCATGCCAGTATAGAAAATGAATGTTAAAGGATAATGAAACTCTAAAACTGTTGGTTACATACTCTCAGGTCTTGAATAATCATTTCCCGTCCCACTCCCGCTTATTAATTTTTCAGGGTGTTTTTCCACCACCACCACCACCACCCACTTTTATTCGTCCGTCCGTCCCCATCCCCCACCCCCGCTTATTAAATTTTCTAATCTATCCCCAACGAAATTTTATTGTAAGTAATTCATATTGATACAGCAGCTGGAGAATCTGATAATTTTATTTTACATTAAAAAACATTATATATGACAAAAAAGAACACTACCAGAAATCCCATGAAATATTTACGAACATACACTATACAATTACTGACCCCCTCCTCTTACAGAGGGTATTTGAATTATTGTTATATTTGATGTTGTTATCTTCCTTCTCTTATATCATTTCTGCAGCCTCTCTATTTTGTATTATTCAGGCCGTGTTGCTGTTCCAGATGTGAGATTTGATTACCTTTGTGAACATTACAAACCTCTCAGGTGAGTATCTATGGAAACTTGTGACAACATATTTCTAATGGAATACACTGCTTATGAATTTCAAATCATTTTGAAAATAATGAAAAATTTAGAAGGATTTAGTAATATAATTAATATTCTCATAATTAACTTTTAACACCCTTCAATAGTTTAGCAGAAAATATCTAAAAGCAAGTTTGTTAATTCAAATGTTTATTGTTTCTTTTCTAGTGTATAGATTATGAAAATTGTTGTATTAGAGTAAAAGGCTTTAACCCTTTAGCATTTAAACTGACCATATCCGGCTAGAATTCTTTCACCTCTTCCTGTTCAAACTGGCTTTAACCAGCCACTCATCATCATCATCATCATTTAATGTCCATTTTCCACGCTAGCATGGGTAGGACCACATATGTTAAGGTATTGTTCTTAAAATAAATAGTATCAAAATTTTATACATTTGATATTATGTGAGATAAAATGTTTACTGTGGAAATACAATAGTATATATAGAGTAGTGTAAATACTAAAGGGTTAATTTTTAATGTGATGCAGTCATAGCACTGTTTTCATCATCATCATTGTCATTTGAATGTCCTCTTTCCCTGCTAGCAAGTGTTGGACAGGTCCATATAGACCAAGTCAGATGTCCTAAGCAGGCCAGGGACCTGTGCGCATGTATGGTCTCACGTTTCATTGAGTGTTTTCTACATGCTTTTAAAGAATGTCTTGTTTATGTTGTCTTATGTGGTACAGGATGTTAAAGGTTAAGCTGGTGTTTGGAACATAACTTAATAATGGTTCTTACATAAAATTATGAGAGTTTTTCTTTTTTGGCTGCCATTTATTATAAGCACTGACATAATGCCAAAGATTGAATCTTTTGATCCAGCTGAATACCTATCAATTTCTCACTAAACATTCCTTCAACTTGTTTTATAGAATATTTTTTTAAATGTCATTGCATAAGAGAAACATCAGCTAATCAACTCTGCCACATAGCTTAGACATACAAAACAAAGATATTTTTAGATGCAGGCATGGTTGTGTGGTTAAGGGATTTGCTTCACAATCACATGGTTTCAAGTTCAGTCCCATTATGTGGCCTCTTGGGCATGTCTTCTACTATAGCCTCAGATTGGCCACTACCTTATGAATGAAATTTAGTAGACAGATACTGCACAGAAACCTATCATATACATGCACGTGTGTCTGTTTGTTTATGTCCTGTAACTTAGCAGTCTAACAAAAAGAGGTCAATAAAATAAGTACTAGGGTCAATAACCATAATCTAATAATTGAAACCAGTAAAATGATAATGTGTAAAGCAAGCTTTTTTTTCTTTTTCTTGTCCTCATCTCACAGTGCTTATATATTGTGAAACACATACTATGTTTCTAGAGGTCCATCAGGCTGAAGGTTATCCTTATTTTGATGTTGTTTTGCCATTGAAAGTACAAAACTCCATCTCCACTCCCGCCCTTGGATGGAATGCCAATCTTTTGCAAGGTTAATCTCCAGCTACTGGTGCTGAATACTCATTTTCAACTGAGTCAACTGGAGCAGCATGAAATGAAGTGCTTTACTGAAGAAAACAGCTCACTACCCAATCTGGGAATCGAATGCATGATCATGATCATGAGCCTAACACCCTAACCATGTCAATACAACTTGGCACCAGAGATGTCACTACGCATTTCTGTAGCTGAGTGAACTGGAACAACATGAAATAAAGTGTCTCTTGCTCAAGGAAACAACACACTGCCTGGTTTGTGAATCGAACTCACTAACTCACAATTGTGAATTCAACTCTCTAACCACTAAGCCATATGCCTTCACACACATATATATCATATATACATGAAGGCAGGTTGCTTAGTTGTTAAAGTATTTGGCTCACGATTGTAAGGTCATAAGTTCAATTCCTAGCAACTCTTTGTGTCCTTGAGCAAGACACTTTATTTCTCATTGCTGCAGTCCACTCAGCTGGTAAATAAGAGTTCTATCTGTAAATCGAAGGGCTAACCTTATCATATTCTGTGTTATGCTGAATCTCCCTGAGAACTACATTAAGGGTGCACATGTCTGTGGAATGCTCAGCTACTTTCATGCTAATTTCACAAGTAGGCTGTTTCATTGATCAAAACAACTAGAAAACTCATCATCATTACTGATGGACTTCCAGTTTATATATCGTATAAGTAATGGATTTTTTTTCATTTTTTTGTAGCAAGGTTCCAGCTTTTTTGAACATTGTTGATATTGCTGGTCTTGTCCAAGGAGCACATGAAGGAAAGGGACTTGGAAATGCTTTCCTTTCAAATATAAGTGCTTGTGATGCCATCTTCCATGTAATTAGTAAGTATTGCTTTCTTCTTTAACATGGAATGTTAAATGTTCAAATCTTACTACAATCTAACATAACAATCTTAGTCTATTCTCTTATGACCCAGTATGGCTTTGGTCTTAGCCAGCTATGACCTGGAATTACATTCTTAATCTATCTTGCTATAACCCAATATAATACCTTAGTCTATCCTACTATGACCCAACATAATACCTTAGTCTATCCTACTATGACCCAACATAATACCTTAGTCTATGTTACTATAACCCAACATAATACCTTAGTCTATCCTACTATGACCCAACATAATACCTTAATCTATCCTACTATGACCCAACATAATACCTTAGTCTATCCTACTATGACCCAACATAATACTTTAGTCTATCCTACTATGACCCAACATAATACCTTAGTCTATCTTGCTATAACCCAACATAATACCTTAGTCTATGTTACTATAACCCAACATAATACCTTAGTCTATCCTACTATGACCCAACATAATACCTTAGTCTATCCTACTATGACCCAACATAATACCTTAGTCTATGTTACTATAACCCAACATAATACCTTAGTCTGTCCTACTATAACCCAACATAATACCTTAGTCTATCCTACTATGACCCAACATAATACCTTAGTCTATCCTACTATGACCCAACATAATACCTTAGTCTATGTTACTATAACCCAACATAATACCTTAGTCTATCCTACTATGACCCAACATAATACCTTAGTCTATCCTACTATGACCCAACATAATACCTTAGTCTATGTTACTATAACCCAACATAATACCTTAGTCTATCCTACTATGACCCAACATAATACCTTAGTCTATCTTGCTATAACCCAACATAATACCTTAGTCTATGTTACTATAACCCAACATAATGCCTTAGTTTATCCTACTATGACCCAACATAATACCTTAATCTATCTTGCTATAACCCAACATAATACCTTAGTCTATCCTACTATGACCCAACATAATACCTTAGTCTATCCTACTATGACCCAACATAATACCTTAGTCTATGTTACTATAACCCAACATAATACCTTAGTCTGTCCTACTATGACCCAACATAATACCTTAGTCTATCCTACTATATCCCAACATAATAACTTAGTCTATCCTACTATGACCCAACATAATACCTTAGTCTATCCTACTATGACCCAACATAATAACTTAGTCTATCCTACTATGACCTAACATAATACCTTAGTCTATCCTACTATGACCCAACGTAATACCTTAGTCTATCCTACTATAACCCAACATAATGCCTTAGTCTGTCCTACTATGACCCAACATAATACCTTAGTCTATCCTACTATGACCCAACATAATACCTTAATCTATCCTACTATGACCCAACATAATACCTTAGTCTATCCTACTATGACCCAACATAATACCTTAGTCTATCCTACTATGACCCAACGTAATACCTTAGTCTATCCTACTATGACCCAACGTAATACCTTAGTCTATCCTACTATGACCCAACATAATACCTTAGTCTATCCTACTATGACCCAACATAATACCTTAGTCTATCCTACTATATCCCAACATAATACCTTAGTCTATCCTACTATGACCCAACATAATACCTTAGTCTATCCTACTATATCCCAACATAATACCTTAGTCTATCCTACTATGACCCAACATAATACCTTAGTCTATCCTACTATGACCCAACATAATACCTTAGTCTATCCTACTATATCCCAACATAATACCTTAGTCTATCCTACTATATCCCAACATAATACCTTAGTCTATCCTACTATATCCCAACATAATACCTTAGTCTATCCTACTATGACCCAACATAATACCTTAGTCTATCCTACTATATCCCAACATAATACCTTAGTCTATCCTACTATATCCCAACATAATACCTTAGTCTATCCTACTATATCCCAACATAATACCTTAGTCTATCCTACTATGACCCAACATAATACCTTAGTCTATCCTACTATATCCCAACATAATACCTTAGTCTATCCTACTATATCCCAACATAATACCTTAGTCTATCCTACTATGACCCAACATAATACCTTAGTCTATCCTACTATATCCCAACATAATACCTTAGTCTATCCTACTATGACTCAACATAATACCTTAGTCTATCCTACTATGACCCAACATAATACCTTAGTCTATCCTACTATGACCCAACATAATACCTTAGTCTATCCTACTATATCCCAACATAATACCTTAGTCTATCCTACTATGACCCAACATAATACCTTAGTCTATCCTACTATATCCCAACATAATACCTTAGTCTATGTTACTATGACCCAACATAATACCTTAGTCTATCCTACTATATCCCAACATAATACCTTAGTCTATCCTACTATATCCCAACATAATACCTTAGTCTATCCTACTATAACCCAACATAATACCTTAGTCTATCCTACTATGACCCAACGTAATACCTTAGTCTATCCTACTATGACCCAACATAATATCTTAGTCTATCCTACTATATCCCAACATAATACCTTAGTCTATCCTACTATATCCCAACATAATACCTTAGTCTATCCTACTATGACCCAACATAATACCTTAGTCTATCCTACTATGACCCAACATAATACCTTAGTCTATCCTACTATATCCCACCATAATACCTTAGTCTATCCTACTATATCCCAACATAATACCTTAGTCTATCCTACTATGACCCAACATAATACCTTAGTCTATCCTACTATAACCCAACATAATACCTTAGTCTATCCTACTATGACCCAACATAATACCTTAGTCTATCCTACTATGACCCAACATAATACCTTAGTCTATCCTACTATGACCCAACATAATACCTTAGTCTATGCTACTATAACCCAACATTACAGTCTTAATCTATCCTACTATGACCCAACATTATACCTTAGTCTACCACCAAGTATATATATGACATTTTAAACGTTTATATATATAATATATACACATACATACACACGTGTGTGTACACTCAAATAACATAATTGTCCATGATTAAAAAAACATTTTCGATGTTGCAGCTGCCACCTCACCCTCCTCTCTCTCTCTCTCTCTCTCTCTCTCTCTCTCTCTCTCTCTCTCTCTCTCTCTCGCACCATCCCCTTTCCAATCTGACTGAAATTTTACATGAAATATACTATGGCTTCAATATAAAAGATACAATGTATTTCATTCAAAATATGATAACGGAAGGGTTAAATGGCTGTGTTTTCTTTTTAGGGGTCTTTGATGAGGAGAGTATCGTACATGTTGAAGGAGAGGTTGATCCTGTACGTGATCTCGACATTATTCATGACGAACTGCGCTTTAAAGACTTGGATTATTTGAGAAAACAAATTGAGAGTTTAGAACGGACAGTGCTGAGGGGATCTGATAAGAAAAGGAAGCCAGAATATGTAGGTTTGTTTCCTGGGATGATTTATTGTAAAAAATATTTTATTTAACTGTACTGCATGACATTAAAAATTAAATTCTTTACACTAGTAAAAACAATATAAACATTTGAATTAACTCTTAACCCTTTCATAACCGCATTTCTAATGAAATCACTCTATTTTAATTAATGTAGAATTTTGAAGGATTTACTAAAATTATTTTATCATTTCATTACTAAGATAGTAACTTAATGTAAGGTTCTTGTATAAAATTATGTTAGCAGATTTTTATTTAAATTGGAAACCTTTAAAATAGGTGGTTTTATTTCATAGAACCAGAGCCAGTTTTGGCTGGATTGGTAACTTAATGGTTAATATTCTACACTACATGAAACCACATTAGCAAAACAACACTGCAACTGCATCACATTAAAAATTGAACTCTTTACAGTAATACTGCAGATTTTCAGAATGGTCTCTCCATGAGTAAAGATGCTAAAAACATTTTTATTAACTCTTAATGTCATGTGCCACATAAAACTGCATTAGCAAGACATTCTTGAGAAGTACAAAACAGCACTGTGACTGCATTATGTTGAAAATTGAAGTCTTTACACAAATACTGCAAAACAATCTGTCCACCAGTAAAGATACTATAAACATTTCGATTAACAAACTACATTAGCAAAAAAATCTTGAAAAGTATAAAACATTATGACTGTATCACATTAACCTGTTTGATACCAAACCACTGCTGGTTTTATAATAGTGAGATATTTATTTAAAACTGTTTTTGTTCATCTAAAAAACTTTCCATCATAATTTTATCTAAGAAGCTTTGTTACTTTATGCTCCAAGTATCAGCTTAATAATGAGAAACTTAATTATATTACTAAATCCTTCCAAATTACTGATTACATACAAAATTATTTGAAAATTAAAGGCAGTGTCTTTCATTAGAAATATTGTTATGAAAGGGTTGAAAAATTAGAACCTTTACTCTGATAAAGCAAATTTTCACAATGTTCTATCTATCAGTAAAGATGCTACAAGCATTGGAATTAACAGACCTATTTTAGATATGTTCTGCTAAATCATTACAGAATATGAAGAGTTAAAACCAAAATTTTTCAAGAGAGAGGAAAATGTAATTATTTTATTTAAATTAAAATTTTTGCCAGGATACCCTCATGAAGGTTTTAGAACATTTAGAAAATAACCAGTTACCAAGGAAAATACTATGGGATACAAAAGATGTGAGTTGTAATCTTTCACTTTCATCATCATCATCATCATCATCATCATCATCATTGTTATATTATGTCCTCTTTCCATACTGGCATGAGTTGGATGAGCTGTCATGATCCAGGGTTAGACAGGTCTGAGAGATCATATTTTGGCATAGTTTCTACGGCTGGATGCCCTTCCTATACATCAATAATAGTTCCAGTCAGTGTGCTGGGGTATTATGCATCATCATTATCATGCTGACATGGGTTAGAAAGGTCATCACAAACTAAGTCAGTACTTATTCGGAGTTACTGTCCAACCTGATGGGTCAGGGCCACATTTTATTTACATACTTTCGAGTTTTGGTATATTTTTTTACAGATGCATGCCTTTCTATCACCAATCATTTTACAGGGTGTACTGGGTGCATTTTATTCTGGCACCAGTATTAGGAAGGTTGTCCTGTCCTTGAGATAACTGAAGAGTCATCGCAACACCTTTTGGTATGGTTTCTATAGCTGGATGCCATTCCTAACACCAACTATTTTACAGAATGTACTTGGTGTCTTGGTGTGTTTTATTGACACCAATACTAGAGGTTGTCATAACTGAAGAGTCCTTTCTACTTATTTGGCATGGTTTCTATGGCTCGGTGCTCTTCCTAACACCAACCAATTTACAGAATGTATTAGTTACATTTCATCATGTCTCACTATATATCCATATACTTTCTATAACAACATTTCTTACAATGGCATCTGAAATGATTTATATATTTAAGACTCTTTATTTTGTGAACAGCTTGAAGTTTTAAACAAGCATCTCTTACTGACAGCTAAACCAGTTATATACTTGGTTAACCTATCTGAAAAGGATTATACACGCAAGAAAAACAAATGGTATGTCTATCTGTTTGTATATTTTTTTCACATATAATCATAGTTATGATCTATAAATTTATGACAAGTTTTTTTTTTAGAAAAATATAGACACTTTAACAACCCCTTCATTACCATATTTCTAATGAAATACACTGCTTATGAATTTCAAATGTATTTTATATATAATGAATTTCAAAAGATTTAGTAATATAACTAATTTTCTCAATATGAAGCTGGTGTTACTTATAACTTAACAAAGATTTTTCCATAAAATTATGATGGAACATTATCGAAGAGCCAGGACCGGTTTCAGGCAGTTTGGTATCACTTGGTTTAGGAGAGGTCCTTGTTTGTTACACAGACAAAGGTAAACAGAATTATGTCCCTTACACAGATTATATTTTAACAAGTGAGATATTTTTTTTCCAACCTCCACCCCTCTTATTTGGGATCTGAGAGTATATATAGGGGTTAAAAAATCGGTAACTGATTTGGCTGGATCCCTAGGCAAGACCAGCGCAGGTCATGGATATTATCTATTCATCTTACTCTGGGTCTCCTGTCCAGCGATTCTTTCCTCAGACATGCTCACCACACGCCCATAGAATCGTCTTTACTCTAATAATTTAAATGTTCACAACAATTTGTCCATTAGTAAAGATACTATAAACATTTGAATAAACAAGCCATTTTTAGATATTTTCTGCTAAATTATTACAGAATGTTAAGGATTACATTTTCTTCTAAATTGTTGCAGAATGTTAAGAGTTGAGCTGTGGCGCCCCTACAACTCCATCAGGAGTTACAGGACTAGAAACTAGATATGTGACAATGTTATGACTGATAATGTATTCTTTGACTGTGTGACAATGTTGTGACTGGTAATGTATTGTATTGATATGTGACAATGTTGTGACTTGTAATGTATTGTTTTGATATATGACAATATTGTGACTGGTTGGTTTGGATGTGTTAGTTTTGTGACTGATAATATTAAGCTTAGATTTTAGATATGTGACAGGTTAACATTACTTCAGATTTGTGACAGTGTTGGATTTAGGTATACGACAGTGTTGTGACTGGTAATATATTGTTAGATTTAGGTGTGTGACAGTGTTTTGACTGATAATATATTGTTAGATTTAGGTATGTGACTGTTGTGACTCATAATATATTATTAGATTTAGGTATATGACAGTGTTGTAACTAGTAATATATTGTTAGGTATAGAGATGTGACAGTATTTGAACTGGTGTCATTGTTAGGTTTAGATGTGTATCAGTGTTGTGAGTGATAATATGAATAACAGTATGGTGTGTGGTAATTACTGTTTAGTTCTTTGTTATTTGGTGTTTTCATTCTTCTGTTGTTCTGTTGAAAGGCTCCCCAAGCTGAAAGCATGGATAGATAGCCATGATAATGGTGCCCTACTCATACCATTCAGTTGTGCTTTAGAGATGAAATTATTTGATATGGATGAAGAGGAAAGAGAGAGATATCTGAAAGAAGCTGGAACCACTAGGTAAGTACTTACTGCAACACTACTGAAGACTTCTACCATTGAGTTTCTAATGCAGTGATTCTCAGATGGGAAGCAATTGGTTCCTGAGGAAAAGAATCCAAACTGGGTGAACTCAAGCATCATCATCATCACCGTTTTACGTCCGTTCTTCCACGCTAGCATGGGTTAGACGGGTTGTCCTGTTGTGGGCAGTGTCTGGTCGGCTGACCATGCCTTGCTCATACAGGAACTGATTTGGCTTGATTTCTACAGCTGGATGCCTTTCCTAACACCAACCTCATTTACAGTGAGTGCTGGGTGCTTTTTCGTGGCGCCTACACGTCCACTTTACAGTGTGGGCTGGGTGCTTTTTTGCTGTGGCACCTCCACGACCACCTTGCAGTGGGGGGTGTGGGGGCATATTGTCTATATGCTTCGGCTTGTACCCATGGGAGGTCGGGTACTCTGTATTACTGGGTGACGCCAGAGGTCACGGTCGTTTGAGAGGTGTAATTGGGTAAGGTCGGCTTTTATTACCTCATCTTGGGTCTCCCCACTCCGCGGTTTCCATCGACTTCTAGTGCTCTGCACCTTTTTATGCAGCTGTCATCCTTCATACGCATCACATGTCCATACCAACGCAACCGCCTCTCCTGCACACAGCATTTGATTCCTCTTATGCTCAGTCTCTCTCTCAATTCATTTATGCTTTGTCGTTCGCGTATATTACTATTACACATCCATCGGAGCATGCAGGCTTCGTTTCTCTCTAATCTACGTAAGTCTTCCACCTTCAGCGCCCAGGTCTCACTACCATGCAACATCGCTGTTCGGATACACGCATCATACAGTCTGCCTTTCATTTTGAGGGAGAAGCCTTTTGCAGCTAGCAGTGGTAGTAGTTCCCTAAACTTCTTCCATCCCGTTTTTACCCTAGTTATTGTACTTTCTGAACACCCACCTCTGCTGCTAATTCGGTCACCTAGGTAGCAGAAGTTGTCTACTGTTTCTACAGAGCCCTCCCAGAGATTGGTGGTACTTGTTTACTGTGGCTGTTTGCTGCTTGCTGTCCCAGCACAGCTGCTGCATGTGAAGCCTACATTCTTAATTAAGCTTCCTGAGATCCCGCTACATCTCTTGTGTACCCATTGTTTGCATTTGGGGCAGAGAATGGAGTTCCTACCTACACCTTTCCTACATACTGAGCAAGGCCATTTCCCTGAGGGGATCTGGGTTCTGTTTTCTCATCTACTTACAAGGACCTTAGTCTTTGTCATGTTGACTTTGAGACCCTTTCTTTCTAGTCCCTGCTTCCAAGTTTGGAATTTCTTCTCTAGTTCTACCATAGATTCAGCTATAAATGCGAGGTCATCAGCATACAGGAGTTCCCATGGGCATCCGGTCTTAAACTCCTCCGTTATTGCCTGCAGGACTATGATGAACAGGAGGGGGCTAAGAACAGAGCCCTGGTGGACCCCAACCTGTACGCTAAATTCCTCGCTATACTCATTGCTAATCCTAACTTTACTGACTGCTCCCCTATACATGGCTTGTACAGCTTTCACAAGCCATTCATCTACTCCTAGTTTTCTAAGAGCCCACCAGATTACAGCACGTGGAACTCTGTCAAAGGCTTTCTCAAGATCGACAAATGCCAGGTAGAGTGGCTTACTTTTAACTAGGTACTTTTCCTGTAACTGCCTGACAAGGAAGAGGGCATCAGTGGTGCCTCTTCCTGCTACAAACCCAAATTGCATCTCGTCTAGTTTCACCCGGTCCCTAATCAACTGTGCTATAACTCTTTCTGTTACTTTCATGACCTGGTCCATCAGCTTTATACCTCTATAGTTTCCTCTATCTGGTGCATCACCTTTACCTTTGTAGCAGTTGACAATGATGCTACTGCACCAATCTTTTGGTATGACACCTTCTAGTATTACCTGGTTAACAATACGTGTGGTTATAATGTTACCTACAGACCCAGATGCCTTCAGCATCTCGGCAGCTATACCCGATGGACCGGTTGCCTTCCCCATCTGCATATCTTTGATTTCCTTACTACGCTGCTGCTGACTTGTACTGCTGGCCCCTCTATAGGGTCTCTTCTTCCCATGCATTCTCCTCATTTAGTAATCTATCATAATGACTCTTCCATGCATCTTTCTTCTCAGCACTTGTGAGGGCAAGCTCACCTTTATCATTCCGGATACACTTCTCTCCAATGACATCACAATTCTCTCTGACACACTGCCTCGCAATCTTGAACACCTCCTGTTTCTGGTCCTCACGTTGCAAAACATGCTTCCCTCCTAGCTAAGTATACTTGTCACCTAGCTTCCCTCTTGGTCTCTATGTAATGTACCCTGCTCCCCCCGTTCTTCCATTCTTTCCATGCCTGTCTCTTGGCCTTAACTGCCTCATCTACCTTATTGTTCCACCACCAAGTCACTCTCCTCCTGCTTGTGGTCTTACTCCAGCCACAGACCTCATCCGTCGCCTCTAGTAAGTTATTTTTTAGCAACTCCCAGTTCTCTTCTACATTGAATGTCTCTATCTGTTCTTCTTTACTGTCGTCGGCGTTAAGTAAAATATCTTTAAATCTGTTACTGGTTGAGGGGTCTTTCAGCTTCCAGATCTTTCTTCTCCAGGTTGGCCTCTGTTTCCAGGTTCGTCTAGTTCTGACTGTGAGGTCGCTGACAACTAAGCTATGTTGGGATGTACATTCCTTACTAGGGAAGGCTTTTGTGTTTACGACCGTCCATCTGTCACGTCCTCTGATGAGGATAAAATATATCTGACTAGAATGCTCCCCTGATCTATAGGTGATAAGGTGGTTGTCGGGTTTTTTGAAGTTTGTGTTACATATCGACATGTCATTGGCGTCGCAGAATTCTAGAAGTCTGAATCCTTCCTCATTTCTTGTGCCAACCCCATGGCCTCCATGGACTCTATTGAAGCCGTCGCAGTGTTTACCTACGTGTCCGTTAAAATCTCCTGCGATAATTAGGAAGTCATTGTCGTTTGTTAGAGTAGTAGTGTGCATTAGGGACTCGTAAAACCTATCCTTAAGTTCGTCTGGCAACCCCGATTGCGGTGCATAAGCTGATATTATTGTGGTAAAAGCATGCTCATCTCATTCACCTCACCTACTCTAATCACCCATATTGTGTCCAACAATCAGGTCCTCACATTAACCACTTTTCCCAGTCCTTCCTTCCCCGAATGTTGTCCTTTGGAATTCTTTCTCTGATAATATGTCTTCCTTGCAGAAGTTACACCTTTAACGATTTAAATTAAACATCAACAACATCAATCTCATTAGTCTTAAGAGTTCTGCAAGTTCATGTATACAGCCCCTTCCTCCAAACCAGTGATTCATGAACAGGAGGTGCGTGATTCCCAAGGAATGAATTTTTACCAAGGATGGAATCGGGGAGGACTCTTACAATAAGGGTAATCTTAAATTAACAGTTCACAAAAATAATGCTGCTTCAAACTTAATCCCATTAGTAACTATACTCTTATTGAGGTTTGAAAAGATTTGCTCATGCTAATATGGTGCTTGGGTGAAGAATTATTAGATGACAATTTGAGATGGGGGAGGAATTGAGAAAACCTGGGATTGCAAATGAGTGTCTTGTGTCTCTAAGAACCACTATTTCAATGAAAGAACATATATTTAATATCTAATTATCCATTAAGGTAGGAGGTGGTGACACACAAGGTAGAGTATCATCATCATCACCATCATTTGTAAAATAACCCTAGAGACAGAAAAAAAAAGTGACCTGTGCATCTACAGAGAATCAAACACCTATCTCTTGAATACTGTATGAATGCATTACCTTTAGGCTAAGGAGTGACTGGCCCTTCTGTCTATTTTTAGAAAATTATACTAAACAGAGCATAGCCAGAAGTAAATAAACTTTATAATGTTTTTTTTTATTTCAACCCTTATATAAAGAATGTCAACTATATTTTACAAACTGAAGTTATACTATGGTGGAAATATTTTTAAAAAAATTTTTTTTTAATTAAGTAATGAAAAAAGGGGGGAAGGGAGTAAAGAAGGGCAGATCTGGCTGTAGAGGAAAGGACTATAAATGCCATAAATGAATTATTGCAGCATTGGGTAATTTGAAAATGTAAGAATCCCAAATGTAGAAAACAAGTGAAACAACAGGCAATTGCTATATCTAATAGTAGACAGAAAAAGAAGTGGCCAGTAGCCACAGCTGCCAGCTCTTTATCGTGATCAACTATTACAGTTATTTTCTGTATTTGATAGTCCCACATTTCCAAATATTTATTTATATATCACACACATCATCATCATCATCATTTTTACGTCCGCTTTTCCTTGCTTGCAAGGGTGGGATGGGAACTGATTCTGGCTTGATTTCTACAGCTGGATGCCCTTCCTAACACCAACCTCATTTACAGTGAGTGCTGGGTGCATGTTTTTATGTTGATATCTTATGCCAAGCTTTGTATTCCTGAAGATATGTAGACCAGCAGACTAATGCTCAATGTATATTGAGGTATGGCTAGCTGTTATACATTGAAACATGTAGAGTAAAATTATGTTATAAGTCTAAATTGATTATTCACTCTTAATTTATTATATATATTAGTATTGGTGCTCTGAAATAGCGATGTATACATGAATGCATGTATAGTATCTTTGGCAATATACTGTTCGTTTAATTAAAAACATTTTGAAGACCATTCGCTATGAGTTTTAAAGTAGTAACTATGTCACTTACTTATTCTCGGCAAAAACAATGTTGTTTTTGCTGAGAATAAGTAAGTGACATAGTCACTACTTTAAAACTCATAGCGAATGGTCTTCAAAATGTTTTTAATTAAACGTACAGTACATTGCCATATATACTATACATGCATTCATATATATATGGCCACGGTTATTTTAAAAGTCACCCAGTTCACACTGTAAATGTGATTGGCATTAGGAAGGGAATCCAGCTGTAGAAACCATGCCAGACATGGTTCTATGTGAGCAACACACAATCATCTGATCTGACTTGTCTCACAGCAGGACAACCCATTTAACCCATGCTGGTGTGGAAAATGGACATTAAATGGTGATGATGATGATATATATATATATATGAGGTGTTATTTTTCCAGTTGCATTGACCTATCTTCTTAATTTTCTGTTCCTTCAACAGTGCACTTGAAAAGATTATTGTTCAAGGTTACAAGATATTACAACTTATTTACTTCTTCACCTCTGGTAAAGATGAAGTCAAAGCATGGACGATACAGGTAAGTTGATTCTTGTTCTCTTACTACATGTTTGGGGTTTCTTGTTTTACTACATGTTGGAGGTTTCAGTTCTTAATATAGTTGGTTGACATGTTGGAAGCTTCAATACACAGTGCTTCAGGCTGACATGTTGGAGGTTTCTTGTTGTCTTACTACATTTTGGAGGTTTCTTGTTGTCTTATTATATATTGGAGCTTTCTTGTTGTCTGACTACATGTTGGAAGCTCCAATACACAGTCCTGCTGGCTGACATGCTAGAGGTTTCAACACAGTGTAGCTGGTTGACTAGCTGGAGGTATAATAGAGAGAGTAGCTAACTGTTGATATCTTGATGTAATAAATAAATTCAATACCAAAATCATCTATTATTCCAGCATAATTTTGTTTAAGAACCTTACATTAAGTTACTTTTAGTAATGAAATAATTAATAATTTTAGTAAAACCCTCAAAATTCTCTATTAATTAAAATTGAATGCATTTCATTAGAAATGTGGTCATGGAAAATGTTAAATAATCAATTTTTAAAACTTTATTTACATTCTTACTAAAACCCATCCTTAACACTTTGTAATTATTTAGAAGTAAATCCCAAAACAGGTTTATTAATTTAAATGTTTATAGTATCTTTATTTTTGGACAGATCTTTATGAAAATCTGCAGCATTAGAGCAAAGGCTTTCATTTTTAATGTTGAAGCTGTTTTATGCTTTTCAAGAATATCTTGCTAATGTAGTTTCGTTTAGTACAGGACATTAAGAGTTAATCTATCTTTGGCACATTGGTTATATTGTGTCCAAATAACGTCTACCACTATGTAGAATTGCAATCAAGAGTCTATCTATTTGTTAATACTCTTCACTGAAGAGGATGTATTATCATTTGATAAATTCTATTTTGTGTTTCAATGTGTTTTTGTAGAAAAATACCAAAGCACCCCAGGCTGCTGGAAAAATCCATACTGACTTTGAGAAAGGGTTTATTATGGCTGAAATAATGTCTTATGTAGACTTCCGAGAACATGAATCTGAAGTTGCTGTTAAGGTAAGCCTCTCTCTGTCTGTGTATGTATGTGAAGAGGTACAATGTTAGTGTGCATGAACAGTAGAGCACTGATGAATTAGATGTAGTGTACAAGAGAGATGATTGCACTGGTATAAACATGCAATACATATGGATGATAACTTCCTTTTACTGAGATCTCTTGGCACTTCTACACCCAATGATCATCATCATCATCATCATCATCACCGTTTTACGTCCGTGCTAGCATGGAAGAATGGACGTAAAACGGTGATGATCATCATCATCATCATCATCATTGGGTGTAGAAGTGCCAAGAGATCTCAGTAAAAGGAAGTTACAGTAAAGGAAGACAATGACTAGAGAGATACTACTGGAAAGGACCTATCCTGATCCATGCATGCATGGAAAAACATAGAATGATTATGAGGATGAGAATGTGGCTGTGATGGCATGGGTTGGATGGGTCATCACAGTCTGAGACAAGACTAATCAAAAAAAATGTCTAGCTCATCTGTTCCATATTTGGCATGGTTTCTGTGACGGAATGCCTTTCCCAGTGCCAACCACTTTACAGAGTGTACGAGCTGCATTTTATCAAGAACCAATCATTAGAGAAGTTGTCATGTGCAAGGCCAGAGTGAAGAGTTTTCTTTAACCTATATTGTCTCCATCCAATCATCAAGTATTTGACAGAGTGCACTGAGTGCATTTTATCATGGCACCACCACTAGTAAGGCTGTCATATCCTCAACCAAACTAAAGAATCCTCTCTACCTTGTATTGCCTTCGTTAAATCGCCAACCACTTAACTGATTGCACTGGTTGCATTTTATCATAACACCAGCACAAGAGAATTGTCATCTATATTTGACCACATTGAAGAGTCCTCTTTACCTTATATTATCTCCCTTCGATTGCCAATCATTTTACAGAGTGTACTGGGTGCCTTTTATTTCAGCACTAGCACAAAAGAGGTTGTGATGTACTCTGTTTAGTCATCAACCACTTTACAGAATGTACTTAGTGCATTTTATTTAAGCACCAGCACAAGAGAGGTTGTGATGTATTATATTTAGTCATCAACCACTTTACAGAGTGTACTGGGTGCATTTTATTGTGGTACCAGCACAAGAGAGGTTGTCATATGCTTAGCTAGACTGAACAATTGGATCATCAACTATTTTACTGAGTCATATATTTATTACAATTTTGTTCTGATTAATCTGCAATTTTTTTTTCAATAGTCTGCTGGGAAATATAAGCAAAAAGGCCGCGACTATATTGTGGAAGATGGTGATATAATATTTTTCAAGTTTAATGCCGGAGCTGGTTTGACTGGAAAAAAGAAATAAATAAGCATCAATCCACAGAAAATGTAATTGACAGTACAAGATCAATTGGCAGTGGTCTTCATTGAGATTGTGTATCTAACACAATCTGAGCTTTATTAATAAATATGTTCTTCTCTTATGGTTTTGTGTAGTCATTTATTATTATTAATACTAGTAAATAGTTATACAGATGGAATAAGTAATATTCAGTTTCTTCATTAACCCTTTAGTATTTACATTACTCTATGTATATAATTATATTTTCATGGCAAAGGCTTTACCTCATATAATTATCTCACATAATATCAAGTCTATGAGATTTTGATGTTATTTATTTTGAGAACAGTACCTTAACATCACTATGAGCAGCCAGTTTGAACAGAAAGAGGTGAGAGAATTCTGGCCGGATACGTCCGGTTTAAATGCTAACAAGTTAAAGTAAACATTAGCAAAACTATTTTTGTGAATTTTATATCAACTATTTCATGCTGGGTTGGACGGGACTTTTTGAGGCAATGATTTACAGCCAGATGCCCTTCATAATCATCACTGTTTACCATCCATTTTCCACGCTAGCATGGCTTAGAAGGGATGTCCTGTTGTGAGACAAGTCAAATCAGATAACCATGTCTTGCTCACACAGGACTCTTTCTGGCTTTGTTTCTACAACTGGATGTCCTTCCTAGTGCCAACTACATTTACATGGACTAAGTGCCTTTTATTGTGATACCAAGATGATCACTTTGCAGTGTGGACTGGGTGCTTTTTGTCATGGCAACAAATGATCATTTTACAGTGTGGGCTGGGTACCTTTTGTCGTGCCACCAAAATGACCACTTTACAGGTTGGGCTGGGAGTTTCTGTTGTGTCACCAGCAAGCTCACTTTACAGGGTAGGCTGGGTGATTATTGTCATGACGTACTGGGTATCGGTTAGAAAGATAGGTCTAGGGCAGGGTGGGGTGCTTAGCTGGTGAGGGGTGAAGTGATTAAGACTTGGGTGGGAGTATGGAATTTCCATACTTGTATAGATGCCCTTCCTGACCAACTCTTTTAGTCACTTCTTATGAAGCGCAGGGATATAGTGTACCTACTCTAAACTGAATACATACTTATATCTCATCATTTAACGTCCGCTTTCCCTGCTCAACTCAAGACCCAACCATCTCATTCCATTTTTCTTCACAACATTCATCACTGAATCTATTCCCAACAACTACAATTCATTTTCTATCTCTCTCTCTCTCTTAGTGATACACTGCTCATCCTTTATCAATTCCATTCTCTACATCCTTCTATGTTGTTTCACATTCATCACTCACATGTGTAAGAAATGCCACAAATCATGGCACATCTCACACATGAAGCATATAACCTTTTCTTCAGTTTCAGCAACATTAGCACACTGCTCAGTTCCAAAAACTACTTCCATGCACATCACACTTTAGATACTGTTACAAAGCCTAATCTACCATCCCCATTCAATATGTTTTCACACTGTTCCTAAGATCCATCTCGACATCCTCTCCAACTGTAGCTCCCTCTATATATATATTTTACACTTAACCCTTTCATGACTGCATTTCTAATTAAATACATTATATTTCAATTAATTAACAGAGAATTTTGAGGGCTTTACTAAAATTATTAATTATTTCATTACTAAGATAGTAACTTAATGTAAGGGTCTTATATAAAATTATGTTGGAAGATTTTAATTTCAATTGGAAACCTTTAAAATAGATAGTTTTATTTCATAGACCAAAGGGTTAAATATAACTGCCATATTTAATAATTCCTTTCATACCACACGTTTTCAATGTACCCACTAAGTGCATATTGTATGGAGTGAACTCCAGCACTTTTCCTGTACACTGCCATCTTCCTGTTCTTTCTATCTCACCAAATGCCATTACCTTTGTCTTTCCAATATTCAACTAAATACCTTTTGTCTGCATACACTCCTTTCACCTATTCATATTCTCCCTCTGTTACCTGGGTGTCAAAATTAGCAGTGGAAATGGGTGTTCTGAAAATATAGAACCCAAAGCGAAAACAGGATGGAAAAATTTCAAGAGGCTACTACCGCTGCTAGCTACAAAAGGAGTTCCCCTCAAAATGAAAAGCAGACTGTATGATGCTTGTGTGTGAACAACAATACTACATGAAAGTGAAACCTGGGTGCTGTGTGCAGAAGACCTACAAAGATTGGAAAGAAATGAAGCATCTGATGGATGTGTAATAGTATTGTACAAGAAGAACATTAATGAACTGAGTGAGAAATAGAGCATAAAAGGGGTCAGATGCAGTGTGCATGAGAAAAGATTATGGTGGTATGGACATGCGATGGCAGCAGTATAAGAAGGTGAAGGAGGCTTGAAGTCGATGGCATTATGAAAGAAAGAAGACCTAGAAAAGCTTGGGGTGATGTGGTAAAAACTGACCTTGTATAATTAAACTTCTGAAAGGAGATGGTGCAGGATCAAGTTCTCTGGTAATATGCCATATTGCAGAACCCATCTTGCCACATGTACAGGATGAAATAAACATGGAGAAAACTAATTTGCATCAACCTCCCCCATCTTCGTACTCAGCCATCCTCTCACTCCTCATTAGCTAAGAATTCTAGCTTACACTACCTTCATTCAATTCCTCCATCTCCATCCTAAATACTTCCTTCCTCCACCTCATTATCTGAGTATACCACTTTAGTCCTCCAACAATTCCTGCCGGCAAGGAAAGGCAGTTCCTCCACTCTACTTGTCTAACTCCTTCCATCATGGAAAGGCAACCCCCCTCACCCATGTCAACATATAAAAATGGATGTAACTTTGCCTTCTCCCTGTACGGTGATAGTGCTGGTGCCACAACAAAATGGCACTTTGTCTACCCTGTGAAGTCATAGTGGTGGTGCCGCAAAAAAAGCTCCCAGTACATCCTGCCATAGAAACCAAGCCCAAAACACATTTGTATGAGGAAGACATGGTCACCTGGCTAGCTGCAAAACCTGACATCCCTTTTAATTCATGCAAGCATGGAAAATAGATGTTAAACTGTAATGAAAATATATTTTGTTGCTATCGAGCTGCCACACCTAGGTTTTATTGGTGTTTGCTGTGGTATCACTATCACAGGTAATATTAGGACTAGCAACTGGGTATTTAGTGCCCTAGGGTGTTGGACTTATGATTATAATGTCATGGATTCGATTCCTAGACTGGGTTGTTAGTTGTGTTTTTGAGCAAAACACTTCAGTTCATGTTGCTCCAGTATACTCAGCTGAAAATGACTATTAGCAATAGCAGGGTGGGTTAAGCCTGTCTAAGGGGGAGTTTTGTGCTCTCAGTCACTTTATGCCACAGAAACCATGGTTAGCACCAGCCTGATGAGCCTCTGGACTCGAGACAGACTTTGACTAGCCCTACAATATGCACTCCCTTCTCTTAGTTATTCTACTCCACTCTTCCAATAAAATAATTTCAACTTACAGTTTGACAAAGCTGATAAATCTAGTTTTTGACACTTCTCGGTCTTTCTACTACACAATTAACATTCAGCCATACCAAATCGTGTTACAGGTCATAACGCCATACGACCCTCTCCACCATTTCAGATATTTCCATAACACTGCTAAACTGCAGTTAGCATCTTACTTATTGATCATGGGGAAATTATAAAAATGTGCATAAAATTGTGATCCTTTAAGGTTCAGTAATATGCCCTAGTTGGCCTAATGGTAGGTCAGCTCTGTCTCCAGTTAAAATCAGTTTGTCAGAACTGAGAGTTGAATTTGGCTAGTGACATTCTAAACACCTGTTCATTATTTACATGAACAGGATTGACATACACAGCCAGGTTGGAAGTGGTATCATGACTATCTGGTGTAAAATCAGTCAGCTGGAATTTGTAGATGACATGGTGTTATTTAACTTGTGAGAAGGTGATCTCCGACTTGCACTTGATAGGTTTGATGCTGAGTGCTGCATGGCTGGAATGAAAATCAGTGTTGTGAAAACTGAAATACTCGTCTTCTCAAGGAAGCCTGTGCAGTGCACTCTACATGTAAATGGAGTTCCACTGAAATTCAAGTATTTCAGAGCCGTGTTCATGAGTGATGGAAGGCAGGAGGTTGAATTAAGTGCAAGAATTGCAGGAGCTCGTACAGTAATGCACCAGCTTTAGCATTCGGTAGGGTAATAATTGAAAGAATTCAAGCGGTTGAAAAGGGGTTCCTCTGAAGAGTCTTTGGAGTAACATTACTCGATAGAGTGTATAACTCGGAAATCAGAGTCACTCCAGGTAGAGCTGCTACTTCTCTGAATTGAGAGATCACAACTCCGATACTACGGGTATGCAGTTAGAATGTCTCAGGAAAGAATCGCTGGACAGATTTTACAGGCAAAACCAACCAGCAGGGGACCCAGGGGTAGAATCCGAGCACGATAGTTGGATAACATCCATGAAGTTGGTTGGTCTCGCTTGGGGATCCAGCCGGATCAGTTGGAGACGGTTGCTTCCGACAAAACCCACTGGAAAGAATGTCTGAGGACTCTACCCCCATGACCCTTGCAGGAATAAGTGGACGAAGAAGAAAAAGAAGACATTTTAAACATATTTGCAGATCATGATCTGAGTTCAAATCCGGCCGAGGTTAACTTTGCCTTTCATCCTTACGGGGTCGATAAAATAAAGTACCAGTAATGTACTGGGGTAATTGCTGGCCTTGCTGGCCTTGTGCTAAAAGTAGAAAGAATTATTAAATATTTTTTATACAGACACTTAATAGTGTTTTACACATAATATGCCAACAATGGAAAAATGTACATAAAATGATGATGATGATGAACCTGATGACATCAACTAGCTGTTAATGACGTATTACTCATAACATTTTTAACGATGTTTTACACATATTTTCAGATTAATATTATATGTTTTATCCACATATCATCAGGCTTTTGATGATGTTACAGGCTCTAAAAGGAGTTTTACGCGTATTTGCTGGTTATTATAAAACGTATTATTATTAGTTTTTTAATCGTTATTAAACGTTTTAATACATATTAACTGGCACTTGCTGGTGTTTTACACATAATTTACCAGAAATGAGAAAAAAATAGAGGTCAAATGATGATGATGGTTATAACATATAAACCAGTTGTTAATGACGTTTTACACATAAAATGCTCTTAAATGACGTTTTACACAAATCAACTGGAAACTAAGGGCCACAACACTTGCTCGAGTAGGGTTTCTTCTCCGAAGACCTTCTGCTGTCTAGCTTTCCTGAGAATTTCTTATCCTGTAACAAGCAACTAATGACGTTTCATATATATGTGCAGATTATTACTAAATATTTTATACACATATCAACAGGTTGTTGATGACGTTTTACACATATCAGCAGGTTATTATTGATTTCCGGAAACCATTACAAGACTTCAAAACTTATAGAAAAAATATTAATTCTCGAAATATTTGTAATATTTAGAATGTTAAAATATTTGTACAGGCTAAGTTTCAAATTTAGCTAGTCACTACTGGTTTGGAAAAATTACGTGAACATTACACAATATCATATCGTCTCCCATAAAATGTGAGATCTTATATGTAAGAAATCAATATTTATAAGTGCAAAGAGATCGATATTTAGATATATAAAAACAACACTTGAAAGTAAACAAAACGGAAAAAGCAAAGACGATATTATGTGCTTACATGTTGACACCACCCAAATATATTATTCGGCAACATTCGGAGGTATTCGGTACATTCCGGTAGAATCCGTATTCAAGATGGAGTTGATGGTTTTGTGTCGTCTTTATTGAAGACGCGTGGAGACATGTAGAATGTCTGGCTTCACCCTTCCTTCCCTTCACTTGAAACATTAAGCTACACCGTGGATTATTTCATTACTTTCTCTACACATCATTTAGGTAAGCTGTCTATGTATCTCTCTACAGATATATTCGTGTCAACAGAAGACAACATATCTTCTCTCTCATCTCTCTCATTCCGACCGACGATATTCCATGGCTTCTCTCTCTCTCTGTTTATTTACTGTTATACCTTACAATATGTTTGTTATATCCTGACTTTCTGTAACTACATCAACTAATATGTTGAGAGGAGCCTCCATATGCTAAAAATAACTGCCAAACTTATTTCAATTCTCACCTGTCTAAAGGAAAATACACACTGGACTATATAGTCCTAGATGCCACCTCCTTAAAAACAGATGGTCCCGACTAGAAAGTCTTTTATCATCTGTACCCTAGTTCGGAGTTGAAAGCGATCTCCGCATGCTAGAAATAACAACCAAATCTACATCAAATCTCACGAGAAGGACCCAGACAATGTAGTCTTAGATTCCTCTCACACGGCTGGAACGTATTTTATTATCAGTGTGTTGCTTCAGGGTTAAAAGGAGCCTCTACATGCTAGAAATAGTAGCCAAATATACCTCAAATCTCACCTACGGTCTTGGGGAAAGGATACATTGGACAATTAGTCCCAAATACCATTCCCTCCCTAAGAAAACGGATGGTCACGTCTTTTATTATCAGTATGTAGGTTCGGGGTTGAGCGGGAGGGACTAAACAACCAATATGGTTAGTTTTCAATGATATTTTAGCATAACTACTCCATTGAACGGGGTTCGGATCGTGTCAGAACCGTTCGAATTAGCTGAGAGTGTGTTGGTAGTATATTATCTGTCTCTTCTCAGTCAACAATGTGTACATGTAAATATACACCCCCCGTCTCACCCTCTCTCTTTCTTTCTCTATCTCTCCATCTATATATGTATTGAAGTTTCCGTTGAAAATTGAAAAAGTCAGAGGAATGAAGAGTGCTCTATGTAAGTTACAGAGCTAAATATTTAATGTATAATAAATAATACAGTATAATTACCTCATTACCAGAGGTTTCCCGAATAAGACGTCCGCATTCGTTCATCAGACAAGGCAATCGAATTGCCTTGTCTGATGAACGAATGCGGACGTGTCTTGTATTCGTCTTATTCGGGAAACCTCTGGTAATGAGGTAATTATACTGTATTGTTTATTATACATTAAATATATATATATATCCGCATGTGGTTGACGGCTGAGAGAAAGCAGTACTCAATACCGAAGCAGGGTTTTAATTTTCATTTTATTAAAGCTGAGTTTATCACTTGTGATAAACCTGCGAAACTCTAGAGTAAGAAGACTCACTATTCAGCCTTGATAAAATGAATATATATAATATTCGTATATTTGGGTTTGCAAACGGGAGGAAAAAGTGCTCAATACCAAAGTAGAAAGTAGTGTATATTTATTATATTACTGTATTACTTTCTGTTGTTGTTATCACAAGATCACGCGAAACTCTGAGTAGCAACAGAGAGTAATCTCAGTAATATGATATAATGTGTGTGTGTGTGTGTATGTATATATATATATATATACACACACACAACTATCTGTGCTGTTGAGGTTATATATATATATATATATATATATATACACACAACTATTTTTTTTTTTTTTTTGTGCTATTGGGGTTAAGTCCCCAGCAGGTACAGGCGCTTAACCTCAACAGCCAGATACAGTTGTGCGTGTGTGTACACACACACATACATATATCTAACTATCTATGCTGTTGAGATTAAGTCAGCAGCAAGTATAGGTACTTAGTTTTCGAATCCCAGTTGGTATTATTTTATTTACATTGCATAGCATATATTCACTCTATCGTGCATAGTTTGTGTATGTCTTGTATTAAACCCAGAGTTGTCCCAAAGTCAGGTCTCATGCCCATTAATAGTCACTTACTACTACTGTTTAACTCGACACACTGAAGCACCAAATAATACATCCGGGTAGGGTATAAACACCTTCACTTTACATTTGTTTTCCTAAAATAATTATTCGAACGTAAGATTGGTGGGCAGAATGCTATTTTTTTTTCTATATTTATTTACGGTCCTTTCTTTCGTTCTGAGTTCAAATCCCTCGGAGCCAACTTTAACTACTATCCTTCCGGGGTGTTAAATAAAGTACCAGTCATGTTCTGGTTGAAGGAGAGGGTCAGTTTCATTGACTAACCTTTCTGGTTTTGTGTTAAAAACTATTATTTAGAACATCAGACAAAATACATTGCAATATTTTTTCCGCCTCTATATGTTCAAATCATGCCGGAGTCCACTTCGCCATTCATTCTTCCTTGGTCGATAAAATAAAGTATCCATCAAATACTGGGATCGATATCGACTTTTCACTTCCCTTAATATACTGGCCTTGTGCCTAAATTAGAAACCACCTTTACGTTCTGAGTTCAAATCCCGCCGAGGTTAACTTTGCCTTTTATCCTTACAGGGTCGATAAAATAAAGTACCAGTAATGCACTGGTGTAATTGCTGGCCTTGTGCCAAAAATAGAAACATTATTACACGTTTCGGTGAGTTTTACACGATATTGCTGATGACGTCAGCATGTGTCAGCTGGTCATTTAGACAGGTGTATATATATCTGTTTCGCCAATAAAATTATATTTCATTTTCTTATGCCATTACTGGTATTACATTTATAGTCATTGAGAAAGACATTAACATCACAACATCACACACTCACTTCTCTCCTATAAAGTTCTAAAGCCTCTTACCTCTGTAAGAAATCAATTGTTTACACCTGTTAGCATCGCGCTATATATACATCCATATATATGTGTGCGTGTGTATAATTGCTAACAGATATTACCACGTAGAGGCTACTTCATTGTAAGGTGAAGTTCAATGCTCAGGTAAATATTAAGTAGGTTAAAAAATAAAACACCTAAGATATTTAAATCTGGTTACATATCTCAGACGTTTTGCTACTTATTCCCCATATTCTCCAAATAAGCTGTGGCATGTAGAATAAAGTGTGATGCCCCCCAAGGAAACATACCTACAGTGGATTTCAAATGATTATCCATGAACTGTTAATCCTATACATTAACATAAGTTATTTTGTTCCTCCAAATATCGATCTATCAATGAGGTTGTTATTGTTGTTGTTCTACTCCTCTAAGACAGCTAGCTACTGCTGGTTCCATGTAAAATGCTCCGAGTACATGCTGTAAAGTGGTTGGCCTTAGGAAGGGCATCCAGCCATAGAAAACCAACCGAAAATAAAATGTATGAGCAAGACTTGGTCACCTGACCTCTCTAACCCATGCAAACAAGGAAAATAGACATTAAACTGTGATGATGACAATGATATATATATATATATATGTGTGTGTGTGTATACACATATATATACTGCATGTATCGGGTTTAGAATAAATACAAGAAAGGATATAGTGTACCTAATCTGAACCAGATACACAGCAAATATATATGTGCATGTATATATATGCTGTGTGTGACTAAATGAATTGGCACCAGCAAGGGCATCTGGTCGTAAAACATTGTTACAAAACGGACCCTGTTTTTTTACATGGGGGCCCTCCACGAAGCTAATTGTTGTTTCAGCAGAGAGTAATAGCTTTAAAACGTTTGATATTATATACACACACATATATATATATATATACACACACATGATGACAAAATTTGGAATCATAGTGTCTGAGAGTAAACTTAACCAAAACTAAAATGCTACTAAGTAGGAAAGAAGATAGGATCCTGTTCAATATGTAGAAAAGGAGTAAGCGTAAACTCCACAAGATGTAGTGGGATAACAGGTAGACAAACAGGAAAGGATGACTTTGTATGTAGATGCACAGGGTAATCAAGGGGAAGAGCGCCAGTACTATAACCTTTTTCAAGTCACAGGAAGTGTCCATAGAAGTGATTCATAGCCTTTTCTATCTAGGTGACTTAATTAGCAGCAGAAGAGGAGAGCATAATAACTAGAATAAGGATAGGAGGGAAAACGTTTAGAGAGCTTCACTCACTGTTGGCTACAAAAGGTTTCTCCCTATGTACAAAAGGTTGACTATATGAAGCCTTTGTGCAAAGTGCGATGGTGCATGGTAGTGAAACATGGGCTATGACCACAGAGGACATGCCTAGACTGAAGAGAAATGAAGCAACTGTGCTTTGTTGGATGTGCAATGTAAGTGCGAGAGAAAGGCAGAGCTTAGACGAGCTGAGGGAGAAGCTGAATTTAAGAGGAATCCGAGGTGGTGTGCAGGAGAGAAGACTGCATTGGTACGAACATGTGATGATTGTTGGGTGAAGAAGTGCCAGGAAATTCCAGTGAAAGGAAGCTACAGTTGAGGTAAACCAAGAAAGACCTGGGGAAAGTTGACCTCAAATCGCTGAGATTCACATAGGAGATGACGAAGGAACATGGAGAGATGCTGTGCTGAGGACCCATCCAACCCATGCAAGCATGGAAAAGCAGACGTAAAAATTATGATGATGATGATATAATTCAAGAGGACCCTTCAGTTGTGTAGCAGGCATGACAACTTCCCTCGTGTCGGTGATCTTCTCAATAAATACTCTGTAAAGTAGTTGATAATAGGAAGGGCATCTAGCTAGAACATGAGGTTGTATGTGAGATGTTGACTCCCAGCTCATCTGAGAGAGAGGGCAGTAACTCCACATGAGTTCTGACTTGGTCAGTGAAGAGCCATTCAAAATGGTTTTTAAATAATTACGATGATAATGAATGCATTACATGTAAGCCCGGCAGTGTATACATATAAGGATGTGTGTGTGTGTATATATATATATATATAGTGAACAATGCTAGAGAATCTGTAAAGAAGGGTAGAAATAGTATATTACACAGTGCACATAGTAGAGGTATATTTATTGGTAATTGGGTTGTGAGTAATGACAATTCCAAATGTTAAACAATCAATAAATGTGTGTCAGTAATTTCACCCTCTTCCCCCGGGAAATAAATCATAAAATCAGCTGACGTGTGTGTATGTTTATTTTGAGTCAATAAACTTTCAACTGAAATATAGTGAGGATTTGACATGTCATGTTGAAGGAATATTAATTCCCTCAAGTAAAAATGAACAAAAAAAAACTGAAAGGAGCTGATTGTCAGATTGAACTGAATAAATAATATTTCCATTGGTTTTCCACTGCTGGTCACAACTCCTTGCAGGAGGCAGATTTGAACTTGGTGTGCAGTGTGCCGGAATAAATACTGGGGCATTTAATCTGCCTTAAAAATGAAAAGAGTTCTTATCATTGAATTCTTGAAGTTATATATCCAACACAATAACCATATTTTCCCTTGGGTGTTAACACACTTCAGCAGAAAACACAGAAATAATCTTTATTATGTTTACATGTTCAAAGCATATAATTTCCAATAAACTCTATTTTCAAGTGTATTGTGTGTAGTTAGGGTGTTTTAAAAGTATATTGGATACAACATAGCTGAATGGTTAGAGTTTGCTTTGCAATCATAAGGTCTCAGGTTTGATTACACTGTGTGATATCTTGGCAAGTCTCTTTACCATAGTTTAAGATAGATCTAAGCTTTTGAGTGAAATTTGGTAGATGTTAACTGTATAGAAGCCCTTTGGATAGACCTATCCTCATCACTACTGCACCCACCACCCATGCTCCCTCTAGAACCACTCATTAACTACCCATACCCCCACCCACAAGCCCTTAGATATCCTCTCCATTGGACTCTAGTAGCTACTCTCTCTATCCTTTGTTCATCCCCCACTACCCTTACCTATCCTTCCATCACACACCCCACACCACTACATTCTCTCGCCCCATACACTAATCAGTTATCCCTACACCTTACCCTCTTATCTCACCATCATGCTTCCCATCCTATTGACCACATCCCTCACACCACTTTATCTCCCCTCTCCCCATACATTAATCAGCCACCTCTACCCATTACTCATTGTCCTGTCAAATCCCTAGATACACCTATAACTTCATACCTTTGTCCCTTCCACAGAACAGAGAGGGCTCTACAGTTGGGTCTATGACCAACAACCTCTCTAGTGGTGCCGCTACAAAAATGCACCTGGTACACTCCGTAAGGGAAGGGTACCCTGCTGTAGAAACCATGCCTAAAAGACATAACAACCTCGCTAGTGTTGGTGATCTACTCGTTAAATATACTCAGTACACGCTGTAAAGTGGTTGGTGATACGTAAAGCCTCTGGCTGTAGAAAGCTTGCCAAACAAGGAGTTGGAAGGACTCTTCAGTTTGTAACAAAAGACAACTCTGCACTCAATATGACCATCCATAGGCAGAGTGCAGATCCCTCGACCTATCTGGGAGGTTAGTAATCCCACATCAGTACTGACTTGCTTCATATAGACCTGTCCAACTATTGCTAGCAGGGAAAGCAGACATTAAATGATGACGATATATATATATGAAAAGATTCAGGACCCTGACAGCTGAGCTTTGGCCGTTTTGACAGCTAGATCCGAGTTTGGATCTAGCTGTCAAAACGTCTGGAGCTCAGCCGTTGGGGTCCTGAATCTTTTCATATTACCCACTCTACTGCCCCAAGTATCGAGTATTCTGGTGGGTTGGTCTACCTGGTTTTTACCACACTCTATCTGATATATATATATATATATATATGGCTTTCTAAACTACGTATTTTATATATATATATATATATATCATCATCATCTAACTTCTATCTTCCACGCTAGCATACACACACATATATACACACTCTGGTCTCAAATAATCATCCCCCATTGCTTATTATATTTTGCTAATCTATCTCTGGCGAAATTTTATTTTAAATGATAGCATTCCTGCAACAATTAATTTTCTTTATACATGACAAAAAAAGTACATTACAAGAAATCCCATACGTTATAAAATAAATAGGATGGATTGGCGTCTCTATGTAAACTAAACGACTAATTCTGGTTTTTAAAAAAATCAATGAAGACAACCTAGTAAAATTACCAATTTTCCACCTCCGCCCCCAACTTATTCCAATGTCCCATATTATTTGGAACCCAAGAGTATATAGTGTATCTAGTTTAGAATGGGACCCACATGATTAACCTTTTTTAAATTGTTTGTTTTGTCCTTTTTATATTAGAGTTAGGAAGGGAATCCAGTTGTAGAAACCATGTTCAGACTGGAATTTATGTAAGCAAGATGTAGTCCCCAGCTCCCCAGGAGGAAACTGGTGCTACCATTAAGTCCTAATTTGATTATAACAACCTCTCCAACCCATGCCAGTATGGAAAGTTGCATTAAATAATGATAATTATATTCACCATTATCATCATTATTGTTTAACATCCATTTTTCCCTGTTAGCAAGAGTTGCATAGGTTGTCACAGACCATGACAGTACTTAACCAGAGCCATTTTTCATAGCACCAGTTCATTATTTAATAAAGAATTGATAGCATAATGATTGAGGGCCATTATCCTGATTAATGTAGAGATACACAACATTTGAATGTCTTTTCTCTGAGGGAAGGAATGAATACAAATTGAGAAAACACATCTGTTTTATTGATTGTCATTAAAATATATATACTGTTCCAGGTGGTCACTATGTATGTGTGTGTTTTATGTGAGAGCTTGTGACTTAATGTTTAGAGTTTTCAGCTTACAATCATAGTAAAGTGGTCGTGTTGGTGACACAACAAAAAGCATCCAGTCCACACCATAAAGTAGTTGTGTTGGTGACAACAAAAAGCACCCGGATCACACTGTAAGGTGGTTGTGCTGGTGTCATGATGAAAAGGTACCCAGTCTAACCTGTCAGTTGGTCATTTTGGTGCCACAATAAAAAGCACCCAGTTCGTGCTGTAAATGTGGTTGGTGTTTGGAAGGGCATCCAGCGATGGAAACCAAACCAGAAACAGATCTGTATGAGCAAGACATGATCACCTGCTCTGACTTGGCACACAACAGGACAATTCGTCTAACCCGTGCTAATGTGGGAAAATTGACGTTAAACGGTGATGGTGATGATATGTGAGAGAGAGGGAGAGCTACTTAAATAAACCAATGTTAGTGATTATCAGTGTCATTCTGTTAGCCCTGTAGAAAAGTAAGGAAAAGCAGTCATTTTGAAAAATTATTTTATAGGATTCATGTATAGCTGTGTGTATGGAGGTGCGTTGCCTAGTAGCAAGGATCTTAGGCTAACGATTATAATGTTATGGGTTTGATTCCTGGGCTGGATTGTGTGTTGTGTTCTTGAGCAAAACACTTTATTTCACATTGCTCCAGTATGCTCAGCTGAAAATTAGTACCAGCAACAGCTGGGGGTTTAACCCTGTGATGGACTAGCATCCTGTCCAGGGGAAGTTGTGTACTCTCAGTCACTTCATGACATGAAACCGGGATAAACACCAGCCTAATGAGCCTTCTGGCTTGAGACAGACTTTAGAATTTAGAGAGGTGTAGCTATGCGGTTAAGAAGTTCACTCTGCCACTCTGTGCTTTTGGGTTTGGCCTCTCTGTGACTGGCCTTGGGCAAGTGTCTTCTCCTATAGCCTTGAGTTTGTGAGTAAAATTTGATAGGTAGGAAATTTATATCAGGTGGATTACCATGTATTTATTAGCATGTACAGTATATATCAATATAACATGCTTAACATGTATATATAACACTGTTATCACACTGTCTGCTTTCCTTGCTAGAAAGGGTTGGGCATGTTGTCAACAGACTGTGCCAGTATTCAAGTGAAGCAACTGACCTCTCAAATCGGCTGGGGGGGAAGGGGTTGTATCTTACTTAGATACGTTTCCACACTCTACTGAGTGCTCACACAGGTTGTTAACCTACATTTCACTTACATACAATCCTGTGCTCTACTGCATTTTATCATGGTACCAGCACTAGGGAGGTTGTCATGACTTTGACACAGCTGTGACTCTTTTGTTTGGGAAGTTTTCTATGGCTGGATGCCCTTCCTATCATCAACCACTTTACTGAGTGCATTTAACACTAGAGAAGTTGGTGTGCCGTTGACACAAGTGGATTAACAAATATCACATATTGTCATCATCCTCATCATCTTCATCATTTTACATCTGCTTTCTGTGCTGGTATGGGTTGGACGAGCTTTCATGGCGTAAGGCCAGAGAGGTCGAAGTGATCAATCTGCCCATTGCATTCTATATTTAACTTGGTTTCTACAGTTGGGTACATTTTTCAGGACACTAACACTTTATAGGGTGTACTGGGTGCATTTTGAAGTGGTACCAGCACTGGAGAGGTTGTCAAATGCTAGGCTAGATAGAAGAGTTTTCTCAAACCCTACATTGATTTTGTTTGATTGCTAAATACTGTAGCCTCTGGTCTCTCACCACATTTATTTTTAGTGTTGCAATAATTATTTTGGTGAATGAGTCTGTTGTATTATGGCCAATCACCAGTCAGCTCAGTCCTTTGTTATCTCCTTTGTAAGGTTCAGCTTTTTGAAGTTGTTCTTCATGACTTTTCCAAAATCCCCCTTTGTTGCCAACTACAAATACTCAACACATTTTATACAGCTCCCACTGTCTTTATATGTACGATCATAATGTTGTTGGTTCAATTCCTGGACAGGGTGTTGTGTTGTGTTCTTGAATAAAACACTTTATTTCATGTAGGCTCCAGTACACTCAGCTGAGAATGAGTACCAGCAGTAGCTGGGAGTTAATCCTGCGATATTGTACCATTCTGTCCAGGTAAAGTTTTATACTCTCAGTCGCTTTGAGCCAAGGAAACCAGGATAAGAACCAGTCAGATGAGCCTTCAGTTTAAAACAGACTTTAATTAACTCTCTTTATGCATCACATACCCATACCAGCTCTATCTTCATCTCTCTTGTACACTGCATTTAATTCCTCTTACACTCAGCTTTTCTTTCAGTTCATTTGTACACAGGCCATACACATCCAATGAAACATGCATGCCTCATTCTTTTATATCTTTGACATCAACAATTCAAATCATTTTAATATTTAATTAGAAATATTGTGATTTTTATCCTATAATGAGATAATGGTTTATGTTAGAGATCATCCATTTGGATTAACTTCTCACTGTTTAGATTAATGTTTCATATCTCTCTATTTCACTTTTTATATATATATGTGTGTGCTTGCTGTTGCAACTCACAGCATTGTAGGTTTAGCTGGTCTCCTACGAGGTTGCATATCATAGGTATCTTGGTAGTTTTAATGATAGGGGGCCCCAGTCTCATCATGAAAAGCAACCTGAAATCAAGCATCTTGCTCAAGAACACAACAGCCTTATGTCCAACACCCTAATCACTAATCTATGTAACATCAGTATATATATAAATATACAGAGATATACCCTAATATTAGACTATTTTCTGTAGTCAATACACAGTGAAAGCTTCTACTTCTATTTTCAAAATGCTTAATTGCTACTGTGTTCTAATTCATACAATCTTATATACACACACACACACATATATATATATATATATATATAGACACATATATATATATATAAAGTGATCATCATCGATTTTATATCCATTTTTCCATGCTTGCATGGGCTGGATGGGTCCTTTCTAGGACAGCATCTCTCCACTCTCTGCATTCTTCATCATCTTTTTTTTTAGTCTCAGCGATTTGAGGTCAGCTCTCATATATATAATAGTAATAATATTTGTCTTTTGTGTTCATCGCCAATACTCGATATGTAGAAAAAAAGTTGGCATAAACGCTACCGAATGTACACAATGAAGATCTTGGGTACACAAGAGGTGTAGTAGGATAGCAGGCAAACTAACAGGAAAAGAAAACTTCATATGTAGTAGATGTTCAGGAAAAATTGAGAGTAGAAGTGCCAGTGATAGGAACATTTTCCAAATGCAGGTAGGATCTATAAAGATGGTTGATAGCTTCCGTTAAATTAGCAAGGGAGGGGATGCTCCGAGGCCATAGTTTCTAGAATAAGGATAAGATGAAAGAAGTTTAGCGAGTTGTTTCCTCTGTTGACAACGAAGGGTTTCTCCCTGCAAATGAAAGGTCAGTTGTATGATGCCTGTGTGAGATGCGCAATGTTGCATCGTAGTGAGAAATGGGCAGCAACTGCGGAGGATATGAGAAGGCTAGAGAGAAATGAAGCAAGCTTGCTCCGACGTATGTGCAATGTCAATGTGCATAAGCAACCAAGCATGGACGAGTTGAGAGTGAAACTGTGTATAAGAAGAATAAACAGTAGTGTGCAGGAAAGAAGACTGCATCGGCATGGCCATGTGATACACATGGTTGATGACCGCTGGGTGAAGAAGTACCAAGAAATCCCAGTGGAAGGAAAACGCAGTAGAGGAAGACCATGAAAAAATATGGGCAGAGGTGGTGAGAGCTGATCTCAGATAGCTGAAGCTCACAGAGGAGATGATGAAGGACCATGACAAATGGAGAGATGCTGTGCTGAAGAAGACCTGTCCCACCCTTGCAAGCAGGTAAAAGCAGATGTGAAATGATGATGATATATATATATTTATTAGTCAGTGATATACATTACATCTCAATGAATAATATCGCTTAGAACATAATTCAGAGAAGCTTATAAATACAAATTAAGCTTGCTTAACAATTAATTTTGCCTCTGGGAAAATACTCTTATGGGTTTCCTTTATTCTAAGGTACTCTGTGATCTTCCCTATAGTTAATTCTGAACCTTATTTGAGATGGAATAATATTTGTGTGTGTGTGTATATATATATATATATATATTTATTTATTTATCACTTTCTTCATTTAGTCAGCCATCCTTCTAACTTTCCTTCTTCCCTTCCCGCCTATACTGTCCTCATTGTAAACTAAATAATAATAGGAGGGTTATAGAAAACCTCTCTCTCTCGAATATGAAACTTTAATCAGACGTCCCCTCTTACTCTCATTCTCTCCAGCTAAGATATGAAACTTTAATTTCAGTTAATTATGGAGTAATGTGTTAAATTAATGATAATGCTCACTGTTCTATTTATTTACCATCATTCTGTCAGTTCCTCCTCCTCCTCATCATCATCATCATCATCACTGTTTTGCATCTGTTTTCCATGGTTGTAATTCTCTGAGGCAAGGGAGTTCATCTGTTTTAATTTTGGTATGGTTTCTATAGTCAGGTTGTCCTTCCTAGTGTCAACTGTTTCATGGTGTGTATTTGGTGCATCTTTTTTGCCATTGCTTTTTATTTAAAACAAGAATTGTTTTTCTTTGACTTGTTTTCCATTGTCTTCTCTTTGTCAATTATCCTAATTTAATTATTATTAATATGTATGTGACAAGCGTGTTCACCCCTCCTCCCAATAATTTCAATGGATAACATTTTTTAACACAATTTCTTACTTTCTTTTTTTTTTTTGCTGCCCTTGTTCATTCTTCTACCCCAAATAATTTCAATATATATATATATATATATATATATATATATATATATATATATATATATATGAAGGCAGGTGGCCTAGTGGTTAGATTATTTGACTCACAATCCTAAGCTTGAGGGTTCAGTTCCCGGACCAGATGGTACTATGTGTTCTTGACCAAGACACTTCACTTCAAGTTGCTTTTCATGATAGGACTGGGGCCCCTATCATCAAAAGACCCAAGAAACCTCCTATGCAATTCAACCTGGTATAAAACCAGTTAATCCTGCCTAAGCGTGAGCTATAAATTTCATTTCATATATGCACTTTTTTATTGTTAGCCAATCTAAGATGGCTAATATTGAGGGCATAATTTTGTAATTTAATATAGCCATATGGCTAGACTTGTTTTTTTAAATATTTTTAGTCTCCCTCTTCCTGAGATACTCATTTGAGGACTGAATTGCAACTCTAGAAACAATGGTTTCTGATTTAGGCACAAAGCCAACAATTTAAGGGGAGAGGAAAGTCAATTAAATCAACCCCAGTGCATTATTGCTACTTTATTTTAATTTCTGTTTCTTAACCCTTCCATTACCATATTTCTAATAAAATGCACTGCCTATGATTTTCAATTGATTTTGAAAATGATTGAGAAATTAAAGGGATTTAGTGATATTACTAACTTTCTCGTTATTAAGCATGTTAAAATATAAATATGAACACTTTAACCTTCTTTGTTACCTTATTTCTAATGAAATACACTGCCTATGATTGCAATTTTGTATCGTAGAAGTAGGGTCAGTTTGGTATCAAAAGTGTTAATAAGAATTCATCAGCTGATGAGCATGTTTCTTAAATGCCATACATAGTTATCTCATATAACACCCAAACTTGCAGAAATCATCATCATCATCATTTCATTTTACGTCCGCTTTTTCCCTGCTTGCAAGGGTGGGACGGGAACTGATTCTGGCTTGATTTCTACAGCTGGATGCCCTTCCTAACACCAACCTCATTTACATTGAGTGCTGGGTGCTTTTTTTCCGTGGCGCCTACACAACCACTTTGCAGTGGAATGATAGGGACCCCAGTCCCTATCATCTCATTTCTACAGCTGAGTAAACTGGAGCAATGTGAAATAAAGTGTCTTGCTCAAGGAAACAACACATCACCCGGTCTGAGAATTGAACTCACAACCTTTCGATTGCAAGGCCAATGCTCTAAGCCGTGTGCCTCCAAATCTATAGAATTATTGGTAGCACCAAGATAGATGCCTTTCATGATATTTAATCTGAGTTTTATTGAAGTCTTATGGCATTTAAGATGGCTACTTCATAATTATTTGTTGGTATTTATAAGGACAACAAGCAAATGTTTCAAGACAGATGACCTAGTGGTTGTGTTGGTTGAATTCACAATCATAAGGTCATAGATTTGATTTTTGGACCAGGCAGTATGTTGTGTTCTTGAGCAAGACGCCTCATTTCATGTTGCTTTTAATGATATTACTGGTGCCTCTATCATTAACCTATTTCATACCAACTGCCCTTGGTACTGTGATAGAAAAATGTTTGTTTTAAGTTACTTATATTTATCTAAATACCTTCCATCGTAATTTTATGCAATAGCCTTTGTTAAACTATGTTCCAAATACCAACTTGATAATGAGAAAATGATAATATCAAATACCTCCAAATTCTTATTCTTTTCAAAATTATTTGAAAATCATCATTAGAAATATGGTATGGAAAACCATGTAGGAGGTCACCTAAACCTGTATAGGTGTGAGCTTTAAATTTCAAAAAAATAAATTTCAAATCTGTTTTGATAATTTTATATTGGAGAAAGGTGTGTATGTATTATAGTATTACAGACTTGGTGTTCATCAGTGTTAAAAAAGGGTTAAGTTAAAGTCTATCCCAAGCCATCAAGCTCATCCTTGGTTTCGTTTTTCATTGGTATTAACTAACTGAGAGTACAAGACTCCATGGACAGGAAGACAGGACACCAGTTTATTGCAGAGTTAACCCCCATTTACTGCTGGTACATATTTTCAACTGAGTGTACTGGAGCAATGTGAAATGAAGTGTTTTGGTCAAGAACACAACATGTCTTCTGGTCTAGGATTCAAACCCACAACATTATGATCATAAGTCCAACACTTTAACTTCTAAGCCACTCGCATTCATAATTCACTCGCTTCTGTAATTGAAGTTGTCATCATTTTGTCTACCTTCCATGCTAACATGGCCTGAGGCTATTCAGTTCAGGAAGACCTCACTTCCTCATATGTTCCATATTTGGCATAGTTTCTACAACTGGATGCCCTTCCAAACACCAACCACCTTACAAGGTGTACTGGGTGTTTTTTTTGTGTTTTTATCGTGGCACCAGAACTACCACTTTACAGTAAATATTATAAACCCTGGGTTACAAACAAACCTCATACTTCATAGCGTTAGCTGCAACATTGAACCAACAACAGGAAATAGATGAGGTGGTGCTGCTACTGCTCAAACTGATAACTTAGACCACACATCCAGAGAAAAACCACTTGGCTAATCAGTATAATCTCACTCCCGCACTCTCCAATCCCTAGCCTACAGTCTTCTTGTCTCCTCCTCCTGCCTCTTCTATTTCCATGATCCCTGCTTGTTAGAACTTCCTTGTGTCATGCCACCTTCAGTCAGACACTCCCTAATCACTCCTCTTGTCTTATACATGTTGTGTCCAACTTCTGGGTTCTGCACTAAACACTTCACCCAATGCTTCCTCTTCATAATGTCAACTCTCAGGAACTCCTTCTTTTCAAAAGAAGTTGACTTACAATATTTTAACCCTTTAATAACCATAGTTCTAATGAAATGCCCTGTATTTCAATTAATTAATGAAGACTTTCAAGGGATTTACTAAAATTATTATTTCATTATTAAAATGGTATTTATAACATAACTTCAAAAAGTTCTTTTTTCTTTTTCACCCACTTATTCCTGAGAGGGTTGTGAGGTGCAGAGTCCTCAAATGCTCCTTCCAGTGGGTCCTGTCAGAAGCAACTGTCTCCAACTGATCCCCAAGTGAGACCAGCAAAGTTTATGGATGTTCGATAGGGAGCAAAAAGTTCTTATATAAAATAATCTTGGAAAATTTTAATTTGAAAAGGAACCCTTTAAAATGAGTGGTTTTGGGTGGTTTTGTTTCATAGTACCAGACACAGAGTCGAGAAGGTTAAGCGAAAATCAATACTGATATATTCAGTCTTGGAGGGCTTGTAAAGTCTATGAGCACTGCCCCTTCCTCTTGACCTACCAAATAAAAGACCATAATTAGTGTTCCTATAAGTATTATTGAATTATCCAAGCAGTATTTTCATATTTTTTATCTTGTTTTGTCTTGTTAATGATGTCCTTAATCAGTAATAACCAGTACATAACCCATTGTTTTATGGAAGGATAAGTAATATTCAGTTTCTTCACCAAACTTAACAAAGCTATATTTTGGGATTATATATACTATTATCATCATCATTGTTTTATGTCTGTTTTCCATACTGGCATGGGCTGGACAGGTTGTCACTTTCTGATACTTTAACAGGTCAGATGACCACTCTTCAGTTATGTCAAGGGCATGACAACCTCCTTAGTCCTGGTGCCATGATGAAATGCACCCAGTACATTCTGTAAAGTGGTTGTTCATACGAAGGGTATCCAGCTATAGAGACCATGCCGAAATCAGAAAGTATGTATGCAAGACATGGCTTGGATTAAGTACTGGGTTGGTTTGTGATGACACTGCCACTGTAACAGTACTATTATCAACATCGTTGTTTTCACATCCACTTTCTTTGCTAGCAAGGGTTGGATGAGTCTACGTAGACCAAGTCAGCACTAAAGCGGTGGGTACTGATCTCCCAGACAAGCCAGGGATATGTCATCTCATTTATGTATGGTCGTGCACAGGGGAGGTTGCCATGTCTTTGTCGCAACTGAAGGGTTCTCCCAAAAGCTTTGTTTGGCAAGCTTTCTACGGCTGGATGCCCTTCCCACCACCAACCATCTCACAGCCTGTACTGAGTGCATTTATCATGTAGATCACCAACACTAGGGAGGCAGTCATGTCCTTGACATGACTCAAGAGTCCTCCTGACCCTTTGTTTGGCAAGCTTACTATGGCTGGATGCCCTTCCTGTCACTTTACAGTGTGTATTATCTACATAGACACCATTGCATCGGTTACTAATATCTCACATATATGTTCTGATTTTGGCTGTAGAAGCCAGCTGAAGCTCATCATCATCATCACCGTTTTACGTCCGTTCTTCCACGCTAGCATGGGTTAGACGGGTTGTCCTGTTGTGGGCAGTGTCTGGTCGGCTGACCATGCCTTGCTCATACAGGAACTGATTTGGCTTGATTTCTACAGCTGGATGCCCTTCCTAACACCAACCTCATTTACAGTGAGTGCTGGGTGCTTTTTCGTGGCGCCTACACGTCCACTTTACAGTGTGGGCTGGGTGCTTTTTTGCCGTGGCACCTCCACGACCACCTTGCGGTGGGGGGGGGCATATTGTTTATATGCTTCAGCATGTACCCATGGGAGGTCGGGTACCCTGTATTACTGCGTGACGCCAGAAGTCACGGTCGTGTGTCATTGACTTTGAGAGGTGTAGTTGGGTAAGGTCGGCTTTTATCACCTCATCCCAAGTCATCTTGGGTCTCCCCACTCCGCGGTTTCCATCAACTTCTAGTGCTCTGCACCTTTTTATGCAGCTGTCATCCTTCATACACATCACATGTCCATACCAGCGTAACCGCCTCTCCTGCACGCAGCATTTGATTCCTCTTATGCTCAGTCTCTCTCTCAATTCCTTTATGCTTTGTCGTTCACGTATATTACTGTTACACATCCATCGGAGCATGCAGGCTTCGTTTCTCTCTAATCTACGTAAGTCTTCCACCTTCAGCGCCCAGGTCTCACTACCATGCAACATCGCTGTTCGGATACACGCATCATACAGTCTGCCTTTCATTCTGAGGGAGAAGCCTTTTGCAGCTAGCAGTGGTAGTAGTTCCCTAAACTTCTTCCATCCCGTTCTTACCCTAGTTATTGTACTTTCTGAGCACCCACCTCCGTTGCTAATTCGGTCACCTAGGTAGCAGAAGCTGTCTACTGTTTCTACAGGGCCCTCCCAGAGATTGGTGGTACTTGTTTCCTGTGGCTGTTTGCTTGCTGTTTCAGCACAGCTGCTGCATGTGAATCCTACATTCTTAATTAAGCTTCCTGAGATCCCGCTACATCTCTTGTGTACCCATTGTTTGCATTTGGGGCAGAGAATGGAGTTCCTACCTACACCTTTCCTACATACTGAGCAAGGCCATTTCCCTGAGGGGATCTGGGTTCTGTTTTCTCGTCTACTTATAAGGACCTTAGTCTTTGTCATGTTGACTTTGAGGCCCTTTCTCTCTAGTCCCTGCTTCCAGGTTTGGAATTTATTCTCTAGTTCTACCATAGATTCAGCTATGAGTGCGAGGTCATCAGCATACAGGAGTTCCCATGGGCTTCCGGTTACAGGAGTTCCCATGGGCTTCCGGTAAACAGCAACTTAACATACAAGCCATAAACAACTACCAACACTCAAGCTGTAAACATTCACACACTGAAATTGTAAACAACCATTCACACAAAAACTGTAAACAACTATTCAAGCTCTAAACAATCACTCACACTCAAGCAGTAGACAGCCACTCACACTCAAGCTATAAATAGTTACTCACACTCAACAGCCTCTCACACCAAAACTGTAAGTAGTTAAGTTTAGTCTAATCCAGTGTCCCACTATTATCCTTGACTGAAGGGATTGGTGATGGAATTTGTGTCATGAAAGAAAATTTCTGGTTGATGCAGATACTTAACAGGAAAAAATGCTGAAGCAGATTACAGGAAACCACTTTATAAAAAAATACTTTTTTGTTCTTTTACTGGTTTCAGTCATTAGACTGCGGCCATGCTGGGTCACTGCCTTGAATGATTTAGTTGATCATATCAACCTCAGTAGTTTTTTTTTTTTTAAAGTCTTTTTTATTGTAAGAAAGAGCAAGAATCTACCCCAGTACTGGGCTGGTGCTTTACTTATTGACTTTAAAAGGATGAAAAACAAAGCTGGATTTGATCTTAGGGTTACAAAGAGCTGTAACAAATACCACAGAGCATTATATCCAATATAACTCCTACTAAGAACTGAATTGAACTGTGACAATCTGGCCAACCCATACCAGCATGAATAATGGATGTAAAACAATGATGACGATATATAGAAACTTAATCTTTTGTATACTAAACTCTCCCTTGCTCTATGCTACAAAGCTGCTTATTTTAAAGTGATTATAATCATTATCATTGTTGTTTTAATGTCTGCTTTCCCTGCTAGCAAGGGTTGGATGTGTCCATGTAGACCAATTCAGTACTGAAGCAGACCAGGGACCTGTGTACTTATGTTCTATCAAGTGCTCAGGAGAGGTGTTATGCCTTTGACACAACTGAGGGTCCTCCCGACCCTTTGTTTGGCAATGCTCTTCCTATCACCAACCACTTTACAGTGTGTGCTGGGTGCATTTATTGTGTAAATCACCAACACTAGGGAGGGTGTCATGCCCTTGACATGACTGGAGGGTTTTAAGTGTCATTTAGAGTATAGTTTTTGTTTATATTTATCTAAAAACCTTCAATTATAATTTTATGTAAGAACATTTACCATATTTACTCTAATATAAGCTGAGGAATATGTGATTTAAAAAGTTGATGGTCAAATGAGGGGTTGCTTATATTTGGAGTCAATATTTAGACGATTTTCACCAACTTCAAATTCTAGGTAAAATATCTAGTGATTATTTTACAATGAAACACTGTTTTTCTACATTTAATACATCATCATTAGTGTTATTTGTGCATTCCTTTGAAAATATTTCCAACAAATTTTTGTAATTGAATTTTTTAATGCATAAATATCCCATACATATACACACATGCACACCGACTGTTTTTCTCTCACATCATACTTCTTATTTCGATCTTATTTCTGACTTGTGTTATATTGCTCTCACTCTGCCTCCCCCCTTTCCCACTTGCTGTCTCTCCCTCACTTTTCTACTCTATGAATCCCTATACAAAGTCCTCTTATTCAATCTCTTGCTTTCAACTACTCCCAACATGTCAGTGGCTAGAAGTAATAAAAAATAAGAGAAACTTGTTGAAACTATAAAATGGATGAAATGGAAAAAAACATGTAATAGAGTTGCGAAACAAAAACTATTCTCTAAACAACACTTAACCTTTAGCATTTACATTATTCTATATTTACTATTGTATTTGCCCAGTAAAGGCTTTAACTCGCATAATATCGAATCTATGAGATTTTGATATTATTTTGAGAACAATACCTTCACATCAGTTTGTGTGGCCAGTTATGGCCAGTTTGAACCAAAAGAGGTGAGAGAATTCTGGCCGGATACAGCTAAAGGGTTAAAACATTTTAAACGTCAAAATATTAAAGCTTCATATATGTATTCTATATTCATGAGAATTTCAAAACCACATCAACTTAATGTATTGATTAACTGCCTCTGCCCATTTCTCAGACATAAAATGGAGAGTGGTAGCTTATATTCGAGTATATACAGTATGTTATGTTCCAAACACCAGCTTAATAATGAGAAAGTTATATTACTAAATCCTTCCAAATTCTTGATTATGTTCAAGGTAATTTGAAAATCACAAGCAGTGTTTTTCATGAGAAACATGGTATCATAAAGGTTAACATCCATCTCTTCCTGCACGTATGACACATTTCAATATAACTGACTGTTCTCTTTATTTAACAATAAATCTAGTTTGATATCTTTATAACACATAAATATTTTCTTTTATTAATTTATTTTCAGGACTTTTTTTTAATTCAAAATAATATTCTAAAGATCCCACCATGTCGTAAGTACTTTCATTTACACCATTTTAACATAATTATATTATTATTAATTTCTTTGGGTTTCACTTGAAATGGAAATCAGGGTGGAGGAGGAGTGCTGCTTCAAAGCCAGGGCTTCTAAGAGAAATTTTGCATGGCAGTACAAGACCCCTTTGGGGCCCGAAGCAGGCAAATATTTTTCTAAAAATGGATGTTGTATGGTTGCTGTGGGGCCTTCTTAGCTCTTGGGCCCTTTTCAAAGTGGCGAGCATGGGCAAAGTGAATGGGCTCATTCTGAGTGCGAGCCTGTAGTTTGGAGGAGAACTGTGACAGGGTATTTACCCTAGAGATCAGGGCACCCGTGGTTTTATGGGGTTTCTCCACGAGCGACCCTCAAACATCTCCTCTCTATTGTTTTAATTTTTATTATCTTTCTTTTTTTAACATTGTTAAAATTTGATTACACGCAAAACCCACATAGACACTTACACACTTACATGCACACACTTACACTCTGTTTTCATCCTGTGTTTTTCTTGATATAAAACCTTTGTGGTTAATAAATAATTTTTTTTTATTACATGTTGTCACTATATTCCTAAAGCACAGGTCTCTGTGTGTTGACCATATGTAATATGGTTTTTGTATTGTTTCGATTGTATTGAATGTACTCTATACAATCTGTGTACAATATGTAACACATAATACAGTACATAACATTAAGATAATACAATAATATTGACATCAGAGAATATGTAATGTTGACATAATACAATATGTGACATTGTGACAATACAATATGTAATATCGTGACATTGGCAGAATACAATATGTAACGTTGAAATAATAGTGTGACATTGACACAATACAGTATGTGACATTGTGCCATTGACACAATACAATATGTAATATCGTGACATTGGTATAATACAATATGTAACGTTGACATAATACAGTATGTGACATTGACACAATACAGTATGTAACATTTGGACATTGACACAATACAATATGTAATGTTGACACAAGACAATATGTCACGTTGACACAATACAATATGTCACGTTGACACAATACAATATGTAACATTGACACAATACAATGTCACGTTGACACACTACAATATGTAACATTGACACAATACAGTATGTAATGTTGACACACTACAATATGTAACATTAACTCAATACAATATGTAACGTTGACACAACACTATATGTAACATTGACACAATACAATATGTAACATTGACACAATACAATAGGTCACGTTGACACAATATAATATATAACATTGACACAATACAAGATGTAACGTTGACACATTACAATATGTCACGTTGACACAATCCAATATGTCATGTTGACACAATCCAATGTCACGTTGACACACTACAATATGTAACATTAACTCAATACAACATGTAACATTGACACAATACAATATGTAATGTTGACACACTACAATATGTAACATTAACATAATACAATATGTAACATTGACAGAACACTATATGTAACATTGACACAATACAATATGTAACATTGACACAACACTATATGTAACATTGACACAATACAATATGTAACGTTGACACACTACAATATGTAACATTAACTCAATACAATATGTCACGTTGACACAACACTATATGTAACATTGACACAATACAGTATGTAACATTGACACAATACAGTATGTAATGTTGACACACTACAATATGTAACATTGACACAACACTATATGTAACATTGACACAATACAATATGTAACATTAACTAAATACAATATGTAACGTTGACACAACACTATATGTAACATTGACAGAACACTATATGTAACATTGACACAATACAGTATGTAATGTTGACACACTACAATGTGTAACATTGACACAACACTATATGTAATATCGACACAATACAATATGTAACTTTGACACAACACTATATGTAACTTTGACACAACACTATATGTAACATTGACACAATACAGTATGTAATGTTGACACACTACAATATGTAACATTGACACAACACTATATGTAACATTGACACACTACAATATGTAACATTGACATAACACTATATGTAACATTGACACAATACAGTATGTAATGTTGACACACTACAATATGTAACATTAACTCAATACAGTATGTAACATTGACACAACAGCATATGTAACGTTGACACAATACAGTATGTAATGTTGACACACTACAATTTGTAACATTAACTCAATACAATGTGTAACATTGACACAACACTATATGTAACATTGACACAATACAGTATGTAATGTTGACACACTACAATATGTAACATTGACACAATACAATATGTAACATTGACGCAACACTATATGTAACATTGACACAATACAGTATGTAATGTTGACACACTACAATATGTAACATTAACTCAATACAGTATGTAACATTGACACAACAGCATATGTAACGTTGACACAATACAGTATGTAACGTTGACACACTACAATATGTAACATTAACTCAATACAATATGTCACGTTGACACAACACTATATGTAACATTGACACAATACAGTATGTAATGTTGACACACTACAATATGTAACATTGACACAATACAGTATGTAACGTTGACACACTACAATATGTAACATTGACACAATACAGTATGTAACGTTGACACACTACAATATGTAACATTAACTCAATACAATATGTAACGTTGACACAACAATATATGTAACGTTGACACAACACTATATGTAACATTGACACAATACAGTATGTAATGTTGACACATTACAATATGTAACATTGACACAACACTATATGTAACATTGACACAATACAGTATGTAATGTTGACACACTACAGTATGTAATGTTGACACACTACAATATGTAACATTGACACAACACTATATGTAACATTGACACAATACAGTATGTAATGTTGACACTACAATATGTAACATTGACACAAAACTATATGTAACATTGACACAATACAGTATGTAATGTTGACACATTACAATATGTAACAATGACACAACACTATATGTAACATTCACACAATACAGTATGTAATGTTGACACACTACAATATGTAACATTGACACAACACTATATGTAACATTGACACAACATTATATGTAACATTCACACAATACAGTATGTAACATTAACTCAATACAATATGTAACATTGACACAACACTATATGTAACATTGACACAATACAGTATGTAATGTTGACACACTACAATATGTAACATTGACACAATACAATATGTAACATTGACACAATACAGTATGTAACGTTGACACACTACAATATCTAACATTAACTCAATACAATATGTCACGTTGACACTACACTATATGTAACAGTGACACAATACAGTATGTAACATTAACTCAATACAATAAGTAACGTTGACACAATACCATATGTAACGTTGACGCAATACAGTATGTAATGTTGACACACTACAATATGTAACATTGACACAATACAGTATGTAACATTGATACAATACAGTATGTAATGTTGACACACTACAATATGTAACATTGACACAACAGTATATGTAACATTGACACACTACAATATGTAACATTGACACAACACTATATGTAACATTGAGACAATACAGTATGTAATGTTGACAATACAATATGTAACATTAACTCAATACAGTATGTAACATTGACACAACAGCATATGTAACGTTGATACAATACAGTATGTAATGTTGACACACTACAATATGTAACATTGACACAATACAATATGTAACGTTGACACAACACCATATGTAACGTTGACACACTACAATATGTAACATTAACTCAATACAATATGTAACGTTGACAGAACACTATATGTAACGTTGACACAATACAGTATGTAATGTTGACACACTACAATATGTAACATTGAGACAATACAGTATGTAATGTTGACACACTACAATATGTAACATTAACACAATACAGTATGTAATGTTGACACACTACAATATGTAACATTAACTCAATACAATATGTAACGTTGACACAACACTATATGTAACATTGATGCTACAGTATGTCACGTTGACACACTACAATATATAACGTTGATACAATACTATATGTAACATTGACACAACACTATATGTAACATTGACACAATACAGTATGTCACGTTGACACACTACAATATATAACGTTGATACAATACTATATGTAACATTGACACAACACTATATGTAACATTGACGCTACAGTATGTCACGTTGACACACTACAATATATAACGTTGATACAATACTATATGTAACATTGACACAATACAGTATGTCACGTTGACACACTACAATATGTAACATTAACTCAATACAATATGTAACGTTGACACAACAATATATGTAACGTTGACACAACACTATATGTAACATTGACACAATACAGTATGTAATGTTGACACATTACAATATGTAACATTGACACAACACTATATGTAACATTGACACAATACAGTATGTAATGTTGACACACTACAGTATGTAATGTTGACACACTACAATATGTAACATTGACACAACACTATATGTAACATTGACACAATACAGTATGTAATGTTGACACTACAATATGTAACATTGACACAAAACTATATGTAACATTGACACAATACAGTATGTAATGTTGACACATTACAATATGTAACAATGACACAACACTATATGTAACATTCACACAATACAGTATGTAATGTTGACACACTACAATATGTAACATTGACACAACACTATATGTAACATTGACACAACATTATATGTAACATTCACACAATACAGTATGTAACATTAACTCAATACAATATGTAACATTGACACAACACTATATGTAACATTGACACAATACAGTATGTAATGTTGACACACTACAATATGTAACATTGACACAATACAATATGTAACATTGACACAATACAGTATGTAACGTTGACACACTACAATATCTAACATTAACTCAATACAATATGTCACGTTGACACTACACTATATGTAACAGTGACACAATACAGTATGTAACATTAACTCAATACAATAAGTAACGTTGACACAATACCATATGTAACGTTGACGCAATACAGTATGTAATGTTGACACACTACAATATGTAACATTGACACAATACAGTATGTAACATTGATACAATACAGTATGTAATGTTGACACACTACAATATGTAACATTGACACAACAGTATATGTAACATTGACACACTACAATATGTAACATTGACACAACACTATATGTAACATTGAGACAATACAGTATGTAATGTTGACAATACAATATGTAACATTAACTCAATACAGTATGTAACATTGACACAACAGCATATGTAACGTTGATACAATACAGTATGTAATGTTGACACACTACAATATGTAACATTGACACAATACAATATGTAACGTTGACACAACACCATATGTAACGTTGACACACTACAATATGTAACATTAACTCAATACAATATGTAACGTTGACAGAACACTATATGTAACGTTGACACAATACAGTATGTAATGTTGACACACTACAATATGTAACATTGAGACAATACAGTATGTAATGTTGACACACTACAATATGTAACATTAACACAATACAGTATGTAATGTTGACACACTACAATATGTAACATTAACTCAATACAATATGTAACGTTGACACAACACTATATGTAACATTGATGCTACAGTATGTCACGTTGACACACTACAATATATAACGTTGATACAATACTATATGTAACATTGACACAACACTATATGTAACATTGACACAATACAGTATGTCACGTTGACACACTACAATATATAACGTTGATACAATACTATATGTAACATTGACACAACACTATATGTAACATTGACGCTACAGTATGTCACGTTGACACACTACAATATATAACGTTGATACAATACTATATGTAACATTGACACAATACAGTATGTCACGTTGACACAATACAGTATGTCACGTTGACACACTACAATATATAACGTTGATACAATACTATATGTAACATTGACACAATACATTATGTCACGTTGACACACTACAATATGTAACATTGAGACAACACTATATGTAACATTGACACACTACAATATGTAACATTGACACAACACTATATGTAACATTGACACAATACAGCATGTCACGTTGACACACTACAATATGTAACATTGACACAACACTATATGTAACATTGACACACTACAATATGTAACATTGACACAACACTATATGTAACATTGACACAATACAGTATGTAACATTAACTCAATACAATATGTAACATTGACACAACACTATATGTAACATTGACACAATACAGTATGTAACGTTGACACTACAATATGTAACATTAACTCAATACAATATGTCACGTTGACACAACACTATATGTAACATTGACACACTACAGTATGTAACATTAACTCAATACAATATGTAACATTGACACAATACCATATGTAACATTGACACAATACAGTATGTAATGTTGACACACTACAATATGTAACATTGACACAATACAGTATGTAACATTGATACAATACAGTATGTAATGTTGACACACTACAATATGTAACATTGACACAACAGTATATGTAACATTGACACACTACAATATGTAACATTGACACAACACTATATGTAACATTGACACAATACAGTATGTAATGTTGACACACTACAATATGTAACATTAACTCAATACAATATGTAACGTTGACAGAACACTATATGTAACGTTGACACAATACAATATGTAACGTTGACACAACACCATATGTAACGTTGACACACTACAATATGTAACATTGACAGAACACTATATGTAACGTTGACACAATACAATATGTAACGTTGACACAACACCATATGTAACGTTGACACACTACAATATGTAACATTAACCTAATACAATATGTAACGTTGACAGAACACTATATGTAACATTGACACAATACAGTATGTAATGTTGACACACTACAATATGTAACATTGGCACAATACAGTATGTAATGTTGACACACTACAATATGTAACATTGACACAATACAGTATGTAATGTTGACACACTACAATATGTAACATTAACCTAATACAATATGTAACGTTGACACACTACAGTATGTAATGTTGACACACTACAATATGTAACATTGAAACAATACAGTATGTAATGTTGACACACTACAATATGTAACATTGACACAATACAGTATGTAATGTTGACACACTACAATATGTAACATTGGCACAATACAGTATGTAATGTTGACACACTACAATATGTAACATTGACACAATACAGTATGTAATGTTGACACACTACAATATGTAACATTAACCTAATACAATATGTAACATTGGCACAATACAGTATGTAATGTTGACACACTACAATATGTAACATTGACACAATACAGTATGTAATGTTGACACACTACAATATGTAACATTGAAACAATACAGTATGTAACATTGACACAATACAGTATGTAATGTTGACACACTACAATATGTAACATTGAGACAATACAGTATGTAACATTGACACAATACAGTATGTAATGTTGACACACTACAATATGTAACATTAACCTAATACAATATGTAATGTTGACAGAACACTATATGTAACATTGACACAATACAGTATGTAATGTTGACACACTACAATATGTAACATTGGCACAATACAGTATGTAATGTTGACACACTACAATATGTAACATTGACACAATACAGTATGTAATGTTGACACACTACAATATGTAACATTAACCTAATACAATATGTAACGTTGACACAATACAGTATGTAATGTTGACACACTACAATATGTAACATTGAAACAATACAGTATGTAATGTTGACACACTACAATATGTAACATTGACACAATACAGTATGTAATGTTGACACACTACAATATGTAACATTGGCACAATACAGTATGTAATGTTGACACACTACAATATGTAACATTGACACAATACAGTATGTAATGTTGACACACTACAATATGTAACATTAACCTAATACAATATGTAACGTTGACACAATACAGTATGTAATGTTGACACACTACAATATGTAACATTGAAACAATACAGTATGTAACATTGACACAATACAGTATGTAATGTTGACACACTACAATATGTAACATTGAGACAATACAGTATGTAACATTGACACAATACAGTATGTAATGTTGACACACTACAATATGTAACATTGAGACAATACAGTATGTAACATTGACACAATACAGTATGTAATGTTGACACACTACAATATGTAACATTGAGACAATACAGTATGTAACATTGACACAATACAGTATGTAATGTTGACACACTACAATATGTAACATTAACTCAATACAATATGTAACGTTGACACAACACTATATGTAACATTGATGCTACAGTATGTCACGTTGACACACTACAATATATAACGTTGATACAATACTATATGTAACATTGACACAACACTATATGTAACATTGACACAATACAGTATGTCACGTTGACACACTACAATATATAACGTTGATACAATACTATATGTAACATTGACACAACACTATATGTAACATTGACACAATACAGTCTGTCACGTTGACACCAGAATATATAACGTTGATACAATACTATATGTAACATTGACACAACACTATATGTAACATTGACACAATAATATATGTAACATTGACACAATACAGTATGTAACATTGACACAATACAGTATGCAATATTGGAATAATATGGTATTTTACATTGACATAATGTAGGCAGTGAATTGGCAGAGTTGTTAGAAAATCAGATAGAATGTTTTTCCATATTTGTTGCAGCTCACTGCTCTCAGAGTTCAAATCCTGCCGATGTCAACTTAACCTTTCATCCTTTCAAGGTCGATAAAAAAAGTATCAGTCTAGTACCGGGGTTGATTCTTCCTCTATATCTCTTTCTCACTTCCTCTCTCTTACTTTCTATCCTTTTCTGGAAGAAATCTGCTGTATTCAGACCTGGAGAGGAGATGTGCTCTGTCAGGCTTTAAAATGCCCAAGAAACACTGTATGTTATGAGACTATACATACATAATACACTATGTAACATTGACAGTTCCTGTCCTACCCCTGCAAGCAGGGAAAAGCGGACGTAAAATGAAATGATGAAAATGATGATGATACTAAATTATTTTTAATCGTTTGGTGCGTGACTTACAGCCTCCTCTATATTAGTAAATTCCACCAAATTCTTGATAAGAAAGTTAGTTATTTTACTGACTCCCTCCAATTTTTTCATTAATTTCAAAATTATTTGAAAATCATTGGCTGTGTCTTTTATCTCAAACATGGTAATGAAATGGTTAACTAAAGTTGATATAAAACCAATTAACAAATGACCAACATATGATCATAATAATGGTTTCTGTATTGGAACATATGTTGATAATAATACAATGACTTGTTTGTGCTATTTCCTGTTTGGCACAAATTGCTTTCAGTGAGAGATTGTGCTGCTCTTTCTGTTAATATTAACTGTCTCAATTATTGTGGAATTACATTCTACTTCCATATAAACCTTGTTATTTACAAGCTTCTTTTGTTATTGAAGTGTTTTTAACAAAATATGTGATGTGAAATTGCTCTACTTTTCTCTTCTCTTTATGTCATTATGAAGGCATGGAGCCTAATGGTTAGGGTGTTGGTTGCTCGATCAAAAGGTCATATGTTTGATTCCTAGACTGGGCAGCCTGTCGTGTTCTTCAGCAAGATGATTCATTTTATCGTGAAAACATCTGAGAAGCCTCCTATGAGATGCAAGCTCAGAGGAGGCAAGCTAAACCTGCATAGGTGTGAGTTGGAAATTTAAAAAAAAGTAAATTATTTTTTTTTTCATTTCATTTCATTTCATTTCATTTCATTTCAGGAGTACTAGTTACTATGGCAATAACCTGGATCGTTATATTGAACATAATGACCAGTCAACACTACATAAGATGAAAGAAACCTACTGGACTACTAAACAGGCGGTTATCAAGAAACTAGGCAAGAAAGAAGATGAACATGTCGTTGCTTCAGACCAAGAATTGGACTCTAAGTTGGAAGTAAATATTTCTTTGAATTTCATCATCATCGTTGCCATTCAATTTCTATTTTCCATGCTTGCATAGGTTAGATGTGCTGTCACATATTGAGGCCAGGTTGGTCAGGCTGGTAATGCTCGTACAGTCCTGGCAGCATGTTATTGTGACTCCAGCCTCACTGTTTTACAAGGTGAACTGCATGCTTTTTATCATCATGCCAGCACTACTCCCCTACAGTGTGGATTGAGTGCTTTTTATTGTGACACCACAATATTTCAAAAGAGAAAATTATGTATCTTTAACCCTTTTTGATACTAATCTTCCTAAAATCGTTCCTAGTTTTATGATACAAAACTGTCTGTTTTAAAGTATTCATATATTTGTATTAAAAGGTGGCGAATTGTAGAGTCTTTAGAACGTTGGATTGAATGCTTTGCTGTATTTATTTCAACTCTCTGCTCTCTGAGTTCAAAACCCACTGAAGTCAACTTTACCTTTCTATCTTTCATCATTTTGAGGTCAATAAAAAAAGTACCAGTCAAGTACTAGGGTCAATACTTCCTCTATATCTCCTTCTCACTTCCATTCTCTTACTCTATCCTTCTCTGGAAGAAATCTGCTATATTCAGACCTGAAGAAGAGATGGGGTCTGCCAGGTTTAAAAATGCCCTAGAAACACTATGTCAAAATGGCGCCTCTACAACTTCCTCGGGAGTTACGTGACAACCATGCATGCATTTATATTAAAACTATCCATCGAGATTATAACTTAAGAACCATTAAGTGCTGTTCCAAACATCAGTTTAATAATGGGGAAGTTAGTAATATAACTAAATTCCTCCAAAATTATATTTTCAAAATTAATTGAAGTAGATAGTCTTTCATTAGAAATATAGAAATGAAAGGGTTAAAAAATAGGACAATAGTTTAGATTAGAACAATGATTATTTAAACTCTTTTTGCCAAAATTATTAAGGCATATGGCTTAGTGGTTAAGGTGTTGAGCTCATCATCGTAAGGTCATGAGTTCAATTCCCAGACTGGGAGACACGAATCCCTGAACAATGCACTTTGTCATGTTGATTTAGTTTTCTCAGCTGAGAAAAATGAGTTGTGATAACACCTGTGGCAAGTTGTATCAGTCTTTGCCTTTTGTAGAAAGGGGAAATTTAATTAAAATGTAATATTGTAATCAATTTTAATCTCTTCTACAGGATATCCCCCCAAAATGTATACATACTTTGATTAGAATGCTGTTGAAGTGTGTATATATTTTGGGGGACACCCTGTATATCATCAAAATTTCAACATATTTATTTGTTTCAAGTAATTGAAAATCAATATCTTCTTAGTTTCATGTCAATTCCACTTTGGTTCAATAAAAAAATGTATTAGTGTATATCCCAGTTTGTTTAGTAGGTGCACCATATCTCTGCATGTCTTAACTCTTTCTCTGGTTCTACAAAATAAAGCCACCCGTTTTAAAGGTTTCCAATTTAAATTAAAAGCTTCCAACATAATTTTATATAAGAATCTTACATTAAGTTAATATCTTACTAAATGATTAATAATTTTAGTAAACCCCTTAAAATTCTTCATTAATTAAATAAAATTAGAAATGCAGCCATGAAAGGGTTAAGAGGAATGGTACATTGACTCAAAGCATCCCATCCAAACTCATACCAGTATGGAAAAATGGATGTGGAATTGATGATGATGATATTACATAATTCATATATTCAGTTATATACTCATAAAAAATATTACGGAATCACTCATTGTCGAGGGTGATTTGGAAATATGTACCATCATCATCATTGTTTAACGTCCATTTTCCTTGCTTGCATGGGTTAGACGGGTTGTCACATGAGAGAATTCAAGTCAGATGACCATAGCTTGCTCATATAGATCTGTATTTTGGCTTAGTTTCTACAGCTAGATGCCCTTCCTAACAACAACCACATTACAGTGTGTAACTGGGTGCTTTTTATTGTGGCACCGAAATAACCACTTAACAGGGTGGACTTGGTACTTTTTATCGTGTCACCAGCATGACCACCTTACAGGGTGGACTGGTGCTTTTATGTCATGCCACCAGCACGACCACCTTAAAAGGTGTACTGGCGTTTTTGTTATGTCACCAGTACAACCCTTATATTTATAGTTTTGGGTGTCCATGTAGTTGCTGACACCCTCTCTGCACCACCACCCCCTTCTGCTTTTAATCCAGCAGAACATCCAGGATGTGACAGCTAGAAGGGTAAAGGGCACTGCACCAGCATTGCATTAGTACTTTCTTTATTGACTCTGGAAGTAAGAAATAGAAAATCAACCAAGTCAGGATTTCAATGCAGAGTTCAGCAAGCCAAAACAAATATTGCAACACATTGTGCCTAATTCTCTAACAAATCTATAATTGCTTGAAATACTTAACTCTTAATTAACGTCCGGTAATGTTTTAGCAGAAACTATCTAAAAAGAAAGGTTTGTTAATTTAAATATTTAAAATATCTTTACTAGTAGACAGATCAGTGTGAAAATTTGCAGTATTAAAGGCTTTAAATGTTAATGGGATGCAGTCATAATGTAGTTTTGTACTTTTCAATAATGTCTTGCTAGTGTGGTTTCCTGTAGGTTTGTTAATTCAAATATTTGTACTATTTTTACTACTAGATAGATTATTGTGATAAATTGCAGAAGACTTTAATTTTTAATGTGATGCAGTCTCATGTGGGACATTAAGAGATAATTTAAATATTTATAGTTTTTATAAGAATGAATAGATCTTAGTGAAAGTTTTCTGTTTAATGTAAATACTTTAATTTTTTTATATGATGTAGTCATATAATGTCTTGCTAATGCAGTTTCATACAGTACAGGATGTTATGAGTTAAAGAATATTTCACAAAATGCATAAGGAATATATTAATTACTTGTGTTTCAATTGTTATTTTAGATATTTCGAGCCGTTCAGAAGTCTAGTATGGAATTACTACGTGTCATAGAAAAATATCAAGATAGGATATGTGGTGAGTAATTGTCTTTTTTGTAATAATATTGCTTTTTGTTATTCTTCTTTTCTTCTTTGCCCACATATTCCTGGGAGGGTCGTAGGAGCAGAGTCCTCAAATATGCCTTCCAGTGGGGGTCCTGTCAGAAGTAACTGTCTCCAGTTGATCCGGCTGGATCCTCAAGCGACACCAGCTGAGCTCATGGATGTTATCTGACCATCTTGCTCAGAGTCAAACCCTGGGTCTCTTGCCAGCTGGTTTTACCAATAAATTATATCCAGCAATTCTTTTCTGAGACATTTTAACCACATGTCTATAGTGTCAAAGCTGTGATCTCTCAATTTGCAGAAGTAGTAACACTCTAATCTCCAAGCTACACACTCTATCAAGTAACATTACACCAAAAACCCTTTGGGGGAACTCCATATCAGCCGCTTGTATTCACAATGATGTTTGTTTTTAAGTAAATGTGGCAAGAGACTATTATAGGGTCAGAGAAGACTTTGCACTCTAGACGAATGTGTAGCAACCTCTCTAGTGCTTGTGCCAGGTCCACAGTAAAGTCCACCTTGTAATGGGGTAATGCTGCTGCCATGAAAAAAATGAACCCAGTATACTCTTTAAAGTGGTTGATGTTAGGAAAGGCATCCAGCCATAGAATCCATGCTTGCCTAATATGAAAGGTATAAATAAGCATGATGAGGTCACTCCGATCCGTCAGGTGACAACCTGTCCAACCCATGCCAGCATGGCCAGTGGACGGAAAATCGATGAAGATGATGATTATGAACAGGACATAAAGAATATTTCTAATCGTTATTTCCACTTACAGCAGAGTATAAAACATGGTGAACATCATATTACTATTGCTAAACAAAGGGTTTTGAGGACTCTTCAGTTGTGTCAAGGGCATGACAACCTCCCTAGTGCTGGTGCTATGATGAAAATACCCAATATACTTTGCAAAGTGTAGGAACATATGTGAGCAAGAAGCAACCCCCAGCCTGTCTGTGAGAGCAGTGGCCCTGATTGAGTGCTGACTTAATTTGTGATGACCCGTTCAACCTATGCTAGCATGGTAAAACATGTTAAATAATCATGATAATGATTGGAAAATGCTCATGAAAGTGACTGGAATGATGGGAATAAAGCCAAGGATACATGTGACAACAAATGGAATGAAATGGTTGGGTCATGTGTTGAGGAAGGATGAAAATGACTGGGTGAGAGGAATAATAGGAATAAAATTATGATGGAAAGTTTTTAGATAAATCATAAAAAAAAGCAGTCCACCCTATAAAGTAGTAATGTTGGTGCCACAATAAAAAGCCCCAGGCCATACTGTAAAATGGCAGTGCTGGTGCCACAATAAAAAGCACCTAGCCCACTCTGTATGATAGTAGTGGTGGTGCCATGATAAAATGCACCCAATATATGTGGTTAGCATTAGGAAGGGCATCCAGCTATAGAAATTGTTCCAAAATGGAATATATAAGTATGATGGGGTCATCTGATCTGCCAGATTTTAAAACGTGACAAACTATCTAACTCAGGCCAATATAGAAAGTAGGCATAAAATGGTGATGTGATGGTATGGTATGTTTCTGTAAATCTTGATGGAGTCATAGAGGTACTGTAGTGGCATACAGCATTGTGGGGGCATTTTTAGTCTGGTGGAGCCTATCCCTCTCTAGGTCTAAACACAGCAGATTTCTTCCAGAGAAGGATAGAATTTGAGAAAGGACGAAAAGCAAAGTTAACCATGACGGGATTTAAACTCAGAGAGCAGAAAGCCGGAACGAATACCACAAAGCATTCTTAACGACTCTGCCAATTCACCACCTAAAATGATGATTAACACTTTAAACCTTTAGCATTTACATTATTCTATATTTACTATTGTATTTTCACAGTAAAGGCTTTATTTAACATAATTATCTCACATAATATCATATCTACGAAATTTTGAGAACAATACCTTAATGTAGGTATATGTGGCGAGTTATGGCTGGTTTGAACAGAAAGAGGTGAGAGTATTCTGGCCAGATATAGCCGGTTTAAATGCTAAAGGGTTAAACAGTTTTGTACCATAGACCTAGGGGTGATTTCAGGTAGTTTGGTATCAAAAGGGTTAGAATGCTAGTTGTTGTAAGCCATATAAAATGTCATCTCATTGATATTTGTCTTAATCAAGCTTCCATGTGTGGTCAGATGTTCCAGCTGTTGAAATAACTTTGAACTTGTTATTATTGATGTTACTTCAACCAAATGATGATTCATCACCAATGGACATAAAATAGATTTAACCACTGTTGTGGCTGTGGTGTGTGTGTATTGAGTGTTGTGGCTGTGTTGTGTGTGTATTGAGTGTTGTGGCTGTGTTGGGTGTTGTGGATGTGGTGTGTGTGTAGGGTGTTGTGGATGTGGTGTGTGTGTTGGGTGTTGTGGTGGTGTGAGTGTGTAGGGTATTGTGTCTGGTGTGTGTAGGGTGTTGTGGAGTATGTAGTGTTGTTGGGGAATACATAGTGGTGTTGTGTATGTAGTACTGTTGTGGTGTGCAGTATGTGGGCTGCTGGTCTTCCACAATACACTTTGCCCAGGCGCAAGCCTATCGTCAGTCATGAACGAGAGTGGTGGTGGTGGTGGGACGCTCGACATAACTTTATCATAGAATAAGTTACGGTTTCAGATCGGCTACTATTAAAATATCTAATCTGAGATGACCTACTAACCTGCAATGGTTATGAAGACCCAACGTGAGAACTGACAGTTGTTCAGTGTTTAAAATTAATTCTTATCAAGCTATAAACACATGTTTTTAGTTATTTACTATTATCTTATTAATGTTAATAATAGAAGTTATCTTTTTCTTCTCCCACTTATTCCTAGGAAGGTAGTGGCAGCAGAGTCACCAAGCACGCCTTTGAGTGGGTCCTGTCAGAAGCAACTGTCTCTAATTGATCTAGCTGGATCCCCAAGTGAGACTAGCCAAGCTCATGAATGTTATCCAGCTAGATTGCTCAGGGTCTACCCATGGGTCTCCTGCTAGTTGGGTTTTCCCCAAGAGATTCTGACCATATGTCCGTAGTATTTGGAGAAGTGGTGGCTCTACCTGGAACAATACTCTGATCTCAAAGCTACGCACTCTATACATGGTATAGAGGTTAACTATTTTAAACTGAAATAATCTGCATAATATAAATAATAGTTTCTGATTTAGGCACTAGGCAACAATTTTGGGGGAAGGGGAATATCTATTAAATTGACCCAGTGCATTACTGGTATTTTATTTTATCAACCCTGTAAGGATGAACAGTAAAGTTAACTTTGGTGGGATTTGAACTCTGAAAGTAAAGGGCATAAACTCTATGTTGCAAAGTATGTCTGATGCTCTGCTGATACTGCCAACTGACATAATGTTTTTGATAACAACCTTGGTTCTCTGATACAAAACTGGCAGTTTTAAATATAAGCCTTCTATAATAATTTTATGTATGAACCTTCTGTTAAGTTACTTTCCAAAACCCATTTTAATCATTTTGATACCAAAACCATCCTTGATTCTATGAGAACAAAGCTATTTATTTTAGATAAATATAAACACTTTAAAATAAACAGCTTTGTTATCGAATCATGGACAGTTGAAACAGTATCCAGTCCAACTTGTCAGTTGGTCATTTTGGTGCCATAATAAAAAGCACCCAGTCCACCCTGTAAATGTGGTTGGCGTTAGGAAGGGCACCCTGCTGTAGAAACCAAGCCAAAAACAGTTCTGTATAAGCAAGACACAGTCACTTGATCTGACTAGTCTCACAACATCAGGACAACTCATCTAACCCATGCTATCGGGGGAAATGGATGTTAAACAATGATGATGATTTCTTAAGCTATCCATTGTTTACTCTAATTAAAAATTATTAGTAACAGTGAGCTACCGAGTAAGGATTCACATCATATTTATTGATAGGTTTCTATAGATATGTATGTATAGTTCAGAGGGAGTTATAGGGGTACCATATTGACATACAGCATTTCTAGGGCATTTTTTCACCTGGCAGAACCCATCTCCAGGTCTGAATATAGCAGATTTTCTTCCATAGAAGGATAGAGAGTGAGTGAAAAAATTGCAGTGAGAAAGAGATATAGAGAATATATCTTTCTCACCATTCCAACCCAGTACTAATCTGGTACTTTTTTTATCGACCTTGAATAAATGAAAGGCAAAGTTGACCCTGGCAGGATTTGAACTCAGAGAGCAGAGAGCCAAAACGAATATCGCAGCAAAGAATTCTATCTGACGTCCTAATGACTCTGCCAATTCACCGTCTCCATAGATATAAAAATATCAAAAAATTTAATGCATTTTTTTACCCCTATTTTATTTTCTCTTTGTAGCATTATCTCAGGAGGAAAATGCTGCTGGTCGTTTCCTTAAATCACAGAGTTCTGTTGACAAGACAAGAGCTGGCAAGATGATGGCAGCTGTTGGTAAATCGCAAAGTTTTGCTGCACAGCAAAGGTTAATGTCTACTATAACTATTTAGATTTTATTCTAAGGAATTAACTCATTTCTTTTCTAGAAACAATATGAAATAGAAAGAATCTCCTTTGGTTCTTTCAAATACTTGACAACTTCTCTATTGTTGAGACCACAATAAAATGCACCTCGTACACTCTGTAAAGTGATTAGCGATTGAACGGAGACAATATAGTCTTACCGAGTATATGACACTCTAGTACTGGTGCCATAATAAAATACTTCCAGTACACTCTGTAAAGGGTTAGTGTTGGTGCCATGATTAAAATGTTCCCAGTACACACTGTAAAAAGTTAGTGTTGGTGCTACAATAAAAAGAATCCACTTCACTCTGTCAAGTAGTTGGCGATTAAATGGAGACAATATAGGGTAGAGAAGTTTCTACAATCTTACTGAATACATGACAATCTCTCTTGTGCTAATGTTATAATAAAATGCTCCCAGTATACTCTGTAAAGTGTTATTACTAGTACCTCAATAAAAAGTACCCAGTACACTCTGTAAAAGGTAGTGCTGATACCATGATAAAATGTACCTGGTACATTCTGTATGGTGGTTGGCATTAGGAAAGGCATATGGAACATATGAGCAAGGCATAGCACACTAGAAAATGGACTTAAAATGATGATGATGATGACAGGAAATTCTGCAGCCAGGAACAACTGTTCCTCTTCACATCTCCCTTGCTACACCTCTGGTACGATGTTGTTGTTGCTTCTCCTTTGGTTCCCATAAATGTTTGAACACCGGAACTGCCTCCTTGTGAAATTCACATACATGTGACTGAGCATTTCACAAACAAGTGTGCCCATAACATAGTTCTCAGGGAGATTCTTTAACTTTTCCATAAAAATAAAAAAATTCCTGCTTAAACTTATATTTTACAATTTGTTATTTCAAGAATATTTACCAATTTTCTGTGCCATTTTGTACAGGTTGGCTCTACGAGTTCCCCTTGTGCGGCTATATCAAGAAGTAGAAACCTTTCGTTATCGAGCCATTTCTGACACACTGATGACGATCAATCGAATGGAGGGAGCTCGTACTGAGTATCGAGGTGCATTACTATGGATGAAAGCGGTATCTGAAGAGTTAGACCCAGACACTTATAAACAGCTGGAGAAGTTTAGAAAAGTAAGTATCTTTAACACTTCTAATTTGATTGACCACACACATCACCATCATCATCATCATCACCACCGTTTAATGTCCATTTTCCATGCTAGCATGGGTTAGACGAGTTGTCCCGTTGTGAGATGAGCCAGGTTAGATGACCCTGTGTTGTTCACACTGGGCTTGGTTTCTACGGTTGGATGCTCTTCCTAATGCCAACCGCATTTACAGCATGGACTGGATGCTTTTTGTAGTGATACCTACACAATCACTTTACAGTGTGGACTGGGTTATTTTTTGTTGTGACACACAACCACTTTACAGTGTGAGCTGTGTGCTTTTTGTTGTGTCACCTACATAACAAAAAGCGTCCAGATAACCGATAAACTACAAAACCACATTTTCTGGTGACATAATTAATTAAAAGATAAATATTGCTACACATTTTATTTTCTGCTTCCATTTATTACAATATATTTTCAGGTTCAAGCTCAAGTTAGGAAAACTAAAGCTCGGTTTGATAAACTGAAATTAGACGTAATGCAGAAAATTGATTTGCTTGCTGCTAGTCGATGTAATATGTTCTCTCATGTACTTGCCAATTACCAGTCTACATTGCTCCATTTTTGGGAGAAAACATCTCGAACTATGACTGCTGTGTCAGAAAGTTTCAAAGGTTACCAATACTATGAGTTCAATATGTTAAAGGTGAGTGAACATAACATATAACCTTGTTTAATCCTTTTGTAAATATATTTCTAATGAAAGTCTGTGGCTAACACACAATTTTTTAAATACTGAAGAATTTGGATGTAAAAATAACTTTCTCATTATTAAGATGGCATTTGGAACATAATTTAAAAAAGGTTCTTAGATAAAATTATGATAGGTTTTCAGATAAATTTTTTCATTACCATATTTATCACAAAATACACTGCTTATGATTTTTAAATAATTGTAAATATAATCAAGATTTGGAGAGATTTTGTAATATAACTAACTTTCTCATTATCAACCTAGTGTTTGGAGCATAATTTAACAAAGGTTCTTTACATAAAATTATGTTGGAAGGTTTTTAGATAAATATACGCTTTAACTCTTTTGTTACCATATTTCTAATGAAATACATTTACTATGATTTCCAAATAATTTTGAAAACAATTTAGAATTGGAAGAGATTTAGTAATATAACTTTATTATTTATTAAGCTGGTGTTTGGAACATAAATTTAATCCTTTCTTTACTATATTTTTAATGAAATATGCTACCTATGATGTTTCAATAATTTTTTTAAATAAGGAAGAATCTGGATCTATTTAGAAAAATTAATTTCTCATTATTAAGCTGGCGTTTGGAATGTAATTTAAGAAAGATTCTTATGAGAGGGTGCTGGAAAGTTCCTGGCTTTAGATAAAAGAAAATACAGGAAGATAAGTTATCATTTTATCTAACATATTCCCTTCTCAGATTCACATACTCGTTGCAGCGAACTTTCAGTTTTTTCTAAGCCCTATAAAAAGAATTCAGAAGGTTGGACTTCAAACCACATCATCATCATCATCATCATCTTCGTTTCACGTCCATCTTCCACATTAGCATGGGTTAGATGGGAGTTGTCCCACTTGAAGCAAGGTTGGTCGGATGACCATGTCTCGCTCATATAGGACTATCTGGCAGGTTTTCTATGGCTGGATGCCCTTCCTAACACCAACCACATTTACAGTGTGGAACTGGGAACTTTTTACCGCGTTACCTACACGGCCACATGACAGTGTGGACTGTGTGTTTTTTTAGTCGTGACACCTACACGATTTCGATCTCGATCTCATTAGCGAGCAGCAATCAGCCAGGAACTTTTCAGCACCGCCCTCGTACATAAGCAAGTTTTCAGATAAATATAAACACTTTACCTCTTTTGTTAATATATTTCAAATGAAATACACTGCCTATGATTTCCAAATCATTTTGAAAATAATCCAGAATCATAAGGGATTTAGATAAATTTATTAATCTGGTGTTTGGAACATAAATTAACAGTTCTGATATAAAATATGATTGCAGGTTTTCAGATAAATATAAACACTTTAATCATTTTGTTACCATATTTTTAATGAAATACATTGCCTATTATGTTTCACTATGTTTTTAAATAATGAAAAATTTACAATGATTCAGTAATATAACTTTCTCATTATTTAGCTGGTGATTGAAACATAACTTAATAAAAGGTCTTTACATAAAGTTATGATTAGAAGCTTTTAGATAAATATAAATACTTTACCTCTTTTGTTATCATATTTCTAATGAATACATTGGCTATTACTTCCAAATTATTTTGTAAATAATCCAGAATTAGGAGGGATTTTGTAACATAACTTGCTTATTTATTAAGCTGGTGTTTTGAACACAACAGTGGTTCTTACATAAAACATGATGGAAGGGTTTTAGATAAATATGAAAACTTTAACCTTTTCATTACCTTATTTTTAATGAAATACACTGCTTATATTTTTTAAATAATTAATATAATGAAGGATTTGAGTGATTTAGTAACATAACTAACTTTCTCATCCACCAAATCATTCTCATGTCCATTCTTCCCTCACTTATTTATCAGTAAAAAAAAAAGAAACATATTTTCAAAAAGCATGTCTGTAGCCTTAGACAACATAACCATCACATCTATTCTTATAGTTAATTAGAAACTAACCTACTCCCGTCTTTCAATTAACCCCCCCCCCCTCCTCTTATTAAATTTTGCTATCTAAATCCAGCGAAATTATATTTTAAATGGTATTCCTGCGACAATTAATTTTCTTTATGCATTAAAAAACATTATACATAACAGAAAAACGTACATTACTAGAAATCTTATACATTATAAAATAAACAGGATGGGTTGAGATCTCTATGTAAATTAACCTACTAATTCTGGTTTTTAAAAAAAGATCAACGGACACAACCTGGAAAAATTACCTCCCAATATTTGGGACCAGAGAGTATTTAATGTAACGTGCAAAATCAGTTTTACAATTACAATCATAATGAAAGGAACAAAATCATTAAATTTAGTGCTTAATTCTTGTAATTAACACTATCAAGGGGGACAACTCTGAAACTCAAATTAAAAATTGAATCGAGAACAAAATAGTTACAACTTCAGGCATGTTTCAATTTTTTTTAGACTTCCTCAGCAAAATAGTCTTACTCATACCACACATATGAATGACTCTGACAATATATATATACGTTTTGAGTGAAAAACATTAAGGAATTTGAAAACATAATTGATGAATATTTCATAGGAATGCCTTCTGCATGAAAAACATAGTTAAGTGGGAGGAACTAAAAAACTTAATATTCTAAATCACAACATTTTGATTGAAATTACACCTTAATGAAAAGAAAATAATATCATGTGATTGTTGTCTCCTTGTCTTAAAAAAAAGAAAATTGCCATATATATATATAAGCATCATCGTTTAACGTCCATTTTCCATGCTTGCATAGGTTAGATACAAGTTATGATATAGTCCACGTTATGATACAAGTTTGGCCAGTTGGCTGCACTTTATTCAAACAGAACTGTATTTTGGGAGCTGGGCGGGCCCATTATGATGGAAGTCAGGCCAGTTGGTCGCACTCATAGCAGACCATATATATATAGTGGAACCTCAGTATAAAATAAACAGGATGGGTTGAGATCTCTATGTAAATTAACCTACTAATTCTGGTTTTTAAAAAAAGATCAACGGACACAACCTGGAAAAATTACCCCCCAATATTTGGGACCAGAGAGTATTTATGAACAAATCAATTCACGAACAATTTTTCCCAACATGAAACATCTCAGTTCAGGAACGGTATCTTGAGTAATGAATACGCAAACCAGCAACAAGCTTGGAGTATCGGTGGGAAAGCATCATTTGCTGTATGGTTATTACTATGGTGATATCTATCTGCCTTTTTCACACACAGTCTTTCTGTCACTGTATTTCTCTCTCAACATTTTGTATGGGAAAAATAGTTTGGGTGATGAACAGCTTTCAGGAACGAATTAAGTTTGTGAACTGATGTTCCACTGTATATATATATATATATATTCGGTGTTTGTGTCAGGCAAAAGTACCACAGACGCTCTTTTCATTGTACGACAACTACAGGAGAAGTACCTAGCTAAAAGTAAACCCCTATACTTAGCTTTTGTCGACTTGGAGAAAGCCTTCGACAGAGTCCCCCGTTCCATTATCTGGTGAGCTCTTAGAAAACTAGGTGTTGATGAATGGCTTGTGAGAGCTATACAAGCCATGTATAAAGAAACAGTCAGCAAGGTTAGAATTAACAACGAATATAGTGAAGAGTTTAGCGTAAAAGTTGGTGTTCATCAGGGCTCCGTTCTTAGCCCCCTACTATTTATTATTGCCCTTCAGGCTATAACAGTGGAGTTCAAGACCGGCTGCCCATGGGAACTCCTATACGCAGATGATCTAACGCTCATAGCTGAATCAATGGCCGAACTAGAGAAGAAATTCCAAACATGGAAGCATGGCCTAGAATCAAAAGGCCTTAAAATTAACCTGTCTAAGACTAAAGTTCTAGTTTGTAGGAAGGAAAATAGGGCGCCGGTCCCATCCGGGAAATGGCCATGCTCAATGTGTAGGAAAGGAGTAGGCAGAAACTCCATTTTATGTCCCAAATGCAAAGTATGGGTGCATAAAAGATGTAGTGAGATCACAGGTAAGCTAACTAAGAACATAGATTTTATATGTGGCCGGTGCTCTGGTGCAATAAGTAGCAGCAAGTGCCCACAGAATACTAGCTCATTCAATTGCACAGATGGTTCTATAGAAATAGTGGACAGCTTCCGTTACCTGGGTGACAAAATCAGCAGTGGTGGAGGGTGCTCTGAAAGTACAGTAGCTAGAGTCAGAACTGGATGGAAAAAGTTCAGAGAGCTTATACCACTATTAGCCGCTAAAGGGTTCTCCCTAAAAATGAAAGGCAGGCTGTATGATACCTGCATACGAACAGCAATGTTGCATGGCAGTGAGACCTGGGCATTGTGTGCAGAGGATATACGCAGACTGGAGAGGAACGAAGCTTGCATGCTCCGCTGGATGTGTAATAGTAATATACGTGAACGGCAAAGCATAAACGAACTAAGGGAAAAATTAGAAATAAGAGGGATCAGATGTTGTTTACTCGAGAGAAGGCTACGTTGGTATGGTCACGTGATGCGCATGAAAGACGACAGCTGTATAAAAAAGTGCAGGGCTATAAAAATAGACGGTAGCCACGGAGTAGGCAGACCCAGAAAAACCTGGGACGACTTGATAAATTCCGACCTCACACACTTACACCTCTCCAAGACAATGTCACTGGACCGAGATCTTTGGCGCTCCACAATAATAGAGAAGACCCGCCTTACCTAAGTACAAAGTGAAACCTACTACAGTCAGTAGGCACCTCTAACAAAATACACCCCCATCCCACTACCCCCACCCCATCCACACCACCCCTTTCAATGTAAAGTTATGTTGGTACCACAACATCCAGCCCGAAACAAATGAGGTCGTGTAGGTGTCACGACAAAAAAACACATAGTCCACGCTGTAATGTGGCCGTGTAGGTAACACGGTAAAAACCTCCCAGTTCCACACTGTAAATGTGGTTGGTGTTAGGAAGGGCATCCAGCCATAGAAAACCCGCCAGACAGTCCTATGCGAGCAAGACAACCACTCTTGCCTCAAATGGGAAAACTCCCGTCCAAACCCATGCAAGCGCGGAATATGGACGTTAAACAATGATGATGATGATGATGATGATGATGATATATATATAAACATTGTTGCATTTCTTTCTTCTTTACTTATCGCTTCTACGTACCAACACAAACCTTTCTCAGTCATCTTTACGTTTCATCCATCTGTCACCCATCTCATCTCACAACTTACCTTTCCAAGGCTTGCTGAACACAAGCCAAAACCGCTTGGTCAGGATTTTACCTATCTCTATACACATTCTGCATGTTCCCATGCATTTAGTAACTCCCATGATTAATGGTCTCCCCAATTTCAACACTGCAAACTCTCTCTATATCATCATCATCATCATCATCATCAGGTTTAGCGTCCGTGTTCCACGCTTGCATGGGTTTGGACGGGGGTTTTCCCACTTGAGGCAAGAGTGGTTGTCTTGCTCGCATAGGACTGTCTGGCGGGTTTTCTACAGTTGGATGCCCTTCCTAACACCAACCACATTTACAGTGTGGGGCTGGGAGGTTTTTACCGTGTTGCCTACACGGCCACATTACAGTGTGGACTGTCTGGCGGGTTTTCTACAGCTGGATGCCCTTCCTAACACCAACCACATTTACAGTGTGGGGCTGGGAGGTTTTTACCGTGTTGCCTACACGGCCACATTTACAGCGTGGACTGTGTGTTTTTTTGTCGTGACACCTACACGATTTCATTTGTTTCGGCCTGGATGTTGTGGGACCAACATAACTGTACATTGAAAGGGGCGGTGTGGATGGGGTGGAGGTGGTGGGACGGGGGGGTGTTTTGATAGAGATGCCTACTGACTGTAGTAGGTTTTTACTTTGTATTTAGGTAAGGCGGGTCTTCTCTATTACTGAGTACCGCCAAAGGTCTCGGTCCAGTGACATTGTCTTGGAGAGGTGTAAGCGTGTGAGGTCGGAATTTATCAGCTCGTCCCATGTTTTTCTGGGTCTGCCTACTCCGTGGCTACCGTCTATCTTTATTGCCCTGCACTTTGTTATACAGCTGTCGTCTTTCATGCGCATCACGTGACCGTACCAACGTATATATATATATATATACATACATACATACATATCTATATGAGGGTAGATAAGGTTTTGTTTATGTATATACAGAATGAATGCTTAAACAAGAAAGCTGCTTGCCAGAGAATTTGAGCGACGGTATCCTTTGACTTGTACAGCATAAATATCTAAGTGGAGGAATATGGTATATAGGTCCAGAATAATAGACACAGAAACATATGTTAAAGCCAATAAAATCCTACTCTCCTTTTTCCTTGAAGTCTATATTTTTCTTGGTGCAATACTTGCTTGTATTATATATATATAGGGACGGTGGATTGGCAGTATCGGTAGAGGGTCAGACACCATGCTTTGCAGCATAGAGTTACGTCCCTTGCCATTCTGAGTTCAAATCCTGCCGAGGTTAACTTTGCCTTTCATCCTTACGGGGTCGATAAAATAAAGTACCAGCAATGTACTGGGTAGTTGCTTGCCTTGTGCCAAAAGTAGAAACAATTATATATATATATATATATATATATATATACACACACACACACACACACACACACACAGCGAGAGGGTGTGGAGAAAGAGTTTTGAAGCAGTTTTCCAAAGCGTTACAATAATGATTTCAAATTATTAAAAGGCCCAAACAATGCATAAAAAGAATTAAAACATAGTGTTTTATTAAGAGTTTTTGGTCTAAAGAGACCATCATCAGTAAATAAAAAGTTGTTTAATAGAGCATAGATATTTCTGTTCCTCTTTTAAGTGTAACATTTCAGAAATTGAAAGGTGAAGACCATAAATATTACGGAAAAGCTTTGATTAACAGTTGAACAAGCCTTTTAGAATGACTTCAACAAACGTTCATGTTTTGTCAAACTTCAACTGTTAACCAAAACAAAGCAGATGATCGTCTTTACTGATGATGGTCTCTTCAAACTGAAAAATTTGAGTAAATCACTGTTTTAATTCTTTTTATGCATTGTTTGGGCTTTTTAATTAATTGAAATCAATATATATATATCAGCCAGCCTGCTAATATGCAAATCAGGCTGATCAGTCACTGTGTATTTTTGAAAATAGCATATATTTTCACTAGCTCTGACAGTTTGGCAGGTGAACAGTGTGCTGTACTGATGAAGGGTGATACCCAGAAACATTAGTGTCTGCAGTTCTGTTCGCATGCCAACATAGGAGCAAGAATGAAGGGTTCATTCTATTGACATGGCTATAAAATTGAGGCTTGTTTGCATAATTGCAAACGAATCGAATGTTGTTATTAATATTCGAAAAACTCAGATTACATTTAATATATATATAACATATATAACACAAGCCAAAACAGCTTGGCACCACAATGGCAATTTTACACATCTCTATACCCACTCTACATCTTCCCATGTATCGGGTACTCACATGATTAGTGGTCTCCTTGGTCTCAGACTGCAGATTCTCTCTATCTATCTATATCCACCCTGATGGCTCTAAACCCATCATCCTCTGCATTTCCTTGTTTGTCTTCCATTTTTTCCAGCCTTCTCTGCTGTTTTATGTCCATATCTTGAAATTACATTGAATTAATATGGAAGTAGTAAATTATAATTTTAACATTTAATCTGGATGGCTTCCTACCTCCCTCCATCCTCTTCTCATCCACCATATGGCTGAGAGGACTTCACAGTTGCATCAAGGGCATGACAACCTTACTAATGCTGGTTCCATGTTAAAATGCTCCCAGTACACTATGTGGAGTACAGGAACATATGTAACTGAGATGCAGTCCCAGCTCATCGATATGTCAGTGGCTCTGAATAAGTACTAAAATGTTCTGTGATAGTTCGTCCAACCCTTGCTAGCACGGAAATGGACGTTAAATGATGATTATGATGATGACTTTGGTTTAAATATATTGGTCTATTTTATTTCAGGAACTTTCAGAACCTTCCAAAAAATTATGTAGGGACACTAAGAAAACTTGTGAGCAACCAGAACGAGATACAGATATGAATGAAGATTCTCAACCACAAAAGTAAGTTACTCTTCCTTTAACCCTTTCATTGCCATATTTCTAATGAAAGACTGTCTACGATTTTCAGATATTTAAAAACAAATAATCAAGAATTTCAAGGGATTTAGTAAAACAACAAACTCTTCCATTATTACACTGGTGTTTGAAGCATAACCTAACAAAGATTCTTAAATAAAATTATCATGGAAAGTTTTTAGATAGATATAAACTCTTAAAAATAAACAGCTTTATATCATAGAGCTAGAAGTGGTTTAGTAATAAATGGGTTAACCCTTATTGATAAAAGTCACTGCTTATGATTTTCAAATAATTTCAATAATAATGAAGAATTTGGTGGGATTTAGTAATATAACAGACTTTTCTATTATTAAGCTGCTGTTTGGAGCATAACTTAACAAAGGTTTTTACATGAAACTTTTGATAGATATAAACACTTTAAAATAAACAGCTTAATATCATAGAGTCTGCTATGGTTTAAGTGGTATGAAAAGGGTTAGTGTCTTATATTTTGGTCTTAATTTTTTTTAAGTATTTTGTATTGATTACTCATGCCAAATAAGTGTAATACAGTTGATTTGTCATTACAGTTGTAAATAGTTCTTTATTAACCAAACATTGCAGATGAAGACAATAATAATATTTTTAATAAAATCTTTCTTTAAAAATTCAGTTTTCATTTTTTTAAAATCTTTATATATATATATATATATATATATATATAATTGTTTAATTGGTGGAGCAGTGCCCATGACCCTTTTCAGGGCCTCCAATACTAGTGGGGTGAGAAAGAGAGGAAGGAATGTATTCTTAAACCAGGCACTTAGTGCAGATCTTTGCAACAAAGTGATTCCCTCTAAAGGCACCCAAGGACCAATTGGTGATGTTAAAACTGAACGACAGAATAAGTCTACCATCTCAGAAGGCCACAGCATGATTTGATCTCAGAAAACAAATGGCCAGAGTGTACACCACAAGACATTTTGTATGGCACTTGCTCAAATTCTGCTGAACCTCCACCCCAGTCTGTTACTTTATTTTATCAACCTTAAAAATATGAAAAGCAAAGGATTTAAACACAGTGCTGACACTTAAAATAAAGGCATATTGTGCAGTATTCTAAACCACCACCTGGACTAATACTTTGCATTTTGTCTATTCTGGGTTGATAAAATAAAGTTAAACTCTGAGCACAGAGCTTGAACAAAGTCATTTTGTCCATTGCTCTCATGACTTTGACAATTTACTACCTATATTGAACATATTCTCTTTCTGCTGCTGCTGTCTCCAATTATTGATTGATTTTTTTTCATAAATAATCGATATATGTTGAAACAGTTTATGAAATAGTCAAATAGATCTCACTACTAACCACTACTACTACCACCACAACCACTGTCATCAGTGCCATGATGACTACTAGTACTACTACTACAATTTATTATGACTCCTACTACTACCACCACCACCATTAAAATGACAATTACTATGTCTACTACTATTACTACTACTACCACCACTATTACTACATTTTATATTGTAAAAACTTAATAACCTCATGTGTGTGTGTGAATCTAAGTATGTATAATAATAATGAAATTATTGTGTAAAGTGCTCAGGTGCACCACAACTCGTCAATATAGTACATAGAATAATACACAAATGTCAGGGAAGTACATGTGTGTATGTGTTAGCTGTAGTGTTGGTGGATCTCGGGAAGCATGGAGGCTTTAAAGGATGCAGTGTCTCGACAGCTAACAACTGATGCAGGTAGTTTGTTCCATGCTTCAGCAACTCTGAGCGTGAAAAAATGTTTCCGAAAGTCATGGGAACTGTGCTGTTTTCTTACTTTGTGGGCATGTCCACGTGTGTTAGACACATGGAAATCAAAAAGGTACTCGGGGTTGTTGTTGGCAACATGGTTAACAATTTTGTGGGTGTTTACCAAGTCAGTTGCCAGGCGTCGGAGCTTCAATGAATCCATGCCCAGGGAAGCAAGGCGCTCAGAGTATGGTAGATGCCTGATGGAGGGTATTCGCTTGGTTGCACGTCTCTGAACAGTTTCCAGGCGGTCAATGTCCTGAGCAAGATAGGGGTTCAAGACTGGTGATGCAAATTCTAAGTGTGGTCGCACCATAGCTGTATACAGCCTTAAATAGATATCTGGAGAGCGGCTGACAAAGGTCTTGCTGAGTGATGCTAAGACACCCTCGGCCTTCTTGACAATTTTAGAGACGTGCCTCGTCCAACGCAAATCGCTGCTGACCGTAATGCCCAGGTCACATTCACAGGAAGACTTCTTGATATTAGTGCTGTGGAGGGAGTATGTGGACGCTGGGTTTTTACTCCCAAAATGCATGGTGGTGCACTTGTCCACAGCTAGCTTGAGTTGCCAGTCTGAGATCCATTGTTGCATTGTGTCCAGGTCAGACTGCAAGCAAGATCTATAGTGTTCAGGATCTGTCCTTTTTATCTCAAGGTACAGCTTGATGTCATCTGCGTACTTTAGTACTGTGGCATTCCTTAAGTTGGCATCTATGTCATTAATATATGCCACAAACAAAAGGGGGCCAAGAACAGATCCCTGTGGTACACCAGATGACATCTCATATGGTGAGGAATGCTGTCCCAGAACCGTGACTACCTCTCTTCGCCTGAGAATGAAGGACTTCAACCAGTTAAAAAGATCATCATGTGTATGCATATATGTGAGCGTGTGTGTTTGCATGTATACACGTGTGTCTGTGTGTCGCTTCCAAGTTGTATACAACATTATTATTAGTATTAAATTATTATTATTTAATTATTATTTTATCATTATTATTATTATTATTATTATTATTTGAATATTTTCAAGATCAATTGAATCTAGTCTGCGTGACCTTATTGGTGATCTATCTGATTGGGAAGATCAATCAGATAACAAATCAAACAGGTATTGTTTTTATCTGTTGTGGTTCTTGTTTTCTCCCTGTTCTAATGCTGCTGCTTTTCTACCCAATCACTGCCATATTTACCCTGTATGGGGTAGGAGCAAGTGGGTGGGAATCCGTTGGTTCTGTTATCCTTATAGTGTCCCACTTCTTAGATCTTGTATTAAACTCTTCACTCATTCTTTCCTTCCTAAAACAACAACTGCAAGCCCTTGAATTTATATCTCCGCTTGAGTTTTTCTTACGTGTGTGTGTGTGTGTGTGTTTGACCTCTGTCGGTTCTGACGATGAGTGTTCCACTTGTTCGATCAATGGGACAACCTACTCAGGAAATTAATATCAAGTGGCTGAGCATGCCATTAGCACCTGCATCCTTTAATGTAATTCCCAGATGAGATTCAGTGTGATATAGTGTGTGGCAAGGCTGACCCTTTAAATTACAGGTATAGCCAATCTTGTACTATAGGGCAAGTGGCTGAGCAGTCCACAGACACATATATACCTTTAACAGAGTCTTCAGAGATTCAGCATGACACTGTGTGTGACTATGCTGGTCCTTTAAATTACAAGTACACCTCATACTTTCCAGAGTGGACTGGAAGATTGTAAAATAAAGTATCTTGCTCAAGGCCACAACATGCCGCCTACACTGGTAAGCAAACTTATGACCTTACCATTTTGAGCCAAGCACTAACCACTGAGCTATGTGCCTTCACATTTCACAATTTTCTACAATGATGTAGATTGTATCATAGGACCACAACTCCTGATGGAATTGTAGGGTGCACTCTTGTAACATACAATGCACCCGTCTTCTCCATCTGTTGCAATTGCATGCCAGATCTTGGAGCTCTATTAAGGATTTCCTTATCCACTCTTTAATGTTGTTTTTCCATCATTTTCTTTATCTTCCTCTCTTCCTCACCCCTCCACAGTTCCTTGTAGGATGGTCTTTGCAAGGCCACTGGATCATCATAACACTGAAACATCAATCTATTATATATGATCTCTCTCTCTCTCTATCTATCTATATATATATAGAAAGTAATGATGCTCTGACATAGTGTGACTGGGGCATGACTGGAGTTGTGTATAGAATCATATACGAAAATGTTAATGTAAATAAACATTTTTGTAATCTCGCTATGAATTTTAGAAGCGGTAATTTATTCGCCACTATCTTAGCAACTGATGGCACCATTTCCAGTTCTTTTACTGTTGTTGCTTGGATACTAAGATAAAAATAAGCTAAAAGCATATAGTTTTTATGCTTATAAACATTGACTGACAAAGCTTATTTGCATACAGAGCAAAAGGTGGCAGGCTCTAATCAATGAGAGGTAGTAATGCTCTAGCATAACATGACTGGGGTTGTATATTGAATCATATACAAAGTGATCATGTAAATAAATATTTTTGGAGCTTCGTTATGAATTTTAGAAGTGGTGATTTAATCACCACTATCTTAGTCCCTCCCCCTCTCTATCTGTCTATCTTACTATATCTTTCACTCAAACACACTCACACACACTTGCTCAAACACACATACACATTTGCAACTAAATGCTTTTTAATCTTAATTGGGAAACCTATGCATGTTTTTCAATGGTGATATTTTCTATATCTTTGCAATATCAATTATATTATTTTATGTTTTTACTGGTTTCAGTCATTTGACTGCAGCCATTCTGGGGCACCACCTTGAAGGGATTTAGTTGATCCTATCATTAGTACTAATTTTCTTTCCAAACTTATACTTATTTTATCAATCCCCTTCTTTTTTTTTTTTATGGGATGCAGACATTTATACATCATCATCATCACCATACAATCTCCATTTTCCCTGTTAGCAGTGGTTCTCACAGATCAAGTCAGTACTTAATTGGGGGGTGTTCTGACCTTGCAGTCAGGTCAGTGGCCCGCATCTTGCTTACAGATGTTCTCATACACTACAGAGTGCACTGAGCACGTTTTATCATGGTACCAACTCTAGGAATGTTGTTATGTGTTTGACACAGCTGAAGAGTCCTTCTGATGTTTTTTTTTTTTTTAGGATTTGATGCCCTTCCTATCCTCAACTTCTTTACAGAGTGTACTGGGTGCATTTATCATGTAGATCACCAATGCTAGAGACTTCGAAAAGACACAGCTGAAAAGTCCTCTTGACTCTTTTTTAGTATGGTTTCTATAGCTGGATGCCCTTCCTGTCACTAACCATCTTACAAGGTGTACTGGGTACATATTTTGTGGCACCAGCACTGAAGAGGTTATCTTTTCGACCCTTTTTAACATACATGTATCTTCTCCATTAACCTGCCTGTAATCCCATTATATCTCTTGAGTATCCATAGATTATACTGTATACACCTTATAGAATTCCTGTCCACCCCTTTTCAACATTGAACAAGGCCACATCCCTGTTTCTACTAACCAGTACTTTAGTTTTTGCTAAGTTTATATTTTTTGGCTTTCAATTTTAAGTTTTTCGTCTATGCCTTGAATTTCACTTTAATCCTTTAGCATTCACATTACTCTATATTTATTATTGTATTTTTGTAGTAAAGACGTTATGTTACATAGTTATCTCTCATAATATCGAATCTACGAGATTTTCACGTTATTTATTTTGAGAACAATATCTTAACATAAGTATGAGCGGCTGGTTATGGCTGGTCTGAACAGAAAGAGGTGAGAGAATTCTGGCCGGATATGGCCAGTTTAAGGGTTAAACAACTCTTCCATAGATTCTGCTATACAGATTGTGTCATCATCACAAAAGAGTTCCCATGGAGTGTCAGTCTTAAACTCTTCTGTTATGGTCTGAAGAACAAAGTGAACTGAGCCCTGTTGGAACCCCCACCAACACTTCAAATTCATTGCCAAATAACACCTTACTAGTTGCAATTTTAGTTAACAATGTTTATAATGAGGAATTCAGCATGCAGGTGATAGTCCACCAGGGATAGTCATCAGCCCTCACCTATTTATTATTGACATCCAGGCCATAACAGAGGGCTGATGATCTAGTAGTCATCATAGCTGAATCTAGCAGCAGAATTAGAAAAGAAATTCCAAGTTTGGAACCAAAACCTCGAATTGAAAGGCCTTAAAGTCAACTTGGCATACTAGTAAGTTGAAAAGAAAATAGGACCTTATTTCCATCAGGGAAATGGCTGTGTTCAGTATGCAGTAAAGGTGCAGGGAGAAATTCAGTTCTATATACCAAATGTAAACTATAGGTACACAGGCAATGTAGCAGAATCTCAGGCACGCTAGCAAAGAATGTAGGCTTTGTATGTGGCTGATGCACAAATGCAGTAAGAGTTCCTTTCAAACAAACTATCAAATGTTCAAATGTTTCCCTAGAAGTAGTTTCAGCTTCTGTTACCTATGTGACCAAATTAGCAGTGGATGTGGATATTCTGAAAGTGTAGTAGCCAAAATGAGAACCTAGTGGGAAAAGCTCAGGGAGTTATTATCACTGCTGGCTGCATAAATGTGAAACTTGGGTTTTGTGTGCCGAGGACTTACAAAGATTGGAAAGAAACAAGGTAAGTATGCTCCAATGGATGTGTATTAGTAGTGTACATGAACACTGAAGCATCAATGAGATGAGAAAAAAAGTAGACATAAAAGCATTAGATGCTGTGTGAAGGGGAGGAAACTGCTGGTATGGACATATTGTGAATGACAACTGCATGAAGATGTGCAGAGCATTTGAAGTTGATGGAACTTATGAAAGAGGAAGACCTAGGAAAATTTGGGATGATGTGAAGGAGGCTGACCTCATGCAGCTACACACCAAGAAAGAGATGACATAGGATCAAGTTGATAATATGCCTTACTACAGAAGACATGTGCAAGCAGGGTGAAGTGAGTGTGAAGAAGACAAGTCTAATAACATTTAGGTCTTTAGTGTGCACCATTTAGGCAAGTCAGTATGCACATTTCTTCCTCGTACAGCTTACCTCACCTTCCCCCCCCCCCCCCCATCCCTTCCATCAGCTTAGTATTCTTTCACACTCATCGTTTATCGTCAGCATCACCACTATCACAATTATCATAAATAGCAGTAACGGCACCACCACCAACATTACTACCATCCATGCCATCATCACCACCACCACTACCATCATCATCATCATCATGCCATCAACATCTTCAGCATCACCACCACCACCATCAGAATCAAAACTACTATCATCACTACTACCATCCATACCATCAACATCAGCTGCACCACTACTGCCATCAGCAGCAGCACCACAACCACCATCATCACTACCATCCATGCCATCACCACCACCACCACCACCACTACCATCATCACTACCATCCATGCCACCACAACTGCCAACAACACTACTGCCACCATCATCAGCACCATCACCACCACCACCACCACCACTACCATCATCACTACCATCCATGCCACCACAACCGCCAACAACACTACTGCCACCATCATCAGCACCATCACCACCACTACCATCATCACTACCATCCATGCCACCACAACCGCCAACAACACTACTGCCACCATCATCAGCACCATCACCACCACCACCACCACCACTACCATCATCACTACCATCCATGCCACCACAACTGCCAACAACACTACTGCCACCATCATCAGCACCATCACCACCACCACCACCACCACTACCATCATCACTACCATCCATGCCACCACAACTGCCAACAACACTACTGCCACCATCATCAGCACCATCACCACCACCACCACCACCACTACCATCCATGCCACCACAACCGCCAACAACACTACTGCCACCATCATCAGCACCATCACCACCACCACCACCACCACCACTACCATCATCACTACCATCCATGCCACCACAACCGCCAACAACACTACTGCCACCATCATCATCAGCATCATCACCACCACCACCACCACTACCATCATCACTACCATCCATGCCACCACAACTGCCAACAACACTACTGCCACCATCATCAGCACCATCACCACCACCACCACCACCACTACCATCCATGCCACCACAACTGCCAACAACACTACTGCCACCATCATCAGCACCATCACCACCACCACCACCACCACCACTACCATCATCACTACCATCCATGCCACCACAACTGCCAACAACACTACTGCCACCATCATCAGCACCATCACCACCACCACCACCACCACTACCATCATCACTACCATCCATGCCACCACAACTGCCAACAACACTACTGCCACCATCATCAGCACCATCACCACCACCACCACCACCACCACTACCATCATCACTACCATCCATGCCACCACAACTGCCAACAACACTACTGCCACCATCATCAGCACCATCACCACCACCACCACCACCACCACTACCATCATCACTACCATCCATGCCACCACAACCGCCAACAACACTACTGCCACCATCATCAGCACCATCACCACCACCACCACTACCATCATCACTACCATCCATGCCACCACAACCGCCAACAACACTACTGCCACCATCATCAGCACCATCACCACCACCACCACCACCACCACTACCATCATCACTACCATCCATGCCACCACAACCGCCAACAACACTACTGCCACCATCATCATCAGCATCATCACCACCACCACCACCACTACCATCATCACTACCATCCATGCCACCACAACCGCCAACAACACTACTGCCACCATCATCAGCACCATCACCACCACCACCACCACTACCATCATCACTACCATCCATGCCACCACAACCACCAACACCACCACTGTCTTTTTAACAGCAGTTGTTTTTCTAGTCTGGAATGTACATAACAATAGATAACCTCTTCATCTCTCTCCCTCCTCTACTGAAGTACTAACCATGACCCCAGTCCACCTTGTATCACAGGATTGCCATCAATTCACTTTATCTGGGATAAAAGGTCCAGCTATTGTGTGTGCCCTACTTTATAGGGATTTCAGTATTGATGTTTTCACTGAACTATTAACACCTGTTGGTATAGCTGCTCTCATAGCTACATTAGTCACACCTGTTGGATTATTGACTATTGACCTGCCATCATACCTATAGTAGTCACACCTGCTGATTTACCTGTCATCATCATAAAAAGACAATCTATTTACCTTGAACACCTTAAGTATTTTGCTATCTTTACTGATGAACATCTCTAACTGGTTCTCTACTGTCAACTCTTCTCATGTGCACACACACACATGCGCATACACTCACACGCGCATGCACACACATTCGCATGCACGCATACACACACATGTGTGGACCATTGTTAGGTTAGACAATGAGTGTTCCAGTCGTTTGACAAATGGATCAACCTGTTCATGAAATTAACATACAAGTGGCTGAGCATTCCACAGACATGTGTACCCTTAATGTTGTTCTCAGGGAGACTCATCATTTCACATCTAATACCACTAAAATTAGGTTTTATACATAAAAGTCGTTCTAGATATATGAGAAAACCTCTGTTTTGTAGAGAGTTAGCCTTGATGAAACCTATTTTAGGAAGGTTATTTGAGGTTTTCTGCCCCTCCCCCTTTATTTAACACTTCTATGTTTACCTCCCTCTTATACGTTATAGGATAGTTTATATATATTATACTTTATAGGATAGTATAAGGTTGGACAAAGTTTTCACTGTTTTAAAAATCTTTATTAGGAAAATTTTACAAGTCAAAATAATCGCTATCATTTGTGATTTTTGTTTGGCATCGTTTAGGAAGGCACATGATTCCATCGCTGTAGAATTCTTCTGGCTATGATGCAAAGAATTCAGTCAGCCACTGATTTAACTGGTTTTCATTGGGAAAAGTCTTTGCTTTGCATTTTTCATTGAAAGAAAAAGGTGATAGACAGATCCTCCTAATCTAGTTCCAGCAGCTTCTCACGAGTCATCCTTGATGTTTGTGGCCAAGCATTATCATGATGGAATCGAACAGGACCATGGTGTAAGCACTCCTATGTGATTTGCATCACTAATCTGTGAAGTTGTTGGCAATAGACATCAGAGGTTATGCTGGTGTTGAGAATAGTTGAGAATAAATTGGAGATTTATATATAATCCTATGAGGCAGAAAAACAATCATCTACTTTTTTCTGCCTATTCTACAGTGATAGTTATGTATTGTGGTACTTTGTTTGGTAGCAAAACATTTTGAAATTACAAACTTACTACACACTTCATAGACTTTCCACTTTTTTTAATATATTTTTATTGTTGACTCTTTTCTGTTCAAATTATATTTTATATTGATGGAAGTAACTGAACATTTTAATATATCTTTCTTTAGTTTCATTAACTCCTTGCAATTTTATCAAATTCTAAGAGAAATTGACGATAAATCCAGCAGCATATGGCACAGCTTAAGTTTCTTCTTTCAGCTATTTTCCATTTCCAGATTGAATTTATAAAACTTTTGATTGATTTTATTTTGCATGTTTGCCAGTTGTAAGAATTTAAATTTCTAATGTCCTATAATGATTTAAGCAGAAAATATCTGAAAGTGGGTTTATTAATTCAAATGTTTATATTTTTTACTACTGGACAGTTTGTGAAAATTTGTAGCACTGGGGTAAAGATTTCAATTTTTAGTGTGATGCATTCATAGTATTTTATATTTTCGAGAGTGTTTTACAAATATTCTTTCATGTTTATAGTATCTTTACTACTGGACAGATTTTTGTGAAAATATACAGTTATATAGTAAGAACTAATGTGATGCAGTCATGGTACTGTTTTATACTTTCTAAAAATGTTTTGCTAATGAGATTTCCTATAGCACTTAACATTGAGTTAACATTATAAATACTAATGTTGTGATATTATTTTTACAGTAGGAACTTTATATCACAGCTAATATGAATGTTACAAAGAAATATAATTTTCAGAGTCTTTTTATATATATATATATTAAAGGTGAAAATTAATTGTGTCTGTAGGCAATATGCCGATATGAACACTTGATGCTCGTGGGGAGAGTATCAATGATAATAATAATATATAAGGGAACAAAGAATCAGTGTTGGATCATATACATATTTAATTACATATTACATATGTTTCACTGTCGATCAGCTCAAGGAACGATCGATTAATGATCAATCCTGACTCTGGAATCGGAAGCTGTAGATGCAAGTCTACATGTTAACACATATCTGAGGAGCTTCCAATTCCAGAGTCAGGATCAATCATTCCTTGAGCTGATCAACAGTGAAACATCATCATCATCCTCATCATCGTTTAACGTCTATCTTCCACACTAGCATGGGTTTAGACGGGAATTGTCCCACTTGAGGCAAGATTGGTTGTCTTGCTCATATAGGACTGTCTGGCAGGTTTTCTACGGCTGGATTCCCTTCCTAATACCAACCACGTTTACAGTGTGGACTGGGAGGTTTTCACCGTGTTATCTACACGGCCACATTACAATGTGGACTGTTTTTTTTTTTGTCGTGACACCTACACGACCTCATTTATTTAGGACTGGATGTTGTGGTACCAAAATAACTTTACAGCGAAAGGGGTGGTGTAGATGGGGGAGGGGGTAGGTGTAGTGGGATGGGGATGTATTTTTGGTTAAGAGGTGCCTACTGACTAGGTTTCGCTTTGTACTTAGGCAAGGCGGGTCTTCTGTATTACTGCATAGCGCCAAAGATCTCGGTCCAGTGACATTGTCTTGGAGAGGTGTAAGTGTGTAAGGTCGGAATTTATCAAATCGTCCTAGGTTTTTCTGGGTCTGCCTACTCCGTAGCTACCATCTATTTTGATCGGCCTGCACTTTTTTATACAGCTGTCGTCTTTCATGCGCATCACGTGACCATACCAACGTAGTCTTCTCTCGAGTAAACAGCATCTGATCCCTCTTATTCCTAATTTCTCACTTAGTTCATTTATGCTTTGCCATTCTTGTACACATTCTATTACACATCGAACGGAGCATGCAAGCTTCGTTCCTCTCCAGTCTGCGTAGATCCTCTGCACACAATGCCCATGTCTCACTGCCATGTAACACTGGTGTTTGTATGCAGGCATCATACAGTCTGCCTTTCATTTTTAGAGAGAAACCTTTAGCAGCCAATAGTGGTATAAGCTCTCTGAACTTTTTCCATCCAGTTCTTACTCTAGCTACTGTACTTTCAGAGCACCCTCCACCACTGCTGATTTTGTCACCCAGGTAACGGAAGCTGTCCACTATTTCTATAGAACCATCTGGGCAATGGAAGGAGCTAGTATCCTGTGGGCACTTGCTACTACTTATTGTACCTGAGCACCGGCCACATATAAAAATCTATGTTCTTAGTTAGTTTACCTGTGATCCCACTACATATTTTATGCACCCATACTTTGCATTTGGGACATAAAATGGGAGTTTCTGCCTACTCCTTTCCTACACACTGAGCATGGCCATTTCCCAGAGGGGACCAGTGCCCTATTTTCCTTCCTACATACTAGAACTTTAGTCTTAGACAAGTTAATTTTAAGGCCTTTTGATTCTAGGCCATGCTTCCATGTTTGGAATTTCTTCTCTAGTTCAGCCATTGATTCAGCTATGAGCGTTAGATCATCTGCGTATAGAAGTTCCCATGGGCAGCCGGTCTTGAACTCCTCTGTTATAGCCTGAAGGGCAATAATAAATAGTAGGAGGCTAAGGACAGAGCCCTGATGAACACCAACTTTTACGCTAAACTCTTCACTATATTCATTGCTGGCTGTTTCTTTATACATGGCTTGTATAGCTCTCACAAGCCATTCATCAACACCTAGTTTTCTGAGAGCCCACCAGATAATGGAGCGGGGGACTCAGTCAAATGCTTTTTCCAAGTCAACAAAAGCTAAGTATAGGGGTTTACTTTTATCTAGGTACTTCTCTTGTAGTTGTCGTACAAGGAAAAGAGCATCTGTAGTACTTTTACCTGACACAAACCCAAACTGCATTTCATCTAGCTCAATTCGCTCTCTGATTAGTTGCGCTATAACTTTTTCTGTGACCTTCATGACCTAGTCAATTAATTTAACGCCTCTATAGTTTCCCCTATCTAGGGCATCTCCTTTACTCTTGTAGCAGTTAATGATGATGCTGCTACGCCAGTCTTTTGGTATGACCCCATTCTGTATGACTTGGTTTACTATCCGGGTGACCATAGTGTGTCCCACCATTCCAGATGCTTTCAGCATTTCAGCAACTGTCTCTGAAGGCCCAGCCGCCTTGCCTGTCTTCATATCTTTGATTGCCTTACTTATTATACTACCTTCAACTTGCACTGCTGGTCCCTCTATTGGATCGATGTGGAGCAGACTGTCTTTGTCCCATTTATTCTTCTCATTTAGTAGCCTCTCGTAGTGACACTTCCAAGCTACCTTCTTATCAGCATTAGTGATGGCAAGTACACCATCATCATTACGGACACACTTCTCCCCGACAATATCACATGTAATATGTAATTAAATATTTATATGATGCAACACTGATTCTTTGTTCCCTTATATATTATTATTATATATACAATGTTTATTTAAATTTAAATTTGTCTTTAAATGTTATTTCATATTTCAGGTATGACATAGAGCTAGGTTAAATCTTGGCTGTTTAACGCATCGTTGAGGCACCCAGGTAACCACTCAAAAGTCTGCTGTCTGCCATCAATTAATATGCATGACAATTATTTATTTCATTACATACGACAGTTTGGCTTCAGATTGCAGTTAGATTTCATTCTACAGTAGTACCTGTGATGTTATTGTAAGGAAAAGAAAGAAAAAAAAGTGGATTTTTTTTTTCCTTCATTTTTTTCTAACTTTAACAGTGTGGTTACCATAATTCACGTTTGAAATAAAAATGAGTTATATAACCATTATTATCATCATCATCATACTAAATAAACAGCAAGTTTTGTATAGTCTTACATAATTTCCCTTTAGCTTCAACTATCATCATCATCATATGTCCACTTATTATTTGTTCTATTTCAAATCCTATTGAAGTCTACTTGGTTTTCTATCCTTCCTGGATCAATAAATAAAGTAACAGTCCTTCTCCTAAATTATTATTATTATTGGCAGTATTGGAAAACATACTTTGCAGCAGAGTTACGACTCTTTACATTCTGGGTTCAAATCCTGTCGAGGTTAGCTTAGCCTTTCATCCTTATGTAGTTGATAAAATAAAGCACCAGTAATGTACTGGGGTTAATCTAATCGACTTTACCTTTTCGCCAAATTGCTGGCCTTGTGCCTATAGTAGAAATCATTATTGCTATTATTATTGGCAGTATCAGTAGAGGGTTGGACGCCATGCTTTGCAGCATAGAGTTATGGCTCTTTACGTTCTGAGTTCAAATCCCGCCAAAGTTAACTTTGCCTTTCATCCTTACGGGGTTGATAAAATAAAGTACCAGTAATGCACTGGGGTAATTGCTGGCCTTGTGCCAAAATTAGAAACAATTATTATTATTATTGGCAGTATTGAGCGTCAGACACCATGCTTTGCAGCAAAGAGTTACGAACCTTTACGTTCTGTGTTCAAATCCTGCGGAAGTTAGCTTAGCCTTCCATCCTTACATGTTCGATAAAATAAAGTACCAGTAACACATTGGGGTCAATTTAGTTGACTCCCCACTCCCTCAAATTGTTGGCCTTGTGTTTAAAGTAAAAACCATTCTTAACATTAGTATTATTAGTGTGGTGGATTGGCAGAACTATTAGACCATCAAACAAAATGCTTTCTTGGGTCAATAAAATAAAGTACTAATCAAATATTGGAGTCAATATAATCAACTTTCCCCCTCCCCTCAAAAATTGCTAGCCTTGTACCTAAATTAGAAATAATCATTATTATGGTTTCTAATTTGTGTACTAGAAAACAGATTCTAGTTCAAGATACTTAGTTAAACTTAGAAGCTCCTGTGTCTTGAGACATATGAGGCAGCCAAAGTGTTCCAATGGCCATGTTCAGTTGCATCTAGCAATACATTGTTCCAACATTTGTTGACAGGTTTCAGGTCTCTGTTGATTGTCTGCCAGCAGTTCATTTTTGGATGTCCTCTTTCCATGGGGGTATCAATACAGGATCTAATTAGCATGTCTTTCACTTAGGAGTCATGTAATGTGTCCCAACCAGCCAAGTCGATGCTTGCACATGATGTTAGATACACATAGTTCAAGTTAAAAGATACTTCATCCTCTCCTTTTCCCACTCCTACATCACACACACTCTGTGCTGCTGCTCTACTAACAAATAACACAGGATATAATATGTCTGCTTTCCCCCCCCCCCCCCCCCCCACACTACATTACTCTTTATCGATCATCATCACCACCAACCCCACCACTATCATCATCATTATTGCTACCCTTATCTTCATTATTCTTGCATGGATTGGATCGGCCTTCCTTTGTCATCTCCTCTGTGGGGTCAGTGTTATGAGATCAGCCATTACTGGGTTCAGCACTAACATGGTTAGTTTAAGTTCTGTATATACAATCAGTGTTTATCTCAGGCTATGCTGGACTTACCTATCAGCTAAATAAGCTATAGCTTAGGGACACACTCTGGGGAGCCTCACTTTTTAACTCTTTAACATTTAAACTGGCCAAATCCGGCCAGAATTCTCTCACCTCTTTCTGTTCAAATCAGTTGTAACCAACCGATCATAGCGATGTTAAGGTAGTGTTCTCAAAATAAATAACATCAAAATCTCATAGATTTGATATTATGTAAGATAAAACCTTTACTGTGAAAATACAATAGTAAATATAGAGTAATGTGAATGCTAAAGGGTTAAATATATATTCTTATTTTATCATATAGTTTTTATTATTTAACATTAATATAAAAAATATTAATCATATATAATTATTTAAAAAAATTTTTAAGCTGAATTTCTTTTTGAGAAGGATCTCAAATTTCATATAGCTTAGGGTCTCACTAGGTGATGGTCCGGCTCTAATCTCATGAGATGAGCAATAAAATCCAATACTGTGCAGCTGATCTCATAATAACACAATGCATCTATGCCTGTTGTATTTATAAAAGACTCCAACCTTACTGACACCAAACCTAACCTCATATAGTTTGTGTTTAATAATCATCTACTGACAATTTACTAACAATAAATTCTATGCTAATTAGCTTAATTAATAGTGTTATGTTAATATCTGCCTTTGGTTTATTAATACCAATTCCCAGCTTTTACCCATATTTCAGTAAAAAAAAACTCACCTTAAGTGTGTGTGTGTGTGGGGGGGGGGGGGGGGGGGGGGGTCCTAAGGTCCTAAAAGTTGTGATTGTTGATTATTTTTGAAATAACCATGAATTTGCTTGTTGCTTGAATGATAATGTTTTATAACTTTTCAACATTGAAAAAAGCATTTGTAAATACATCATAACATACAGTTTATCTTCTTCCATGCAAACATTGAAAATAGACATTAAACAGTGATGATGGTGCTGTTTGATGATGATGATTCAGTTTGTCTTTATATGTTAGAATTAACTATTGATATTACTGAAGACAAGGGCAGTGGATTGGCAATATCGGTAGAGCGTCAGACAACATGCTTTATAAGCATAGGGTTACATCCCTTTACGATCTTGTTCAAATCCTGCCACGGTTAGCTTTGCCTTTCATCCTTAGAGGGTCGAGAAAATAGAGTACCAGTAATGCATTGTGATCAATTTAATTGACTTTCGCCTCCCCCCAAAAATTGTTGGCATTGTGCCTAAAGAAAGGCGTGTTTGAAGACTCTGCCCCCATGACTCTCTCAGGAATAAGTGGACCAAGTAGAAGAGGAAAAAGAAGCTTTGTAAAGCCAACCACATGTTTACATTCTAGCCATAGGCTTAAATCTTCTAAAACAGATGACAAACGGCAGCCAGGACTTCTTAGTGTAATGGTTAAGACACTGACCAGCATCTAAATTGATGTGTCGTTCAATTCTTTACAGACACCTCCAGGTGTACTTTTTCAAGATTTACATTTTTATTATTTATGTTTTGCAACTGTGTATATATGTATCATCATCATCATCACCGTTTAATATCTATTTTTCCACGCTAGCATGGGGTAGATGAGTTGTCCTGTTATAAGACAAGCCAGATCAGATGACCGTGTCTTGCTCATGCAGAACTGATTTTGGCTTGGTTTCTACAGCTGGATGTCCTTTCTAATGCCAATTCCATTTACAGAGTGGACTGAAGGATTTTGATTGTGATGCCTACATGACCACTTTACTGTGTGGGCTGGGGTATAGGTGAAGGAGATACATGGGAATTATATATATATATATAATCATCATTACCGTTTAACGCCCCTTTTCCACGCTAACATGGGTTAGACGAGTTGCCCAGTTGTGAGACAAGCCAGGTCTGATGACCATGACTTGCTCATACAGGACTGGTTTTGGCCTGGTTTCTACAGCTAGATGCCCTTCCTAACACCAACCACCTTCCTACACGACCACTTTATATATATAATATTATTGTCATCATCATCATTTAACATATTTTTCCATACTTGCATGGATAGGTTGGATGAGTCGTCCATGTGGTAAGTCTGGCCAATTGGCCACACCATACCTTGTTCCTAGTAGGACCATGTTTTGGCTGAGTTTTTACAACTACTGGATGCCCTTCCTAACACCAACCACGTTTACAGCATGGAACTGTGTGGTTCTGTTATAAGGAGGGACTTTCCAGTTGGCCATGCCGTATCTTTCTCACAGAGGGACTGCTTTTAGGCTGAGTTTTTATGACTGCTTTATGCCCTTCCTAGCCTCAACCACATTTACAGTGTGGAACTGGGTAGTTCTGTTTTTTGGAGCTGGGTGGTCCTATTATTAGTGAGGTCTGGCCAGTTAGGCATGCAGTACCTTGCTCATAGCGGGACCATGTTTTGGTTGGGTTTGTGTGGTTGCTGGATGCACTTCCTAATACTAACCATGTTTACAACATGGGACTGGGTGGTCCTGTTATGAGGCAAGTCAGGCCAGTTGGTCACGCCGTACTTTGCTCATAGCGGGACCATGTTTTGGCTGGGTTTTTATGACTGCTGGATGCCCTTCCAGTTTTTTCATGTTTGTCTCATAGCCTTAATTGATTGTAGTATCTACCTTGGCATTCCACCACCAGATCACTCTGCTTCTCCCTGGAGCCCTGCTCCAGCCACAGATCTCGTTTGTGGCCTTCAGCAGATTCTCTCTCAGTAACTTCCACGGCTTCTCTATATTGCACATCTCTATTTCTTCTTCCTTACTGTCAAAAGCATCAAGCAAGGTTTTCCTAAATTTGTTCCCAGCTGAGGGTTCCTTCAACTTCCATATCCTTCTCCTCCAAGTTGCCCTCTGTCTCTGGATCTGTCTAGTCCTAGCTCTGAAGACGCTAAGTACTAGGTTAGGTTGGGAGGTGTATTCCTCAGTTGGGACACTTTTTGTCTTCTAGTGTATGTGTGTATGTATGTACATGGTTGACGGATGAGAGAAAAGAGTACTCAATACCGAAGTAGAGTTTAAATATTCATTTATTATGGCTTAGTAGCAAGTCTTGTTACTCTGGATTTTCACCTTCACACTCACAGGGATCATTAGGCAAAACTATCTGTCTGATGATCCTGTGAGTGCACAGGTGAACCTCCAGAGTAACAAAACTCACTACTTAGCCATAATAAATGAATATATATATATTTTGCTAATGGTTAAATTGTTGAAAACAGCAATATTTTCATTGGTGAACTTTTGTACACATGCAATGTTAGTTAATGTATAATTCTTTAGAGTACACATTTTAAATACAGGTTGAGAATCCTTTATCCAAAATTCTTGGGACCAGGAGTGCTTTGGATTTCAGATTTTAGAGTATTTTGTATGCATTGTATATAGCATCTATAAAATGTGACAACTTCTACATATATCCTTTGTGGAATTTTCCATTTGTGGCAAGTCATGTCAGTACAAGAAAAACATTCACCTTTTGGATTTTCAGATAAAAGATTTTTTAGCCTGTATATAAACTCTAATGAATAATTCCGGAGGCACGGAAATTCTTTTTCCATTTTCTAGCCTTTTCTCTTGATATCAGCTCTCTGTCACTATACCGATGATGCAGAAACAGGCTGTTTGTAGATGCAGATATAGAAGAAATATGAAATCAAATTTAATTGTATAAACATGACATTTTTTAATTACTTGAATGTAACTGTTGTTGTTAAAATATTTTCAGATTTCCTTTGAAAAAATTTTTAAACAGATTCCTGTATTCTTTCTCACAGACTTTTATCATTGGAAGATGATGACGAAAGCCAGAGTAAAAGAGATACCGAGAAGAATAGTAGTTTGCAAAATCTCTATGAATATGATAAATCTGATACAGGTAAGAATTGTCTAAAGTTTGGCCAGAGAGGAGTAATATACAAGTTTAGAAGATAGAGTTTATAATATTGTATAACATATACAACCACTTCTCACTTAATCTCCTGATCATAAAGTGAATTGAACAGTAAACAAACTCCTCACTTAACATTTATGTTCTATTCCCCACCTAGCTGATCATAGAATATCTTCAGATATTAATATGAAGAGTGGTGTGCTCATGTGTGGAGATGCTATAATATAGAGTGAAGCCCTTTAAAGATGGAAAAAGAAGTTGCCATTGGCTACTACAAGCAATCAAATCCCGTATCTCCTAGATATTGGCTAGATGCTTTGAACCATTAAACCAAGGAACCGTGGCAATGCTCACCATCTTAAATTAGGTAGCTGAATCACAGCTTTTAAATGTAAACAGACACATACGTAGCTAATCTCTCAGGCTTTTACAAAGCACTGAGAGGATAAAGTTAATTTAAAGAATGATATGCTCATATGCAGCGATCTTTTAAAATAGGACAAAAACCCTTAAAGATGGAAAAAGAAATTGCCGTCGGCTGCTACAAGGAATCGAACCCTGTATTTCCCAGATACTGGCCAGATGCTTTGAACTATTAAGCCATTAACTTTATCCACTCAGTGCTTCGTAAAAATCTGAGAGATTGGTTGCGAATATGTTTCTTTAGATATTGTTTTGATAAGTTATTCTTTAGATAATGTCAAGCATACAAGAGTATGAAATGTTACTAAGTGTTAGGTTTACATTAAATGAATTATCTGAATAAAGAAGTCCTTAAAGGTCCAATGGGAACACTATCTTAGCAACTATAAATTTGCTTTATTTTGTAAAACTCTTGCAGCAAACATTAAAAAAAATTACGTAAATTAAATTTAATAAGAACCTAATATAAGTATGTGTACTCTCTGGTCCAAAATAATAGGAGGGGCAGGTTGAAAAATCAGTTGATTTTTTTTAAAACCAGAATTAGTCATTTAGTTTACATACCAAGACCCCGACTCATTCTATTTATTTTATAACGTATGGAATTTCTAGTAATGTACATTTTTTGTCATGAATAATTTTTTTAATGTTTAAAGAAAATTAATTGTGTCAGGAATGCTACCACATATAATAAAATTTCGCCAGAGATAGATTAGCAAAATTTGATAAGAATGGGACAATTATTCGAGACCCGAGAGTACACAAAACATTTGCGGTCATAAGTGTGAGCTGTTCTTTAACGAGATGGTAAAGAGTGGCTGTTGTATGTATATTGAGTTTTGATTCCAGCAATAAATGAAGAAAAGAAAAGCCTGTCATAAGAGTAATGAGGTGACAGCTTTTAGGGAAAGAGCTTGCGATGATGTGCTGCATCTCTTTTAATCCTTTCAGTATCATACATCTAATGAGATACCTTGCTTATGTGTGTATGTTTTACAATTTAGATTTGGCATGATAGATGAAATATATCTTTGTTGAAGCCATTATAATGAATGGTATTGTAGACACATTAGATCTTGATTTATAAATACACAAAATTCCAGCCAGACAGGATTTTGCTCCCTAGAATATATAGGTTATATGTGTTGTATGGATAAAGCATCGACAAATGATTAAAAGTTTCGCTTAACAATCATTTGGTACTGGGTTCAATCCCACTGTGTGGCATCGTGGACAAGTATCATTCACCGTAGCTTTGGGTCAACCCAAGCCTTATGAGTGAAATTAGGTAGACAAAAACTGCTTGGAAACATGTCAGTTGGGCTGTAATTATAATTCAGAGGGCCAGCCTTGTCATATATTGTCATTCTGAAGCATCATCATCATCATTTAATGTCTGCTTTCTCTGATAACAAGGGTTAGACGGGTCTATATAGACAAAGTCAGTACTGAAGCAGGGCTACTGACCTCCCAGACAGGCCGAGGAGTCTGCATCCTTCTTACATACAGTCATACGTTTTACCTATTGTAGAGAAGTTATGTTTTTTGGCACATACTGAAGGGTGCTCCCATCCTTGAAAATTATGTTAAGGATGCACATATCTGTGGCATGTTCAGCCACTTGCATGCTAATTTCACAAGCGGGCAGCCTTGTTGAACAACTGGAAAACTTGTCATCGAAACCAACAGTTCAGTTCTGTGTGAGAGTGTATCTGAATATGTTGGCGTGTTTTATGTAATATTAAGTAGAAAATATTCCATTACATGAAAGTATTTGCTTTTAGATGAAGTGTGTATTTTACCAAGGAGAAGAAATCAGTACAAGGTGCCATATATGAGGAGAGACATGACAAACCCTGTCTTTCGACGCAACACTATGTTTGGTGATGCTCAAGGTTTGTTAAATGCACAGCACTGAGATTGGTCTGTTGCACCTGAAATCTTCCTCAAACCCTTAATTATATGAGGCACCACCTTCACTATATCTATACATGCACATGTAATCATCATAACCATCATCATCATTTTATGTCCATTTTACACACTTGGCAGATGTTCTCCCAGCTTTGGTAGATACTATTCCAGGTTTGGTAGGATACTCTCCCAGTTGTGCTAGATATTCTCTCAATCTTGATAGACATTCTCCCAGCTTTGATAGATGTTCTCTGAGTCTTGGTAGATGTTCTCCCAGTCTTGGTAGATGCTCCCCCAACCATGGTAGATGTTCTCCCAATCTTGGCAATGTCTTCCCAATCTTGGCAGATGTTCTTCCTGTCTTGGTAGATGTGATCCCAGTTTTAGATGATATCCCAGTCGTGGTAGATGATATCCCAGTCATGGTAGATGTTATCTCAGTCATGGTAGATGATATCCCAGTCTTAGCAGATGATATTCCAGTCTTGGTAGATGTTCTAGTCTTGGGAGATGGTCCTCCAGCTTTGGTACATGTTCTCTCTGACTTGGTAAGTATTTTTCCTGTCTTCAGCTTGCTAGATATTTTCCCAGGTTTGATAGATAGTCTCTCTCGACCCAAATGAATGTGCTCCCAACCTTGATAGATGTTCTTGCAGTTTTTTGGTAGACACTCTCCCGGTCAGTGTAGATGTTCCCCAACGTGAAATAAACTTATATATGATGATTGATATTGGTGTTGTTGTTGCAGTATTTGTGTAGAAAACTAAACTAATTTTGAATAATAATTTTAACAACTGTTTTGGTATTTGTTTCTTTTAGAAAAAGAAAGTCAGAAAAACAACATTGAAAACCCTTTTATTGACTTTGATGAGGATGAGACAAAGAATATCGAAGATTTAACATCAAAGGAACTTGAAAAAATCAATGCTCAGAAACTAGAGAAAGCAGGTCTCTGTTTGATTACTTATTCGCTGAGGTTCTCCAATACTACAATAAAATGCACTCTGTACATTATGTACAGTGATAGTGCTGCTGTTATGATACAAAACACCTAGTACACTTTGTAGGATGGTAATGCTGGTACCATGATAAAATGCTTCCAGTACACTGTGTAAAGTGGTGGTGCTGATGCCACAATAAAATGCACCCAGTACATTCTGTAAGGTGGAAGTACTGGTGCCATGATATAATGCACCCAATACACTGTAGAATGTTAGTGTTAGTGCTGTGTAGAAAAGAAATCTGGAAAATTAAGTGTATTGTTGGGGTAGGGGCATTATTTGAGACCTGAGACTAATGGGATTGATTATAACTACTTGTGTATCTTTTCCAGGACAAAAAGATCTGCTTGGTGACAACCTGGATGACAATGAAGCCGAGAAAGATGATATTTCTCTTTTAAATGAAATCCTCAATGCTCCCTCCACTGAAGAGAATGAGTTTAGTCGTGAGTGGCAGGCTGTATTTGGTCCCAACTCGTTATCGTCAACATCTAATTGTACACCTGTTGAAAGTGACCAAGCCGAGAATGTTGCCGGCTTTATGCCTTCCAGTCTCCTTGACAGGTCGTCTGATATTGATAAACTGACTCTTACAGAAGGTAAACTACTAACCCAAACATTTCTTCTTTTTCTTTTCCTTATTATTATTCTGCTTCTTCTTATTATTTTTATTTTTTATTTTTCCTTTTATTTTTATTTTTTATTTGTTTTCTTTTCTTCTTTTTTTTTCAATTTCTTCCTTCATTTTCTTTTTCTTCTCCACCTCACCTCAACTTTGAAAGGTGGCAAAATGGCAGTCCTGATGGTATAAAGTTAAATACCTTAGTATTTTTTTTCAAACTCATTGCACTCTGAGTGGTCAACTTTGGCTTTCATCCTTTTGGGGTTGATAAAGAAGTTGACATTTCATTTGATGATAGGACTGGAGTCCCTATCACTAAAATACCCAAGAACCTCATATGAGATATAACCTCATAACCAGTTAAACCTGCATAATAGATATGAGCTGTAACAACAATAGCATGATAAGATTGAGACCCCTATCATTGAAACACCCAAGAAGCCTCTTATGAGAGACAGCTTTGTAGGTGGATCGCTAGACCTTCATATGTGTGACAACATGATAGGACTAGGGCTCCTATCATTAACCCTTTAGCATTTACATTACTCTATATATATTATTGTATTTTCATTTTATCTTACATAATCTCTCACATAATATCAAATCTATGAGATTTTGATATTATTTATTTTGAGAACATAAGTATCAGTGGCTAGTTACAACCAATTTAAACTGAAAGAGGTGAGAGAATTCTGGCCGGATACAGCTGGTTTAAATGCTAAAAGGTTAAAGCATGCCAAAAAACCTATGAAATGCATCCTTGTAGGAGGCCAGCTAAAACTGCAACATAATAGGACTGGGACCCCTATCATTAAAACACCCAGGACACCTCATATGATATGCAATCTCACATCTAAAACCAACATAAATGTGAGATGTAAATTTAATTTCATTTTTCATAGCTTTAATGGTTTCGTTTAATATATTTTTCTCTTTTTCTCTTTTTTCTTGCAGCTGATTCTAAAATAAATCATGAGTTAAGTAGACTTGACTGCGAAGATTTCAACAGTTCGATGCTTAGTACGACCCAGCCACCTTCTCCCCAAGCATCATCAGTACAACAACAAGCACAGTCAAATTCTCAGCCTAAACAAAATAAGAATAAAGTTAAAATGGTACTTCACATTAAATATATTTCTCCACTCAACTTTAAATCTTTCCTCAAAGAAGCACATGCATGTCTATTGTCTAAAGAGTTTGATTTGCAACCATGTGGTTTCTGTTTGATCAATGCCATGAGAGTGGAATTTGTTAGAAAGAAACTGCCGAAGTCTATCATGTGTGTATATATATGTATGTATGTATGTGTATATTTTCTCCAAAATTGTTGACTGAATGCAAATGTTTTTTTGTTTGTTTTTTTTCAAAAAGATTTTTATTTTTACATTCCTTCCTCTACCTTTCTATTTTGGAGGCTTTTAATGCAATACATCAACAGTGCACTACCACATAGAAATGTGTATGAGTGGATCGAGAAGTTAAAAACTGACTACACAAACATTATGCACAAAAAAGGAGCAGGACGCCCATTAACCTCCACCACTGATGAAAAGATTTAGCAAGTTATCATTGATGTTCTCTGCCGATTATTCATGGTTCTGCCTATCAAATCATCCACAACCAACTCAGCTTCCATAAACTCTGTGCGAGATGAGTGCAGACGTAAAATGATGATATATGAGAGGACTTAGAGAGGTGGTCAGGCTCTTGACAGAGCATGACCACCTCTCTAATGTTGGTGACAATTAAATGCTCCCAGTATGCTCCATTAAGTGGTTAGTGATAAGAAGGGTACCCAGCTGTAGAACAAGGTACATTATCAAAATCCTACTCTAGATCAACAAAAGCTAAATAATTGTTTCTACTTTAGGCACAAGGCCAGCAATTACTGGTACTTTATTTTATCGACCCCGTAAGGATGAAGGGCAAAGTCAACCTCGGCGGGATTTGAACTCAGATCGTAAAGGGACGTTACTAAGCTGGAAAGCATGGCGTCCGACCCTCTACCGATACTGCCAATCCACCGCCCACAACAGCTAAATAATGAGGCTTATTCTTAGCTAGAAACTTCTCTTACAGTTGTCTCACTAGGAAGTGGGCATCTATAGTACTTCTCTTTGGCTCAAAACCAAACTGCATCTCATCTAATTTGACTCTGTCTCTAATTAGTTGTACTAACTCTTTCTGGCACTTTCATTACCTGATTCATTAGTTTTATGCCTTTGTAATTGCTTCTTTCTAGTGTATCACATTTTCCCCTGTAGCAATTGATGAATATACTACTACTGCACTGATTATATATGCATGTGTATATATATATACATATATTTAAGAAGCCAATTTATTTTTGTTTTCAATCTTTTCAGGACAAGAAGACAGATATGTCTGCCTGGTTCAGTTTGTTTGCTGATCTGGATCCATTGGCAAACCCAGATGCTATCGGAAAGAAAGGGGAAGAAATGGCAGATGCGTGAATCTCTTTAAAAAAAGAAAAGAAAACAAAAAAAACACCAATATTTAAATATTTGTGATTTGATTTTATTCAGTCCTTTTTACTCACAAAAAACTTTATTTGAAGAAATCTCCATTCAGCAATGTCTACAAATGCCATTTCTGTGAATGTGCTTTTTATTTGCCAGTAGTATGTGTGGTTGACTGTATATGGGGGCTGTTGTTATATTTGCAACCATTCCCCCCACACCCTAACTCTTAACATCCTGTACCACATGAAACTGCATTAGCAAGACATTCTTGAAAAGTACAAAGCAGCAATAGGACTGCATCACATTAAAAATTTAAAAAAAACATTTTTTTGTTGTTTATTGCAGATTTTCACAAAAACCTCTCCACTAGTAAAGGTACTATAAACATTTAAATTATCAAACCTCTTTTTAAATATTTTTTGCTAAATCATTACAGGATGTTAAGAGTTGAAACTACACAAACATTGGAACATGGATTATGTATAAAACTTATAGATCTGAAATGTTTTTGTTTTACAATTTTATTTACAAATATTGTTAAGTCTTGAAAATATCCAAAATTATGTTTATTTGTTTATCCATTTTAAGGCAGCGAATTGGCAGAGCAGTTAGTGCATTGGATTAAAAGAATGTCTTTGGTATTTGTTATGGCTCACTGTGCTCTGAATTCAAATCCCAGAGGACATACTTTGCCTTCCATCCTTTCGAGGTTGATAAATAAAGTACCAGTCCACTACTGGGGTTGGTTCTTCCTTTGTCTTTTTTTTTTTATCCTTTTCTCTGGAAGAAATCGGCTGGGTTCCGCCACGTCTAAAATGACCAAGACACGCCATGTGTCAGGATGGCACCCTTAAAACTCCATCAGAAGTTACCCTTTACTTTATCTAAAAAAAATTTTCTAAACTGTTCGGAACTCTCTCTGCTTCCTCCTTCTCCCTATTACAGTGAAAACTGTACATTATTCATCTGTATACGATATATGTCACTAATACTTTTACTGTCATGGCATATTGATATATATATGTATGTGTGTGAGTGATTACGGCAAAATGGTATGGCAGATCCTTTGTACACACACTCACAAACGAAGATTTTTTTCCATTACTGTTTAAACTGTTGAAATATCCTGGAATTTATGCAGTATATATATAACACAGGAAGGAATGTTTTAATTGCTCAAACCTATGTTGAATTGAATTAGTGAGAATCCAAGAACCAAGTATTCAGCTATTTATTTACTGGTTGTTTATTATGTGCAGAAAAATGATAGTCAATGAACTGTCTATATTTGGAGAAGCTCTTTAAATATGTCAGTCGTGTTCTGTTACCATTTAATTTACCCGCTTTTAAAACATTCAGCTGAAAATATATTGATGTTTTTACATCTTACCAGTCTTAAAATATTTCAACTTCATTCTTAAAAAAAAAAAATACATAAAAATAATAATTCTCTTCAATCTATGTAAAAACAAACAAAAAACAAAACAACTTTTTAATCTTAAGTATCAACTGGAACAGATTAAATATATTCTGCAGGACAATAGTTGGATGAAATTATTTATATTTGTGGATCTAATCAAACGAAAGACATTTCTCTCTCTCTCATATATATATATATATATATATAGTAGAGAAAAACCGGACAGTTATATCCAAAGTTGGGAAAGCACTCAGTCCAAAGGACTTGTTCAGTATAGAGTTAGTTCCACAAGAAATTTTTAAAAAAAACATACTCGAGAAGGATTCTTCAACTCGTGTACGGTTATAACCATGCATCAGTTGAAGAATACTTCGGATGAAATGCATGTTCTCAAGTACAGTTTGTTAATTTGTTGTGGAACTCTCTCTCTCTTTCTATATATATATATATATATATATATGAGACCAGGGAGACCACAAATCAGGGGAGTACTCTATGCATGGGAAGAAGCAGAATGGGTATTCAACTAAATACAAGCCAAAACCACTTGGTAATCACGGTTGGGTTTTTACTCTTTCTCTCAATATATATATATGTGTATGTGTCAAAGATGCTTGTATATGAGAACTTGTTGACTCCATCTATTACCACCTTTATGTCCTATTGATGTTTGAAAGACCCTTCTCTCCCCACCCCATAAAGTGGTTTGCCTCATCATGTGTGAGTGAACATGACAATGTATTAGATTTGACTGGGCCTGGCTTTTTTTAAAGTAGCCATCACTGATTTGGCTCCACTATAGTAGAGCTGATATGTTTGCTATTAAAAAGTCATATTTATCCTTAAACTCTTGTTTTTTTTTTGGTTTTTTTTACATTCATTTTTTTTTCATGCTAGCATGAGTTGGACATGTCATTACAGACCAAGTCAGTACTGTCCAGACAGGCTGGGGGCCACATTTTGTTTACATATATTCTGGTTTTGGCATAGTTTTTACAGCTGGAGTGTCTTTTCTATCACCAAACACATTACAAAGTGTACTAGTGGCATTTTATCTGTCCCAGCCCTTTGTGTGGCATGGTTTCTGCAACTAGATGCCCTTCCTCATGTCAACCACTATACAGTGTACTGGGTGAATTTTATCATAGCCCAAACACTGGAGAGACTTAAGTACTCAACAAAACTAAAGGGTCTTTCTACCTTACCATGTCTAAACTGGCTGACAATACAGAGTATATTGGGTGCAATTTATCATATCACCAACACTAAAGAGGTTGCTTCTATATGGCAATAATTATCCTCTCCACTTTGTTGCTTCATTATTTTAAGGCAACAAACCTCTATCTCATACATATATACCATTTATGTTAAGCCGTTTACCAAGGTTATGCAAATAATCCATTGTAGATGTGGTGTCTCATGGCTGGTGCAGGAACAGAATTAAGTATTCATGTATACACACTTCAACAGCATTCTAATAAATATGTGTATATATTTTTGGTGGACACCCTGTTTATATTTATATATATATGAGTGTCAGCTGAAAAGTTCATAGGCTGACCAACTATTTATTTTTCAATATAGTCCCTGGAAAGAAGTAAGGCAGTTATTAATAAGAGTTGAAATTAATGCAGGATTTCACAGCTCTAGCATCACTCCTTCATAGTCAGCCTATGAAATTTTCAACTGACCCTCGTGTATATATATATATATATATATATGCCAAGTAATCCCAGTGGAAGGAAGACCATGGAAAACATAGGCAGCGGTGGTGAGAGCTGACCTCCAATCGCTGAAGCTCAGAGATGACGAAAGACCGTGACAAATGGAGTGATGCTGTACTGAAGAGAACCCAGGGAAAAGCAGACATAAAATGATGATGGTGATATATGTATAAACTTGGGTTTTGAAGGTTTGTAAACAATTTATCACTTAACAAAAAAAAAAAAAAAAAAGCATTTGATGGTTGTTTGTCTTGCCAAAACAGGGGTTACTTTTGCATAACTCATAAGCTTCATATTTATGCGGTTTCTTTTTGAGGAAATTTTATGACTGGATTCCTGTTGCTTACACACATGCAAGAGTATATATACTCTCAGGTCCGAAATAATAGGGAGGTTAATAAGGTATCGGTAATTTTTCTAGGTTTGTTTTTAAAAAGAATTAATCTTTTAGTTTACATATTGTTTCTACTTTTGGCACAAGGCCAGCAATTATCTCAGTGTATTACTGGTACTTTATTTTATCGACCCTGTAAGGATGAAAGGCAAAGTTAACGTCGGCGGGTGAGACTCCCCCATATCTTATTTATTTTATAACATATGGGATTTCTAATAGTTCTTTTTTTTTGTCATGCATGTTTTTTAATGTATAAAGAAAATTGTCGCAGGAATGCTACCACTTAAAATAAGATTTTGCTGGAGATAGATTAGCAAAATTTAAAATAAATGAGAGGGTTGGAATCAGAGTGGTGGAGGTGGAAAAATTAATAAGCAGGGGGCGGTATGATTATTCGAGGCCTGAGTATATATATATATATATATATATATATATATACAGGGTGCGGACGATATTTGTTCGCAAGATTACTGTCTAGGAAAAGATAACTAGTTTTATTTTTTAAGATATATTTATCAAACTTGGGTCAATTTGTCTTCATCACTTGTTCTTTCGATCTCACTCGATAAACCCGCCATTGGCTTTGATGGCAGCCTCAGAACTGGCTGCAGGCCTTTGTCACTGTCCCCCGACTTAGGCCCCTAAAGGCACTTGTGATCCTGGTCTTCAGATCGTCTTTCGTATTGCAGCTAGATCTGTTGGTGTCTCGTTCCACTGCACCCCACACAAAGAAGTCGAGGGGGTTGCAGTCAGGCGAGCTGGGAGGCCAGATGTCAGGTGAAGTGTGGTCGATGAAGTTCTCTGACAGCCAGGCTTGGGTCTTTCAGCTGGTATGGCAGGGGACTGAGTCTTGCTGCCACACGTACGTCCTACCTGCAGCTACCTGGTCTATCCAGGGCTTTACTACCTTGCTCAGAACGCGGATGTAGCCATCAGTGTTCAGCTTGAGGCGGCATGACGACACCTAAGACCAATGTCACTGGAAACTTTGTCTGCATGACTCTGGACACGTCTTTGAATGAGACAGCGAGCCACCTGTTGTTGATCTTCTGGTCTTATTTATCCTCCCGGATTCCAAGAAGAACTCCATGTCTCTTCCACAAATTTGGAGGTTCAAAATTATTAATAATCAATTATTCTGAAAATAAATAATGGAAATATAGTCACTGTTTTTATGAAGACAAGAGTGACAACAGAAGTTAAAAAAAATTTGCATAAAATTAGCAGTTGAAAATTGCGAACAAATATTGTCCACACCCTATATATATATATATATCATCATCAGTTTAACATCCATTTTCCACACTAGCATGGTTTAAATGAGTTGTCTTGTGAGACAAGTCAAATCATAACTGTCGTGCTCATACAGAACTGTTTCTTCTACAGCTGGATGCCCTTAATGCCAACCACATTTACAGTGTGAACTGGGTACATTATATATATATAGTAAGAAGTGCACTCACAACCAAAGGGTATGATAAAGTTATATCTGTATAAATACAGAGTGTGTAATTGAGACTGCACCATGTATAAATATATACACTAATTTTTTGGCATGTTTAACATGCCTGCAAATTAGATATGTGTATACATTTATACACATTGGTGCAATCTTGGTTACACACAAATTTATGCAGATATAACTTTATCATTATATACACACACACTAAGACAAACCTTAGACCACTATACTATCAGCATACGTCCCACAAGCTGGGCTTGCCGATGAACAAAGGGGACACACTAGAGAGAAGTAACTATTGAGGCATCAAGTTGATGGACCAGATGATGAAAGTTACTGAAAGGATTATTTATATAGCACAATTAATTAGGGATAGAATCAAGTTAGATGAGATGCAGTTTGAATTTATGCCAGGAAGGGGTACTACTGATGCCTCCTTTCTGATGAGACAACTACAAAAGCAGTGCCGGATTTAGAACAAATGAGGCCCCAAACATTTGAAAAATTCATCGATGTTCAGTACCTTTTTCTGTCAACTACATATGAATATATACACATGTCCAACCCATGCAAGCATGGAAAAATGGATGTAAAAATAATGGTGATGAAAATCACACACACACACACACTACTGCTGCTGCTTCTATAACTAAACATTCCATTCTTTCCATCAACATTAGCAGTGGTACTAGCATTAGGTGTTTATGGAGGCATATAGAATGTTTATACATAAACAAATTCTACTACGAATGTATTAATCAGTGATCATGTATGTAACAGCTATCTCATCAGCTGTGTGAGAATGCTCGGTATTAGTGTTTCAGGATTTTTATCTATGGTTATGGGATCTTGGGTAATGACTGAAAGAATACAATCGCAAATACAAGCAGCCAAAATGGGGTTCCTCCTAAGGGTCTTTGGAGTAATGTTACTCAATAGAGTAACGGAGCTCGAAGAAAAGCCACTACTTCTCCGAATTGAGAGATTACAGCTCCAATACTATGGGCATGTGGTTAGAATGTCTCAGGAAAGAATCGCTGGACAGATTTTATGAGCAAAACCAGCTGGCAGGAGACCCAGAACAAGATTGTTGGATAACATCCATGAGCTTGGATGGTCTCACTTGGAGATCCAGCCAGCTCAGTTGGAGATGGTTGTTCTTGACACAGGAAAAAGTGGGTGAAGAAGGATTTTTATCTATCATCAGTGACAGCTACTGAATCAGCACTGAGACAAGTATAAGCTGTAGCTTATATACTTTCTGTACATAAATAATCTGGAGATGCTCATTTAGCATTCTCACACGGATATACATATCTCTATATACAGGGTAGGCCAAAATTCATGACTCCCTTGATTATTTATAGATCTATTAACACAAAATGTTATAAAACAAGTCAAGGAATATAATACTATATACAGGCATAAATTAAGAAACCTGCTAAGCATATTAAGAAATAAAATGATAAATTAAAACAATACAATAACAATAAAATAAACGTTAAGAAATGTAACTAACAAGCGAGTCATGAATTCTGGCCCACCCTGTACACACACACGTATGTGTGTGTGTGTGTGTGTGTGTGTATATTACCATCATCATCATTTAACGTCAATTTTCTATTAACAAGTAAAAAGAGTTCAATATTTTATATACAATAAATTCAAATAATTAACAAAAAACAAATTTGTAATTCTTATTTATTTTTAAAGCTTTTTCACAACATTTCCAGAAGGCAAATTCATAACATTCTCAGTCATACAACAAAGATAATATATATATATTACTACATTTGATATAGTATAAAATCTAGTCATGTTTGGCAATGAGAAAAATATACAGAACTTTAAATATGTAGCTGTTTGTTTAATGAGACATTAGTCACCACATATTAAAAGAAGGAAAAGTTTCTTTAATTTAAATAAACAAAATCTAAAATTAGAAATTACATCATTGAAGATTCATTTTAACCATTCAAAAACACACACACAAGACTTAACTTCACTTTACATTGATTTATTTTCGTGTCAAAATTTGTCACACTGTTTGTGACCTGGTCAATGACAGTTCCACAAATTTTAATATCAACAAATAAATGATAAATATAAAGAAGCTGATTATCAATTTTCTAGTTGCGTTTGTCCAGCAAATGACTTGATCTATACAGTGTATAGAAAATAAAGCAATTACACTGTGGTAGAGTCATTTAACCCATTAGCATTGAAACTGGCCATATCTGGCCAGAATTCTCTCACCTCTTTCTGTTCAAACCAGCTGTAACTGGCTACTCATACTGATGTTAAGGTATTGTTCTCAAAATAAATATCAAAATCTCATAGCTTCAATATTATGTGAGATAAAGCCGTTACCAGGAAAATACAATAGTATATATAGAGTAATGTAAATGTTAAAGAGTTAAGCTATTCCAAAACCACATCAAAACTCTTAAACCACTTTATATTTATCATTTATTTCATCATACAAAAGGGTTAATAATATATTTTGTAAATCTTCATAGAAATGTGTATTTGTGACAAAACATTCCACTACATATATAGACATTTATAAAAAAATAAATTCTAATTTAATCAGCTAAGTCTTGTAATATACAATTTGGTGATAAAGTATAAAAATATAAACAGCTATGAATAGAAGCTATATATGTGTATGTATTTGTATACACATGAACAGAATGTGAAATACCTTTTAACCTTTTTGATACCAAGCCGTCTGAAACAGCCCCTAGTTCTATGATTCAAAACTTTATTTTAAAGTGTTTATATTTATCTAAAAAAAAAAAGAAGAAAAATAACCCTTCATCATAATTTTATGTTAAAAACTTTCTCATGCTATAAACACTAGTTTGATAATGAAAAAGTTTGTTAGATTACTAAATCTCTTGAAATTCTTTTTGAAAATCATAGTGTCATTAGAGATATGGTAATGAAAGAGTTAAGGTAGTCAACAATAACCATTTTAATTACAAACCACTGCTGGTTCTATGATTCTAGGATGTTTGTTTATCAAAAACCTTCCGTCATAATCCAAACACCAAGTTAATGAGAAAGTCAGCTATAGAATCAAATCCATCCAAATTCTTGACTATTTTCAAAATTATTTGGAAATTGTAGATAACATATTTCTATTGAAATACGCTAACAGAAAGGTTAACTTGTTTAATTTGAAAGTATTTTCTAGAAACTTAGATTATGTAAATCTACTTTCTATAAAAATATTTAGAGATGAGGGGTGAGGTAAGCTTATAAATTCTTCATTAATTAAGGGAATGATATAATGCGATTTTCGAAATGAGTTTTTTACATCATGATGAGAATGTAACACTATCAGCACTGTTGAAACCTTCATATGAAAATAATGCAATTTATAAAACTAAAAGTAAAAAAGAAAAGCATGGCTGTATGGTTAAGGAGTTCGCTTCACAACCATGTGGATTTCGAGTTCAGTCTCATTGTGTGGCATGGCTTGTGAGTGAAATTTGGTGTAGAGAAGAAACTCTGTAGAAACCCGTTTTGTGTGTGTGTATAGAGAGAAAGAGCCATATATCGTTTGAGAAACAGTATTTTTTCACCATACATATTATATGTCTTGATACCTTAACATAGTACGTGTATGTGTGTGTGTGTATATATATATAGGGAGATAGACGTGATCATAAGGTCATGAGTTTAATTCTTTATGGCAATGTTGTATCTTTCAGCAAGACAAAGTCCACTCACTGAGCTCCAGTTCACTCAGCTGAAAAATAAAGGAGTTGTACCTGTGATTCAAAAGTCCAGCCACTGCAACACTAAAGACAATTTACAGAGACTTGTTTCCTTTAGTGCTAAAATTAATTTTCTAATTACTCTTAAGAAAATTCATTCTAGACAACATTTTTCACAGTTGTAAATAAATATAGTCATTAAAATAATTTGATTTTGTTACATTATGAAAATGATTGAAGGAAATATTCCAAATAAAGAGAGTATGTTGTTTGATTTTGGGGTTTTGTGGGAGGGGGAGTTTATATCAATCGAGTTAATGAGATTTGATGGTATTTGTTGGATTTTGATTGTAAATTGTGACATTATTTCAGTGTCACTATAAATCACTAGACAGATATATTTCCAGCAAACTGGTTTTGTTTGGTATCGGACGTATATAAACAGGTGGCTGAAATAAAAATAAAAAATATATTAATATTAACAAAAAGCATCCAGCTCACACTGTAAAGTGGTCGTGTAGGTGTCACAACAAAAAAAAGCACCCAGCCCACACTGTAAAGTGGTCTCGTGTAGGTGTCACGACAAAAAAGCACCCAGCCCACACTGTAAAGTGGTCGTATATTTTCACAACAAAAAGCACCCAGTACATACTGTAAATGAGGTTGGTTAGGAAGGGTATCCAGCTGTAGAAACCAGGCCAGAATCAGTTCTGTATGAGCAAGACATGGTCACCTGACCTGGCATTGCTCACAAAAGGACAATTTGTCTAACCTATGCTAGCATGGAAAAATGGACGTTAAACAGTGATGGTGATGATTCTATATCACAAACATTTTAAGCCCTTTTTTATACTGACCCAACCAAAACCAGTTCTGGTTCTATGAAACAAAATCATACATTTTAAAGGGTTCCCATTTAAATAAACATAATTTTATATAAGAACCATATGTTAAGTTACAATCTTAGCAATTAAATAAGGATTTTAGTAAATGCCTCAAAATTTGAATAGAGTATATTTGGTTCTATGAAATAATACCACCCATTTTAAAGTATTCCTACTTAAATTAAAATCTTTCAACAAAGGTAAAGACCCCTTCAGTCATCATCATCATCATCATCATTTCATTTTACGTCCACTTTTCCCTGCTTGCAAGAGTCGAGACGGGAACTGATTTTGGCTTGATTTCTACAGCTGGATGCCCTTCCTAACACCAACCTCATTTACAGTGAGTGCTGGGTAGTTTTTTGCCGTGGCACCTGCACGACCACTTTGCAGTGGAATGATAGGGACCCCAGTCCCTATCATCTTATTTCTACAGCTGAGTAAACTGGAGCAATGTGAAATAAAGTGTCTTGCTCAAGGAAACAACACATCACCTGGTCTGAGAATTGAACTCACAACCTTTCGATTGCAAGGCCAATGCTCTAACCACTAAGCCATGTGCCTCCATATAGGCATGAATGACTATGGGATTTGCACCTAGAAAGTTCTCTGAGGCATAAACCAGGCACGGGTGTTTGTGGAAGACCAGTAATCACCCATGCATACCAGTTTCCCCTCTCCATGCCACCAATAATGTCCAAGGGAAAGGCTATGGCCAATACAGCTTATCACCAGTGACGTTGCAACCCATTTCTACAGCTGAGTAAACTGGAACAACGTGAAATAAAGTGTCTTGCTCAAGATCACAACACACCACTCAGACCAGGAATTGAAGTCACAACTTCAGGATTGTAAGCCTGACGCTCTAACCACTAAGCCATGTGCCTTCATTTTATAAAAGAACCATATGTTAAATAATGAAATGAGTAATAAATTTTAGTAAATACCTGAAAATGATTCCTCACTTATCTGAAATACATTACAAAAGGTTTAAAGCTATCTACTGTGACAAGCTTTATACCCATCATGGTGGTGTGTGTGTGTGTGTGTGGGGGGGTCCTTTCTTTCTTGACGCAATATTTTATAGCTAGATACACTTCCTAGTGCCAACCCTTGTAGTTTCTTGTTACAATACAAAGGACATCCAGCTGTAGAAACCATACCAGAACATATGTAAGTGTGATATGTTCTTTGGTTCATCTGGGAGGACAGTAGCTCCAGTTAAGTACTAACTTAGGCTGTGACTACCTGTCCAACTCATGACAGCTTAGCAAAAAAACACATAGGATAATTATGAAAAACAGTATGACTCAAATAACAAAAATAAGTATCACTTAAGAGTGAAAACAAACTTGCCAATGGCATCACACACTGCAACTAATAGAAAGTTAGTAAACCTAAGATATGATTCATAACACAGGTTCATTTGGAGGTCACTAACCTATCAAGAACAATGTTACATTTTTAGGATATATTGGTAGTGTAATGTGAGTGATCTACCCAATAAACGCACCCAATAAACTCTATAAAATGGTTGGTGACAGCATGGACATCTAGCCATAGTAACTGAAAGTTAGTAAACCTAAGATAAATGCACCCAGTACACTCTGTAAAGTGATCAGTGATAGGATGGTGACATCCAGCCATAGAAAACCAGCCATAAAAAGGTTGGGAGGACTCTTCAGCTGAGCAAAAGACATGACTATCTCTCTAGTGCTGGTGACATGATAAAATGCACTCAGTAGAGTGCAAGTGACAGGCAAGTCCCCCCATCCCCACACCAGCCAGTCAGAGCAATCGATAAAGTGTGGGAATGTAAGTAAGCAAGCTGCAGGCCCCAATAGCTCCATTTGAGTAATGACTAGTCTGTGATGAGCTGTCCAAGCTTTGCTAGTGATGGTGTAGTGTTTTAGGGCTATGATATCAAAGCCGTGTACCATTTTTGGCAACATTATCAAGGTTGATATATTTACCTCACATTACTATAAGGTTTACCCTACCGATACCAACCCATCAAAAACAGATGAAACAAAATCACACATTTTAAAGGGTTCCTAATTAAATTAAAATCTTCCAACATAATTTGATATAATTCTGATAAATTAAATAATTTAATACCATGCACCTAGTACACTCAGTAACGTGGTTGGCATTCGGAAGGGCATCCAACTATAAAAACCAAACCGTGTATGGAATGTATGTAAGCAACACCTGGTTCCTCGACCAGTCTAGTCTTAGGCTGTTGACAACCTATCCAACTTTGACAACATAGAAAGTAGATGGATGATGGCAATGATGATGGCGGTGATGGTGATGATGATGATGGCAATGACGATGTAATTCAAATACAGTGTCATTTCATTAGAAATACTGCCATGAAATGAAAGAGTTGAGTAAACCTGGTGGGAGAAGAAATACTTACTGCTGGTCCTAATCGTAGTATTGTGGATGGTTTGTAGTTGTTGTGGTGGTCTGTACTATTATTATTATTGTTGTTGTTGTTGTTGGTGTTGTTGTTGTTGTTGCTGTTATTACTAGTTTCAGATTCTGGTAACAAAGACTCCTCCAACAACATTGAACGAAACACTGTGTCGGCTTTGCATACATTTGCTTCACGAGCTGCAAACAACAAACAAACATGGAACTTAAAAACACTCAGGGAATAAATTTATAGAAGATGTAGGATACTGAAGTGCAGAAAATAAATTTAAGTGCAGTCAGTTACTATGAAATAGCTTATGGTAGAAGTCGATGGAAACCACGGAGTGGGGAGACCCAAGAAGACCTGGGATGAGATGATAAAAGCCGACCTTATCCAATTACACCTCTCAAAGGCGATGATGACACACGACAGTGACCTCTGGCGTCACGCAGTAATACAGAAGGCCCAACCCCCCACGAGTACAAGCCGAAGCTGAAGCATATAGACAATATGCCCCCATACCCTCCCAAAGTGGTCGTGGAGGTGCCACGGCAAAAAAGCACCCAGCCCACACTGTAAAGTGGATGTGTAGGCGCCACAGAAAAAAAGCACCCAGCACTCACTGTAAATGAGGTTGGTGTTAGGAAGGGCATCCAGCTGTAGAAATCAAGCCAGAATCAGTTCCCGTATGAGCATGACAAAGTCAGTCGACCGGACACTGCCCACAACAGGACAACCCGTCTAACCCATGCTAGCGTGGAAGAACGGACGTAAAACGGTGATGATGATGATGGTCACTGGGTGAAGAAGTACCAGGAAATCCCAGTGGAAGGAAGCCGTAGTAGAGATAGACTAAGGGAGACCTAGGCAGAGTTGGTGACAGCTGACCTCATATAGCTGAGACTCACAGAAGAGATGAAGGAACATGGAGAGATGCTGTGCTGAAAACAGACATAAAAGCAATGATGATGATGATGATGATACGAGGTTTAATCCCTTCCAATGGCTGCTGGCAACTTCTTTTTCCATCTCTAAGGGTCTTTACCCTATTTTATGGGCCATCCTATAGCAACTGATTGTACTTGAGGATCCTAGACCTTCTATAATATGATATTAAAACAAGAGCTTTCCTGTCACTAATGAGAAATTATTACAAAACAAAGGATCAAGAGGGGTATCAAAGATTTAATACTCTTAGTGTTGCTGTAACAAGAAAATGCTCCCTGTACACTCTGTAAAGTGAATGGTGTTAGGAAGGTGATCCAACCATAGAAACAAGGATTGAAGAGATTCTTCAGTTGTATCAAGGACATGACAACTTTTCTAGGGCATGCTATGATAAAATGTATCTAGTACTCTTAAAATGGATGTTAAATGACAGTTATATATATGTATATGTAGACCCCCTTCTGTCGTGAATGACCATGGTTTTGCGCCTAGAAAGTTCCTCTCTGAGGCACAAGCCTGGGCAAGGTGTGTTTGTGGAAGACCAGCAGTCGCCCATGCATACCAGCCTCCCTTCTCCATGTCAATGATGTCAGCCAAGGGAAAGGCAATGGCGATACAGCTGGCACAAGTGACGTTGCAATTCATTTCTACAGCTGAGTGAACTGGAGCAACATGAAGTAAAGTGCTTTGTTCAAGAACACAACACACAACCCAGTCCGGTAATTGAACTCATAACCTTACAATTGTGACGTCAATGCTCTAACCACTAAATAGAAAGTGAGAAGAGGAGTTAATAGGAAAAAAAACTTGAGAAAAAACGTATTTAGTCAGCCATTTGTATATTTATGAAATATCTATATACACAACTATAGGAACAATCATTAAAAAATGCTGTTTGAGACTATAGAATTATTAAGGCTTGAAAAGCTAGCTCTTGTTAATTATGATGCTCAAGTTAAAAATTACTACTCTCGAGTTTCAAATTAATTTTTCACATATTTTTCCACATACACCGCAGCCCCCTAAAAAAGCGTTCAATTTTGTTAATCTATCTCCGGTGAAATTTTATTTTAAATGGTAGCATTCCTGTGACAAATTTTCTTTATACATTAAAAAACATTGGCAGTATCGATAGAGCATCAGACATGCTTTGTGGTTCTTTATGCTCTGAGTTCCAATCCCACCAAAGTTGGCTTTGCTTTTCATCTTTACAGGGTCGAAAAGAACCAGTGATACATATTTACTACAGGTATGTATGCATATAGTGGGATCGAACCTGGAACCTGATGATTGTAAAGCAAGTTACTTAACCATTTGTCCATGCAGTGTCCACAAGACCACAATGAGAAGCTATACAACTACAAGTTCCCACGCCATGGCCATCAGTCAGTCTTGCCATATTTGCCACAGGTATTTATGGAAAATGTTCAAATTGCTGAGAGAGAGAGGGGTGAGGGGTTAGTTTTCTCCACACTACAAAATGTCCTTTATTTACAAGAGCCTTGTTAACCCTTGTCCTAACATTGGCCATAACAAAAGGGTTTGTGGAATTCAGATGGAAGCAGCAGACAGGTTTATAAACAGCTTAAATTCTCAACTAATCCAACAAAAGATTAGTGAAGCTGGGGATGAAACAGTAGTGGTGGTGGTGGTGGTGGAGGTGGTTTTGTTTGTAATGGCTAGTGAGAAAGATGCCATGATGGTGGTGTTGGTGGTAGTGGTGGTGGTAGTAGTAGTAGTAGTAGTAGTGATGGTTAGTGAGGCTGAGGGATAAGACAGTGGTGGTGGTGGTAGTAGTGATGATTAGTGAGACTGGGGATAAGACAGTGGTGGTGGTAGTAGTGATGGTTAGTGAGACTGAGGGATAAGACAGTGGTGGTGGTGGTGGTAGTGGTGGTACTAGTGATGGTTAGTGAGACTGAGGTATAAGACAGTGGTGGTGGTGGTAGTAGTAGTGATGGTTTGTGAGACTGAGGTATAAGACTGGTGGTGGTGGTGGTAGTAGTAGTGATGGTTTGTGAGACTGAGGTATAAGACAGTGGTGGTGGTAGTAGTAGTGATGGTTAGTGAGACAGAGATAAGACAGTGGTGGTGGTGGTGATGGTTAGTGAGATGATGGATAAGACAGTGGTGTTGGTGGTGGTAGTAGTGGTGGTACTAGTGATGGTTAGTGAGACTGAGGGATAAGACAGTGGTGGTGGTAGTAGTGATGGTTAGTGAGACTGAGAGATAAGACAGTGGTGGTGGTAGTAGTGATGGTTAGTGAGACTGAGGGATAAGACAGTGGTGTTGGTGGTGGTAGTACTAGTGATGGTTAGTGAGACTGAGGGATAAGACAGTGGTGGTGGTAGTACTAGTGATGGTTAGTGAGACTGAGGGATAAGACAGTGGTGGTGGTAGTAGTGATGGTTAGTGAGACTGAGAGATAAGACAGTGGTGTTGGTGGTGGTAGTAGTGGTTGTACCAGTACCAGCATCATGGTTATTTTACTTAATTTTGCTGTCTAATTAAATAGAATATCCCTTTCTCCCTCATTATTCTTCTTCTTAGAGAGAATGAGGGAGGAGGAATGGGGAGGGAGGGAGAGTAAGGGGGGGGAGAGAGAGGGGGAGAGGAGAGAAAAATGTTCACCAAAAATTATTTTTCTCTTTAAAATAAAGAATAAACAAAAATGACAAAATAAGTTTTTAAAAAAAAGGTTTGTATGGGAACAGACAGGGTGGTGGTGGGGGTATATTTTTTTCAGACAAGGTCAATAGGTCAACTAAAAATTCTAAAACCTTTTTTCCCCTCTCCTTTCTTCTTCCCTTTTTTTTTTCTTTCTTTCTCAGTAGTATTGAAGACAGTGTCAAAAGTTCACATGATTTGGACTCTAGTTGAACTGCAGCAGAGACACAGACAGACACACAGCCACTGAAGCAAAGCAGCCAGCCAGCCAACCTCTTTTTGTCTGTCTGTGTGTGTGTTGTGTCTCTCTCTTACTGGTCTCTCTATATTGTACTCATTTCCCTTGCTCTGCCACCAGACACTGCTATAAATATATATGTGTATGTGTATGTGTATGTGTATATATATATATATATATATATATATGTGTGTACAAGTTTTCATACACATTTTATGTATGTGTGTATATATATATAGATGTATATGTATGTATGTATGTGTGTACATAAACAGATGTATATGTATGTATGTGTTTATACATATATATATATATTTTGTGTGTATATATATATATATACACACACACACAAAATATATATATATATATATGTATAAACATATACATACATATACATCTGTTTATATACACACATACATACATCTATATACATACATACATATACATCTATATATATATACATATATATACATATACATACATATATATATACATACATACATATATATATACATACATATATACATACATATATATATATACATACATATATATATACATACACATACATATATATATACATACATATACATATATATATACATACATACACATATATATATACATACATATACATATATATATACATACATATACATCTATATATATACACACATATACATACATATACATCTATATATATAAACATATACATACATACACACACACACATACATGTATATATAAACACATACATCTATATATTTACACACACACACACATACATGCACACACACACACACACATATATATATATACACATACATACATCACACTTTGATTTAACAAACTAAATCTCATTATCTGTGTTGATGGAGGTGGAGTGTGTGGAAGAGGAAAGGAGGGACAAAAGGAATTGAGGAAGAGAACTCACAAAACTGAAGATGGGAGAAGGAAAAGAAATTTAAATGATGTCAAAGAAGGTTAAATTAATTTATTTTTATCAAATCAATTTAATTAGATTAATGCTAAAATGGAAGGGGGGGGGGGGGGGGGGGGGGGCAATGGAGTAGGTTTTTTTTTTTTAGACATGAAATTATCTACATTTTAAAATAAAATCTCAAGAATTTGCCCCCAAAATAGAAAAATAAAAATAATAATGGTTTCTACTACAGGAACAAGGTCAGCAAATTTTTTTTTTAATTTTTAAAACTTTAACAAAAAATAATTTATTTCTCTTCACACCTTAACACTTTTGATACCAAAACTGGGTTCTACAATATAAAGCTGTTTGTTTTAAAATGCTTATATTTACCTAAAAACTTTCTATTATAATTTTATGTTAATTATGTTCCAAACATCAACTCAAAAAAACATTTATAAAAGTTAGTTATATTACTAAATTCTTGATTATTTCCAAATTTAATTGAAAACCAGAGGCAGTGTCTTTATTACTATATTAGAAATATAGTAATAAAAGACAACACTCAACTTGCTTGAAATAGCAGCCAAATCCCAATTCTACTCAAATTGTCTTAGAATAAGCAATGATGAAGATAACACTGCTCTTAAATCTATGATGAAAGTAGCCTTATTCTTAGATTTATGATGCTATGATCAGGATAGTCTTACAGATTTATAATGAGGGTAACCAAGCTCTTAGATCTATACTGCTTTGATGGGGCCAGCCCTGCTACGAGATCTATAATGAAGGCAGCCCTGCTTCAAGATCTATGATGCTGTGACGAAGGCAGTGTAAATCTTCAATCTATAATGTGAGCAGCTCCACGCATAAATCTACGATGGGGATAGCCTTGCTCTCAGATCTATGATGTGAGCAGCCCTGCTCCTAGACCTATAGTGATCTTGCTTCTACCAGCAAATTTTGCACACAAAAAAACTGCAATATGTCCATAAAACGAATCATTCTTAAAGAGTAACAGAAAACCAATGGATTATTATATATAGGTTATTGAAGTGAATCATGTGTTAAAGAAAGATGAAAGTAATTGTTTAAGAGATGAGAATAGAGCCAGTGATATATATTGTGAAGAGAAATGAAATGAGATGGTTGGGCCATGTGCTGAGGAAAGATGACTGGGTGAGAGGAATTATGAGAAGGGAATAGAGCTAGTGATGAATGTTTTGAAGAGAAATAGAATGAGATAGTTGGGTCATGTGTTGAGGAAGAGTGAAAGTGACTGGGTGAGAGGAGTGATGGAAATAAAAGTGGAAGAAAGTAGGGGAAGGGGAAGACCAAGAAAGGCATGGCTAAAGTTGGTTGAAATGAAAACAAAGGAGTTGCTGACAATAGAGTAAACTGAAGAAGCTTTAGCAGCAAAAATGACCTTAAGATGTTTGTTGTTGATTTGAGCCTAAAGGTAAAGATGGGGTTCTTAGGAAGGGTCTTTGGAGTAATGTTACTCAATTGAGTGCATAGCTCAGAGATATCAGAGTGCCACTTCAGGTAGTGCCACTACTTCTCCGAATTGAGAGATTACAGCTCTGATACTGCGGGTGTGTGGTTAGAAAGTCAAGAAAGAATTGCTGGACAGATTTTACAGTTAAAAATCAACCTGCAGAAGACCCAGAATAAGAAACTTAGATAGCATCAATGAGCTTGACTGGTCTCCCTTGGGGACCCAACTGGTTCAGTTTGAGAAGGTTGCTTCTGACAGGACCTGTTGGAAAGAGTGTTTGAGGTCTATGTCCCCACGACCCTGTCAAGTGGGTGAAGATGGTATTCTTTTAATGGTTTCAGTCATTAGATTGTGGCCATGCTGGGGCACCACTTGAATGGATTTAGCTGATCATATTGACCCCAGCACTTTGTTTTTCACATTTGATACCCACAGGTGTCGAATAATCGCCCCACACCCCCACTTATCAAATTTTCAGGTTTTTTCACCCCCACTCTGCTCTTATTCCACTCCTACACCCTGCTTATTAAATTTTGCTAATCTATCCCCTGCAAAACTTTATTTCAACTGGTAGCATTCCTGCGACAATTTTCTTTATACATTAAAAAACATTAGACATAACACAAAAGCACATTACTAAAAATCCCATATGTTATACAATAAATAGGATGGGTTGGGGGTTTCAATATGTAAACTAAACTAATTCTGTTTTGTTTTTTTTAATCCATGGAGACAACTTTAAAAAATTACCGATTTTCCACTCCACCCCCTTATTCCAAACCCCCCACCCTACCCTATTATTTGGGACCCAAGAGTACTTTATCAATCTCTTGTTATTGAACTGCTAAATTTTGTGACAAAGAAACAGTAAACACACACACACACACATATATATATATACATACACATACACACACACATACATATATACACACACACACAACCCATGCTAGCATGGAAAATGTACGTTAAACAATGACGATGATGATTCTACTTACGACCTGCCAGTTCTCTAAGTCTCTGATAATACAGTTTTGCATCTTCATGCATTGTATCCCTCATGGATTTAAATTGTCCAAACGAGACATTCTGGGGCTCAAGTTTCACCCCTGTCTCATTCAGGGAGCTGTTGTTCATTTGATGGATCAAGTTTTCTGAAAAAATTGGAAAGCGAAATGTAAAATGAGCACATTTCTCTCCACCACCAATGTCACCACTACCATCAATACTACCACCACCACCACCATTACAACTACCATCCTACCACCAATGTCACCACTACCATCAATACTACCACCACCACCATTACCACCAATACTACCACCACCATCATTACAACTACCATCCTACCACCAATGTCACCACTACCATCAATACTACCACCACCACCACCATTACAACTACCATCCTACCACCAATGTCACCACTACCATCAATACTACCACCACCACCATTACCACCAATACTACCACCACCACCATTACAACTACCATCCTACCACCACCACCATTACCACCAATACTACCACCACCACCATTACAACTACCATCCTACCACCAATGTCACCACTACCATCAATACTACCACCACCACCATTACCACCAATACTACCACCACCACCATTACAACTACCATCCTACCACCAATGTCACCACTACCATCAATACTACCACCACCACCATTACCACCAATACTACCACCACCACCATTACAACTACCATCCTACCACCAATGTCACCACTACCATCAATACTACCACCACCACCATTACCACCAATACTACCACCACCACCATTACAACTACCATCCTACCACCAATGTCACCACTACCATCAATACTACCACCACCACCACCATTACAACTACCATCCTACCACCAATGTCACCACTACCATCAATACTACCACCACCACCATCATTACAACTACCATCCTACCACCAATGTCACCACTACCATCAATACTACCACCACCACCACCATTACAACTACCATCCTACCACCAATGTCACCACTACCATCAATACTACCACCACCACCATTACCACCAATACTACCACCACCACCATTACAACTACCATCCTACCACCAATGTCACCACTACCATCAATACTACCACCACCACCATTACCACCAATACTACCACCACCACCATTACAACTACCATCCTACCACCAATGTCACCACTACCATCAATACTACCACCACCACCATTACCACCAATACTACCACCACCACCATTACAACTACCATCCTACCACCAATGTCACCACTACCATCAATACTACCACCACCACCATTACCACCAATACTACCACCACCATCATTACAACTACCATCCTACCACCAATGTCACCACTACCATCAATACTACCACCACCACCATTACCACCAATACTACCACCACCATCATTACAACTACCATCCTACCACCAATGTCACCACTACCATCAATACTACCACCACCACCATTACAACTACCATCCCACCACCACTACCATCAATACTACCACCACCACCACCATTACCACCACCACCATCATTACAACTACCATCCCACCACCACTATCACCACTACCATCACTACCATCAATACTACCACCACCACCATTACAACTACCATCCCACCACCACTATCACCACTACCATCAATACTACCACCACTACCATCAATACTACCACCACCACTACCACCACTACCATCAATACTACCACCACCACCATTACAACTACCATCCCACAACCAATGTCACATTTTCAAAAAATTGAAATAAAATGAAATTCACACCTCACACCTATGTAGGTTTAGCTGGCCCTCTATGAGTTATCTCATAGGATGTTTCTTGACTGTTTTAATTATAAGGGCTCTAATCCTATCATGTTGATGTCACAGCTCATACCTATGTAGATTTAGCTGGCCTCATACGAGATTCTTTGCTATAGGACTCTCAAATACTTTAATGATAGGGACCCTAATCCTAGTTTTGTGGCATTAAGTCCATCGCAGGGTTAAAGCCCCAGCTATTGCTGGTACTCATTTTCAGCTGAGTATACTAGAGAAACGTGAAATGAAGTGTTTTGCTCAAGAACACAACACACAACCCAGCCCAGGAATCGAACTCACAAAATTATGATTGTAAGTCCAACACCCTTACCACTAGGCCACATCTCCACTATGATGAAATTTAACATGAAATAATAAAGCACCTAGCTCAAGAACATAATATGCCACTGGATCTAGGAATCAAACACACACCCATATGATCTAATACTCTAACCACTAGGCCATGAGCAGTGACCGTTTGGTTTTTGTTGTTGAAGATGAAGAGGACCAGGATGGCCTGACCCCAGTGAGGGATTTTTGAAGTCTTCGTTTATGGAGTCAGTGCAAAGTTGTGTATTAGGTTACATGTGACTGGATTTTGGGGTGTGGAAGATTAGAGATGGGTAAGTACTCTTGGGTCTCGATCCCCTCCCCCTCCCTCCCCATTAAATTTTGCTACTCTATCTCTGGAGAAATTTTATTTTAATTGGTGGCATTCCTGCGACAATTAATTTTCTTTAGACATTAAAAAACATTACACATTACAAAAGAAGTACATTACTTGAAATCCCACACATTATGTAATAAATAGGATGGGTTGGGGTCTCAATATGTAAACTAAACAACTAATTCTGGTTTTAAAAAAAATATCAATGAAGACAACCTAGAAAAATTACCAATTTATATAAATGTAAATACTTATATACATCATATGTCTGCTTTCCATACAGACATAGGATAGCTGGGTTATGTTCAAAATCAGTTTTTATTCAGTGTTACTACTCACCTACTACCAAGTCCCAAGTAATAGGGGGGGGGGAGGTAATTTTTCTAAGTTGTCTCCCTTGTTTTTTTTTAAAACCTGAATTAGCCGTTTAGTTTACATATTAAGACCCCAATATTTTATAACGTATGGGATTTCTAGCAATGTTCTTTTTTGTCATGTGTAATGTTTTTTTTAATATCAAAAGAAAATTGTCTCAGGAATGCTACCACTTAAAATAAAATTTCTCCAGAGATAGATTAGCAACATTTTATAGGAGTGGGGAGATGGGGGAGACATTGTTCGAGACCCTAGAGTATATGTGCAGGAGAACCATATCTTGCTGATGAATTTCATTTTAGGCAAATTTTTTTTGGGCTGTAATCATCAACGCACAAAAGCCACAATTAATAGATTAAAGCTAGATGGAGCAGTATTGCTACTATGGCTGCTCCCATGCATCCATAATCCAGACACTTGGACCAGTTAAGAACACATCACTCGTTCATTTTTTGTTTTGTTTTGTCCCATTTTTGTTTTACATTTGAAAATAGAGTATAACTGAAATATTATGTTGAATTATACTGGATAAAAAAACTACTTTGTTTTGTTTTATTTGTCATCCTTTGCCCTTTATATATTTTTACTGTATTGTGTGAGGGTGTGTGGCTTAGTGGTTAGGGTGTTGGACTTACAATCATAATATCATGGGCTGGGTTGTGATGTGGTCTTGATCGAAAGACATCATTTCACATTGCTCCAGTATACTCTGCTGAAAATGAGTACCAGCAATAGCTGAGAGTTGAAACCTGCGATGGACTGGCATCTGGTCCAGGAGAAGTCTTGTACCCTCAGTTGCTTCATGCCACAAAACCGGGATAAGCTAGAGACATACTTTAGACCCAGACTGCATTGTACTTGCCAGACGAGCCTCCTGGCTAGAGACAGACTTGTGACTTAGACCAGGATAAGCACCAGCCAGATGAGCCTCCTGGCTAGAGACAGACTTGTGACTTAGACCAGGATAAGCACCAGCCAGATGAGCCTCCTGGCTAGAGACAGACTTATGACTTAGACCAGGATAAGCACCAGCCAGATGAGCCTCCTGGCTAGAGATAGACTTAAGACTGAGACCAGGATAAGCACCAGCCAGATGAGCCTCCTGGCTAGAGATAGACTTATGACTTAGACCAGGATAAGCACCAGCCAGATGAGCCTCCTGGCTAGAGACAGACTTAAGACTTAGACCAGGATAAGCACCAGCCAGATGAGCCTCCTGGCTAGAGACAGACTTAAGACTTAGACCAGGATAAGCACCAGCCAGATGAGCCTCCTGGCTAGAGACAGACTTAAGACTTAGACCAGGATAAGCACTAGCCAGATGAGCCTCCTGGCTAGAGACAGACTTAAGACTTAGACCAGGATAAGCACCAGCCAGATGAGCCTCCTGGCTAGAGACAGACTTAAGACTTAGACCAGGATAAGCACCAGCCAGGTGAGCCTCCTGGCTAGAGACAGACTTAAGACTTAGACCAGGATAAGCACCAGCCAGATGAGCCTCCTGGCTAGAGATAGACTTAAGACTGAGACCAGGATAAGCACCAGCCAGATGAGCCTCCTGGCTAGAGATAGACTTAAGACTGAGACCAGGATAAGCACCAGCCAGATGAGCCTCCTGGCTAGAGATAGACTTAAGACTTAGACCAGGATAAGCACCAGCCAGATGAGCCTCCTGGCTAGAGACAGACTTAAGACTGAGACCAGGATAAGCACCAGCCAGATGAGCCTCCTGGCTAGAGACAGACTTAAGACTGAGACCAGGATAAGCACCAGCCAGATGAGCCTCCTGGCTAGAGACAGACTTAAGACTTAGACCAGGATAAGCACCAGCCAGATGAGCCTCCTGGCTAGAGACAGACTTAAGACTTAGACCAGGATAAGCACCAGCCAGATGAGCCTCCTGGCTAGAGACAGACTTAAGACTGAGACCAGGATAAGCACCAGCCAGATGAGCCTCCTGGCTAGAGATAGACTTAAGACTGAGACCAGGATAAGCACCAGCCAGATGAGCCTCCTGGCTAGAGATAGACTTAAGACTTAGACCAGGATAAGCACCAGCCAGATGAGCCTCCTGGCTAGAGACAGACTTAAGACTGAGACCAGGATAAGCACCAGCCAGATGAGCCTCCTGGCTAGAGATAGACTTAAGACTGAGACCAGGATAAGCACCAGCCAGATGAGCCTCCTGGCTAGAGATAGACTTATGACTTAGACCAGGATAAGCACCAGCCAGATGAGCCTCCTGGCTAGAGATAGACTTAAGACTTAGACCAGGATAAGCACCAGCCAGATGAGCCTCCTGGCTAGAGACAGACTTAAGACTTAGACCAGGATAAGCACCAGCCAGATGAGCCTCCTGGCCAGAGACAGACTTAAGACTTAGACCAGGATAAGCACTAGCCAGATGAGCCTCCTGGCTAGAGACAGACTTAAGACTTAGACCAGGATAAGCACCAGCCAGATGAGCCTCCTGGCTAGAGACAGACTTAAGACTGAGACCAGGATAAGCACCAGCCAGATGAGCCTCCTGGCTAGAGACAGACTTAAGACTGAGACCAGGATAAGCACCAGCCAGATGAGCCTCCTGGCTAGAGACAGACTTAAGACTGAGACCAGGATAAGCACTAGCCAGATGAGCCTCCTGGCTAGAGACAGACTTAAGACTTAGACCAGGATAAGCACCAGCCAGATGAGCCTCCTGGCTAGAGACAGACTTAAGACTTAGACCAGGATAAGCACCAGCCAGATGAGCCTCCTGGCTAGAGATAGACTTATGACTTAGACCAGGATAAGCACCAGCCAGATGAGCCTCCTGGCTAGAGACAGACTTAAGACTTAGACCAGGATAAGCACCAGCCAGATGAGCCTCCTGGCTAGAGACAGACTTAAGACTTAGACCAGGATAAGCACCAGCCAGATGAGCCTCCTGGCTAGAGACAGACTTAAGACTTAGACCAGGATAAGCACTAGCCAGATGAGCCTCCTGGCTAGAGACAGACTTAAGACTTAGACCAGGATAAGCACCAGCCAGATGAGCCTCCTGGCTAGAGACAGACTTAAGACTGAGACCAGGATAAGCACCAGCCTGATGAGCCTCCTGGCTAGAGACAGACTTAAGACTGAGACCAGGATAAGCACCAGCCAGATGAGCCTCCTGGCTAAAGACAGACTTAAGACTTAGACCAGGATAAGCACCAGCCAGATGAGCCTCCTGGCTAGAGACAGACTTAAGACTGAGACCAGGATAAGCACCAGCCAGATGAGCCTCCTGGCTAGAGACAGACTTAAGACTTAGACCAGGATAAGCACTAGCCAGATGAGCCTCCTGGCTAGAGACAGACTTAAGACTTAGACCAGGATAAGCACCAGCCAGATGAGCCTCCTGGCTAGAGACAGACTTAAGACTGAGACCAGGATAAGCACCAGCCAGATGAGCCTCCTGGCTAGAGACAGACTTAAGACTTAGACCAGGATAAGCACCAGCCAGATGAGCCTCCTGGCTAGAGATAGACTTAAGACTTAGACCAGGATAAGCACCAGCCAGATGAGCCTCCTGGCTAGAGATAGACCATGACCTAAACAGCATTGTACCAGCTTTCTGAAATACTTATCAGTCATTTATTACATATCTCACAATGCTTCATATTAACCAGACTACTTTATAGTTTCTTTTTATTATTTTTACAGCTGGATATCCTTTCTAATACCAACCACTTCACAGAGTGGACTGGACTTATTTCATTAAGGACCCTGCCTCCCACAAAAGAATAATAAACATCATTGTCCCCATTTTATGTATTATTTCACACTGACATAAGACAGACAGGTTGTCACATCAAAGATTAGACAAGTCTGATGACCCCATCCTGCTCTGCTCCTACATTCCAGTTTGGCATGTTTTCTATGGCTCGATACCCTTCCTAACACCAAACATTTTACTACTGGGTACATTTCATTGTGACATTAATACATTACTGAGTGGGCTGGATGCACTTTATTGTTGCACCAGCACTACCACTTTACAAGTAGGCTGGGTGTGTTTTTATCATGGCATCAATCAGTGCACAGTGACATTGGTTCTAGTGTAAATACTTGTAAAGCAGGAGAGCCAAGTTCTGGGGAGGCATAGCAGGGAAGATATCAGTTGTATGAAGATGAAGAGGCTACACAGAGAGGTACATCGTGTGTCAGAGTGGAAGATAAGATAGAGATGTTACAAGATAAAGACAACAGACAACATTGAGAATCATATTTCAATTAGTCTACTCTTAAGCCTTTAGTTACCAACCCAGCCAAAACCAGTTCTGGTTCTATGAAATAAAACCACCCATTTTAAAGGTTTCCAATTTATATTAAAATCTTCCAACATAACTTTTTATAAGAACCTTACATGAAGTTACTTTCTTAGTAATGAAATAACAATTTGAGTAAATCTTTTAAAATTCTTCATTAAATAATTAACATTGATTTTATTTTGTTAGAAATACAGTGATAAAAGGTCTAAACCTAGCACAGATAACAAGAAGTCTGTAATATCAGCTCCCTGTCCTCACCAATGATGGCTAGGCTAAGTGCCTGTGGTTAGCAGATTAACTCATTCATTAGCATATTTTGAAAGAAACACATTGCCTATGATTTTCAAATAATCAAGAATCTTGAAGGATTTAGTGATATTACTAACTTTCTCATTATTAAGCTGGTGTTTGGAGCATAACAAACCATATAATATAAAATTATGATGAAAGGTTTTTAGATAAATATATACACCTTCACATGTAGAGTGCACTATGTAGGCTTCTTTTTTATGGGCAAAAATCAACCGGCATGGAACCCTAGGGTAGACCCTGAACAAGATGGTTGGATAACATCCATGAACTTGGCTGGTCCTGCTTGGGGATCCGTCCGGATCAGTTGGAAATAGTTGCTTCTGACAGGACCCGATGGAAGGAGTGTCTGAAGACTCTTCCCCCATGACATTTTCATTACCATATTTCTAAGGAAAGACACTGATTACTTTTAAAAAATGTTTTTTTAAATAATCAAGAATATGAAGGGATTTAGTAATATATAACTTTCTCATTTGGATTGGTAGAATCAGTAGAGCGTCAGACACCCTGCTTTGCAGCATAGAGGTATGGCCCTTTATGTTCTCAGTTCAAATCCTACCAAGGTTAGTTTTTTGCCTTTCATCTTTATGGGCCCGATAAAATAAAGTACCAGTGATGCACTGGGATAATTGCTGGCCTTGTGCCAAAGAGTAGAAACAATTATTACACTGGAACATGGTTGTGGATTGGCAGTATTGTTAGAGTGTTGGACACCAAGCTCTGTTTCATAGAGTTATGGCCCTTTATATTCTAAGTTCATATCTTGCCGAGGTTAGCTTTGCTATTATTCATCCTTGTGGGGTTCACTTTTGTCCACGGTGCACAGCCGAAACACTGCCCTGACCTAGATGTAGAGCCTGTCACCCCCCCCCCCCCCATCTTTCTTCTATTTCATAACCCTTGCTCTTTCCTTCTTTTTCTTTTCATTTATAGTCCTTTTTTCTACTTTCCTATACAGCCAGATCTGCCCTTCTTTACTCCTTCCCCACCTTTTTTTCATTATTTATATAATTAATTATGAAATCTTAAATAATTTAAATGTGGGAAATGATGGTAACAAAGAAAGAACAATAAGCATTTTAGCCCTTCTGGCACCAAACTGCCCCTGGTCCCGTGATACAAAACACTTTATTTTAAAAAAATTAATATTTATCTAAAACCCTTTCATAATAATTTTATATAAGAACCTTTGTTAAGTTGTATTCCAAACTAAGAAAGTTTGTTATATTTCTATATTAATATTTTCCAAATTAATTGAAACAGACAGTGAATGTCATCAGAAATATGGTAACAAAAGGTTAAGGCTAACCCCTGCTAAAGCAGACATTAGCAGGGGTTAGCCTTGGAGGTCTCGTGACAGTTTGTACTCATGAAGTCTTTTTTTTTTCTTTTTTTTTCAAGCTATTTTTTACAGCTGGCTGCTCTCCCAGGGGCAACATACCTTTTGGTTGCCTCTTATGACACACAGGGATACAGTGTATCTACTCTAGACTGGAAACTAGGGTCCTTGCAAGAAAGTGGACTCCACTAAAAGCATCTAAGAGTAGGTAGTTGTGTTTAACTGGGTGACAGAAAAAAACTCTTAACATCCTGTACTGGATGAAACTTTATTACCCATACATTCTTGTAAAATACAAAACAGCTCTATGACTGCCTCACATTAAGAATTGAAGTGTTTACTCTAATACTACACATTTTCACAATGACCTGTCCACTTTTTAAGATACTATAAACATTTGAATTAACAAATCGATTTTTAGATATTTTCTGCTAAATCTTTACAGGATGATAAGATTTAAGGGTTCGAGTTAGGGTTAGGGTTAGGGTTGGAAAACAAAAGTCATAAAATATTTAAAAGAGTTAAGAGTCAGAGTTAAAGTTGAGGAAACGAAAGTCAAAACATTTAAAAGAATTAAGGGTTAGAGTTAGGATTAGTGTTAAGGTTGGGAAACGAAAGTCAAAATATTTAAAATAATTAAGGGTTAGAGTTAGGGTTAGTGTTATGGTTGGGAAACGAAAAACATAAGACATTGAAATAATAACTTTACCTGAAATGATTTCTTCAACACAGAGAGAGTCTTCTGATAGAGTATCCATACCCAAACCTCGCTCTTCAGTTTTAATACACGTCAACATTGTGAGACAGATTTCCAGCAGAGGAATACTGTAAGTAAACAAATTTTAGTTCAATTATAAACGTAATTATATGTATGTATGTACCTGTAACTCCCTATGAAGTCACAGGGGTCACATCATGACTTTCATGACAGCATTTCTAACAAAATGCGCTCTGTTTTAATTAATGAAGAATTTTGAGATGGATGGTTTTATTTCATAGAACCAGAGCCGGTTTTGGCAAGGTTGGTAACTAAAAGGTTAAACCTGGCAGAACTTGTCCCCTTTCCAGGTCGTAACACAGTCGATTTCTTCCAGAGAAGGAGAAAGTGAGAAAGTGATATAGAGAAAGAATAGGCCCCAGTACTAGACTGGCGCTTTTCTTATTTTATCGAACTTCAAAGGATGAAAGGCAAAATTGACCACACAGTGTGCATAGAGCCAGAAAGAATATTGCAAAGCATTCTATCCAATATTCTAACGACTCTACCAATTAACTGCATGTACATAACTACATTTAACTTATAATTATCTTAATTTAGAGCTAGCGTAATGATAAAATACACAGCTGGAGAAAGATGTAAAACAATAGCTATGTGGGTTACACTTAGCTATATTAAGACTAACTTTTACAACTTTTTAGATTACTGTTCGAATAAAAGCTGACCCCTTATTTTATGTTTGAGAAATAGGCAAAAATCCAAACCCCATTTATAAGCTGAAGCAGCTAATCAACACATTATATTTAGATCAGGCATGGGCAACCTTTTCGAGCAGTGGGCCACAGAATATGGCTAATGAAAAAGGTGGGCTAAAAAAATTCAATGCAATTTTGAAATTAGGCTTGTATTCAAAACACCAAACAGGCTGCATGTGGCTTGCAGTTTGCCCAGCGTGTAACTAGTTTAGATGGTGCAGTTTTGAAATTTTGAAATTTTAACAATTTCATATTTAAAATGTCGTTTAGAGTATAGTTTTTGTTTCAGAACTCCATTAAATAATGATTTTTTTACCAATTTCCAACCGTTTTGAAGGCCATATAATCATTCAAAACCTATAAAAAAAACATAGGAAATACAAATTCCATGTTGAAAGTGAAACAGGTGTAATATACACCTCCATAGTGAAACTGGTGTAATATTCACATCCAAAGCAAAAATATTTCAGCACCTTATATAGGTAGTATTTTGAAGTTGGTGAATCAGGAAAATATTGACCTCGAATATAAGTCCCCCCATTTTAACATCAATGTTTTTGTCAAACATTTCTTGGCTTATATACGAGTATATAGGTAATTATTGAACAATTTTTTTGAGTCTTACTAAAATTATTTCATTACAAAGATAGTAACTTAACATAATTCATTCTTAACTAGGAACACTTAAATTCTTAACAATAATTTAACAGAAAATTTCTAAAAATGGATTTGTTAATTCAAAAGTTTATAGTACCTTTGCTAGTGAACAGATAATTATAAAAAATTGAAATAGAGTAAATATAATTTTGAATGTGTTGTTTTTATATTTTTCAAGTCTTGCTAATGTAGTTTCATGCAGCACAGGATGTTAAGAGTTGAAATGGTTGGTTTTATTTCATAGAAAAGAGAGAGAGCAGTAACAGCATGTATTAGTCTGTTGGTAACATGAGATGGGAAGATAAAATACAATTCAATTAGTAAATTTAATGATGGGAGGGGGGGGGGAGTATTAACTATACTATTCAGCATATATATATATATATATATATATATATCCTTTATTAGATCTATATCTTTTGTGAAATCAAAGATACATCATCATCATCATGTCCATTTTTCCACGCTTGCATGGGTTCACTGGGTCCTTCTCAGCACGGCATCTCCCCACCCGCCGTGTTACTTCGTCATCTCCTCTGCCAGTCTAAGTGATTTGAGGTCACCTCTCATAAACTCTGCCCAGATCTTTCTTGGTCATTCACTACTGCAGTTTCCTTCCACTGGGATTTCCTCCCCTATTGGTCATTGTTCTTGCATATCACATGTCCATACGAATGCAGTCTTCTCTCCTGCACACCACCTCGGATTCTTAAACCCAGCTTCTCTCTCAGCTCATCCAATGAAAAAGGGTAGAAATAACAAGCATGTTAACCCTTTTCACACCGAACCACCTGAAACCACTTTTCGTTCAGAGGCAAATTTTTTTTTTTTAAGTGGTAAGAAACTCTCAAGAGAGCTTGACAGCAGAATATCTTCAGAGAAACACCCCCTCAAGCAAGTGCTTCGGCCCTTAACTTCTTACACTCTAAGGGGACCAGGCTGCATCCAGGTCATGACTCCTGAGTGCCTTTCTGCTGACATTTATAGCCATTCAGAAATCAGAGATTTGTTGTGTATTTAAATCATATAGAGATTTTGTTGACAAGATCTAGCTGGACCTCCTCTGTTGTCTCTGCTTTCAAACTTATATTTGAAGGTTTTCTTAACTTTGGAAAAATAACATTGGTAGTCAGCTTATAGTTATCTAAAAATCTTCTATCATAATTATATGTAAGAATATGTATTAAGTTAGGTTCCAAATGCCAGGTTAATAATGAGAAAGCTACTAAATGAGGAATTTACTAAAATTATGAATTATTTCATTACTAATCAACAATCAATCGACTTTCGTCAAATCGAACCGAGGAAACAATGTTTCCATTGGTCTTTCCAATTGCTAATACTCTCTATCAGTTGCAACTCCAGATAGAAGGAGCAACGTGAAATAAAGTGTCTTGCCCAAGGACATAATGCATCACCCGGTCCGGAAATTGAACTCTCACAACCTCACAATTAGGAACCCAATTCTCTAACCACTCAGCCACACGCCTTCATTACTAATATAGTAACTCAATATAAAATCATGTTGGAAGATTTTTAATTTAAATAGGAAACTTTTAAAATGAGTGATTTTATTTCATAGAACCAGAGCCGGTTTTAGCCAGGTTGGTAACAAAAGGATTAACCATGTCACTCTGTTGGTCTTTCCTTTCCTTCCACATTTATTATGATCATAAGTCCAACACCCTAACCATTAAACCCCACACCTTTAACAGGGAAAATTAAAATGTTTGCTGATGCTTCATATTAAATTACACCTTTTTCCAAGACATTCAATTGTTGTCTGTCAATGGAAGCCAAGAAAGTCATAGAGCAGTAGAAAGAATAATATTGAAGACATGTTGAGACCTATCAGTCACAGAGAGAAAGAAATTAGTAGATACAAGCTCCCTTACAGGGTGCATAAAATCTAAAAACAACAAAGAGGGGAGATGGTTATAAATTAAAAAAAAATGGAAATTTGGGGAAAATATTGCATTTTCTAAATATTTTCTCTTTAACCTATTTGATACCAAACCACCCCTGATTCCATGGTACTATGCTGACCTTTTTAAAGTGTTTATATCACAATTTTATGTAAGATCATTAGTTAAGTTATGCTCCAAACACCAGCTTTTAATGAGAAAGTTGTTACTAAATCCCTTCAAATTCAAGGTTTATTTTCAAAAATAATTTAAAACCATAGGCATTCTTCGTCCTGGGAGGGACATGGGGCCAGAGTCCTCAAACACTCCTTTCAGCAGGTCCTGTCAGAAGCAACTGTCTCCAATTGATCCGGCTGGATCCCCAAGCGAGACCAGCCGAGATCATGGATGTTATCCATCTTGCTGGTGATCTACCACTGGTTGGCTTTGCCCATAAAATCTGTCCAGCGATTCTTAACTGATACATTCTAACCACATGCCCAAGATATCAGAGCTGTAGCAACTTGTGTACCTGGAGGGACTCTCTGATCTCCGAACTACGCATTCTATCCCTTTGGATGAACCCCACTTTGGCTGTTTGTATTTGCAATCGTATTCTTTCAGTGATTACTCAAGATTTATGACCATAAGGGTTGGCATGAATACTGAATTGAAGATAGCGAGTTTGGCTTTTATACCTACCTCCTTCTTCTGATTACTTAATGCTGAAGCTGGCACATTGTGTGTGTGTTAGAAAATGTGGAAATCTCAGACACAGAATAAAACAGTAACCATAATCAATTGTTATAAATAATAGCTTAGAAAATTTGGTAAAATAACATTGTAGAGGGAAAACAAAATGGCCAACAGCCACTACAAAAAATTGGTCTTCGTACAACTCAAAATCTGATGGGTACTTTTTCCATCTACGGGGGGGGGGGGGGGGGGGGGGGGGGGCACTAATCATAGGAGTACTCAATGCATGGTGGGTATAGAGATATGTAAAATCCTGACTGCAGTGCCAAGCAGTTTCGGTTTATGTTCAGCAAGCCTTTACAAGGGTGTAGTCGGATTCATCATAATCATCTTCGTTTAACGTCCATTTTCCACGCTAGCATGGGTTATATATATATATCATCATCATCATCATTTCCTTTTACGTCCGCTTTTTCCTTGCTTGCAAGGGTGGGACGGGAACTGATGCTGGCTTGATTTCTACAGCTGGATGCCCTTCCTAACACCAACCTCATTTACAGTGAGTGCTGGGTGCTTTTTTGCCGTGGCACCTCCACGACCACTTTGCAGTGGAATGATAGGGACCCCAGTCCTATCATCTCATTTCTACAGCTGAGTAAACTGGAGCAATGTGAAATAAAGTGTCTTGCTCAAGGAAACAACACATCACCCGGTCTGAGAATTGAACTCACAACCTTTCGATTGCAAGGCCAATGCTCTAACCACTAAGCCATGTGCCTCCATATATATATATATATATATATATATATATATATATATATATATATATATATATATATATATATATATATATATATATATATATATATATATATATATATATATATATATATATATATATATATATATATATATATATATATATATATATATATATATATATATATATATATATATATATATATATATATATATATATATATATATATATATATATATATATATATATATATGCAATAAGTCACAAGGTAAAAAGAACACAGGCGAACCATACAATGGTGATATGTATTAGTTTAATGCTTGATATAGTAGGAATAGAGTCTGAATGTTTGGGATCTTAGTCCTTCATCAGAAGATAGAAGAAATATGCGAGAGTAAGAAAAGGAACTAATGGACAGAAAGTATGTGCTTAGTCAGCCATTTTTAGAGAATATATATATACAGTGAAATCTCGAGTAACGAACACGCAAGCTGGCAACAAGCTTGGAGTACAGGTTGGAAAGCGTCACTTGCTGTATAATGAGTTACTATGGGGATATCTATCCGTCTTTCATACATAGTCTCTCTCTCACTGTATTTCTCAATATTTCATATGGGAACAATAGTTTCGGTTTACAAACATTTCAGGTGACGAATTAAGTTTGTGAACTGAGGTTCCACTATATATATATATATATATATATATATATATATATATATATATATATATATATATATAAGGATTGTAATGCCCAGTTACTGTAGGTTCACCATAGTGAGCACTCAATGCATAGTTTCTAGTAAGTATAGAGATGTAGTACTAAGCAGAGTGTAATTATAATAATAAGGGTGATTTGTTATGTCTTCATTACATTTACTAGCAGAAAACCACCCTACGGGTGGTTTTCTGCTAGCATGTGTAGTGTGTATATTGATATTATACACTTTATTTCACATTGCTCCAGTTTACTCAGCTGTAGAAATGAGATGATAGGACTGAGGTCCCCATCATTCCACTGCAAAGTGGTCGTGGAGCTGCCACGGCAAAAAAAAAAAGTACCCAGCCCACACTATAAAGTGGGCGTGTAGGCGCCACGGAAAAAAAGCACCCAGCACTCACTGTAAATGAGGTTGGTGTTAGGAAGGGCATCCAGCTGTAGAAATCAAGCCAGAATCAGTTCCTGTCCCACCCTTGCAAGCAGGGAAAAGCGGACGTATGATGATGATGATGACTATCTCGTTTAGAATGCACAGTGGAATCTGATATGATGAAAGCCTACTACTACAAAAACAATAACTCATCACTTGATATTGTTAGAATTATTACTTCAAGACTACATGGAGTTCTAACAATGTTAGAACTCCATAGGTAGATACCAGTATATATATAATGAAGGAAGTGTGGTAAGGAACCAGATGGACCATAACGCACCAAAGTACTCAAATAGCCGTCGGAACGGTTTGAGCTCTGCCGTCGGGGTCTTGAACATTTCCCTATATATATATGGAGAGAGAGGGGGGAGATGTGGAGAGAGCAGTGGAGAGAGAGAGAGAGGGGGGGGTCACCAAAAAACGTATACACACTTCAACAACATTCTAATAAATATTGCTTGTACAGGTAATGAAAGTATGCATACATTTTTTTTTTTAGACATCCTGTATATATATATATACATATATATATATACACATGCATGCACACACACATATATATACATCCACATACACACACAACCCCTTAGCATTCACATTATTTTATATATACTATTATATTTTCATGATAAAGGCTTTACCTCACATAATATCAAATCTATGAGATTTTGAAAGTATTTATTTTGAGAACAATACCTTACATTCAGTTTGAGCAGCCGGTTACAGCCAGTTTCAACAGAAAGAGGTAGAGAATTCTGGCCGGTTTGAACACTAAAGGGTTAAATGCTGTTTTGTACTTTTTAAGAATGCCTTGTCTTGCTAATGTGGTCATATGTGGTAGAGGACATTTAAGAATTAAATAACATCAGCTCATTAATCACCAGTCAGTTACTGTAGATAAATTTATCCTGCCTAACCATCTCATCATACTTTCTCTCTTTAGTCCCTCTCTGCTAAACTAACTTGGCACACACTGTCACTGGACTGATTTAAAAGCCCATTTATCAACTAGTTTCATGGCAAAAGAAAATGGCAAATGTCAATGCTTCCTTGCCATTCCCAAGACATGTGCCATGAGATAATGTACAGACCAACATTTCTTCACCTGGAATTTTAATCTATTCCAATCCTTGTATCATTATTTCCAGACATGCCAACATAGAGACATAGATTAACTTACCAATTCTAGTGACTTTATCTTATACATATGTATATATATCATCATATTTTAATGATTTGTAATATATCATCATTTGTAATATATCATTCAATGGGTTGTCACATTATGAGAAGTCAGGTCAGGAGTCGACATCTCTGATCTGTATATTGACTTGGTTTCTGTTCTTAACACTACCACATTTCAGTGTAGACCGATATACACCACCATTCCACTTCCTGAATCTGCCACTGTCTAGTGGTTGCGTGGTCTGCAACTAAACAGGTCAAGCCACCCAATTTAACCATTTAAACACCAACCAGTTCCAAACCACCCCTATAAATGTGTTCAAATCTCATTATTACATGACATGGTGGATTGGCAGTATCGGTAGAGAGTCGCCAAGCTTTGACGCATAGTTATGGCCCTTGCCATTCTGAGTTCAAATCCCGCCGAGGTTAAATTTGCCTTTCATCCTTACTGGGTTGATAAAATAAAGTACCAGTAATGCACTGGTTAATTGCTGGCCTTGTGCCAAAAGTAGAAACAATTATTACATGACAGATACTATTTTTAATAGTTAAAACATTTGTCTTATTATTAAGTTGAAAGATAGGGCAGTGTATTGGCAGCATCAGACATGCTTCGCAGTACAGAGTTACATCCCTTTACGTTCCGGGTTCAAAACCCACCGAGGTTAGCTTTGCCCTTCATCCTTATGGGGCCGATAGAATAAAGCACCAGTAACGTACTAGAGGGAGGGTCGACTTTCCCCTCCTCCAAAATTGCTGGCTTTGTGCCTATAGTAGAAACCATTATAAATTGAAAGTCATTTTTATTGTACTAAACCTCTCATAATTTTTGATTATTTTGAAAAGTAAAACACATTCTTGTTTGAAATTTGATCACAAATAGGGTTAAAGTGTGAGGTGGGACCAGCAGTATTTACCCTCCTTTTAATACCAACATACCTGAAAATGCACCAGATTCTAATGATACAAAATCATCTGTTTAAAAATGTACATACTCATCATCATTATCACTGTTTAACATCCATTTTCCAAGTCAGATCAGCTGATCATGTCTTGCTCACGCAACTGATTCTGGCTTGGTCTCTACAGCTGGATTTCCTAAATCAAAAACATTCTATCTAGCTTAGTATATATACACTAATCAAAAAGTTAGCTTCTTTACCCACTTATTCCTAAGAGGGTTATGGGAGACAGAATCCTCAAACACTCCTTCCAGTGGGTCATATCAGAAACAATCATCTCCAACTGATCCATGGATCCCCAAATGAGTCCAACCAAGCTCAAGAATGTTATCCAACTATCTTGCTCAGGATTATTCCTTGCATCTCCTGACAATTGGTTTTGCATGTCAAATTTGTCCAGTGATTGTTTTCTGAGACATTCTAACCACTGGAGCTGTGATCTCTCAAATTCGGAGAAGTAGCAGCTCTACTTGGAGTGACTGACCTCCAAAATATGCACTCTATCGAGTAACATTACTCCAACGACCCTTTGTCTTGTATTCACAATCGTATTCTTTCGGTCATATCCAAGATTCACAACCAAAGGTAAGGATAGGCACAAATACCGAATTGAAGATAATGAGTTTGGCTTTTACACCTACCTCCTTTTTTCTGAAGCTAGCGCATTATTGCACTGGTTCCTGTAATTCTTGCACTTAATTCAACCTCTTGTCTTCTACCACTCATAAACACGGCCCCAAGATACTTGAACTTCTACACCTGCTTCAGTAAAACTCCATTTACATGTAGAGTGCACTGCACAAGCTTCCTTGCGAGGATGATTATCTGTTTTTGCAGCACTAATTTTCACTCCTGTCATGCAGCACTCAAATGAAAATTACTTATTTTACTAAATTCCTTCAAATCACTATTTAACCCTTTCGATAACAAACTGCCAGAAACCATTCTTCGTCCTATGATACAACAGTTATCTTCGTCTAACATGTTTATGTTTATCTAAAAACTTTCCATCATAAATTTATGTAAGAACGTTTGTTTTGTTACAAACACCAGCTTAATAATAATGAGAAAGTCTTCCAAATTCTTGATTATTTGAAAACCAAATATTGTAATGTAAAGGTTGACGAACATTTTACATCCGTTTTTCCATGCTTGCATGGGTTGGTCAGATCTTTTCTAGCATAACCTGCTACCACTTCTTGCATTCCGTTGCCATCCCTGTTCAGCTCTAATCGCCTCTGCCCAGGTTTTTCCTCGGTCTTCCTCTACTATATATTTCTTCCACTGGTAGCTCCTAGAACTTTAGTCTCCAATCATCATCCATACGAATCGAAACGATTTTTTTTTTAAAACCAAAGGAGCCTCTCAACTACTTCTGCCTAGCGAGAAGGTAGGAGCCACCACAGGTTATATAAATATTCAAACACAACATAAATTATGCAGTACAGCTCAAATACTATAACTGATCGATTGAGGCCCGTTAGTTGATAGCTGGAAAAGCTGAGAGGTGTGTCTTGCTGTATGCAGTTACGATGCTCTCCCTAAAACAGTAGTTCCCAACTGAACGCGATTTTTTAAGTGTGTCGCAAAAGAGCAAGTTTATTTCAAAACTTGAAGAATACAAATTGAAATTCGCAATTAAGTTCATATATAACTATCTAAATGGGAAAACAAATTAAGAACGAAAACACTGCAAAAAAAAAAAAAAAGGACCGTATCTTTCTCATTGATACATTGATAAATATGGTCCATTTATTGAGTAAACAAGGAAATACATAGGTGATATTTTAATTTTATCTATAATTCTTAATTCTATGCTAACTATAAACACCTTTTCGAATTTAGGTGCAATGGGCGACAAAATATTTTTGCTTGTTCTCAAGTGAGTAAAAATACAAACAAAAAACAAGTGTGCGAACCGCTGCTGATGTAGATGTTGACTGGATAAAGGCTAGATTAGTCATGCATGGACACGCACGCCTTATTTCAAAATTGCCTGTTCAAAAAAGGTTGCCCACACCTGGGCTAGATATATACAGTGGGTGGGTGAGACAACCTAAACAAATTACCGATACCCCACTCCCCTTATTCTTTTGGACCCGAGAGTAGATGTTGACTGTATATGTTGTGTCCAGAACGTAATAAAAAAATTTAAAATTCCGTATTTTTTAATTATCTAAATTTCTACTTTATGCTATGCTAAAATGTATAAAATACCTAACATTCGACAAAGTAATGTGAGTAAAAACAGAAGTTTAGTAACCACTGACCGACTACGAATTTTGATTGAGATTACATATACTTCTTTTTATTAACTTTCCAGAGAGACGAAAATTAACAAAGTTCTATAAACATTCTATACTGAAGTGAATGTAAAATCAGCCGATCCGGGGAACCAGGAACAAGGGAAGAGGCGAAAATATGTAGTTTATTGCAAATATAAAACTTATTTATGGAAGAAATAACATAAAAATAGATATTTAGTGCAATAATCCATGTTAGATACGCCCGTAATTTTCATCGGCTTTTATGCTCACTTCAATATAGAGATGTTTATGGGATTTTACCCGAAAGTCAAAGTCGACCACTGACAGATTGAACTGAGAAAGTAAAACGAAGCTAGCTGGTTCTGTCACTTCACTGACCATTAAAATGATTTCATTAATATCGAAACCGTCCAAAGACCAGTGAAGACTTCCCTTGAATGGAAGCCTGAAAGATGGGCCTAGGAAGTAAAGTTTGTGGAGGAAAACCTGGCAAACATGGGCTGATTTTGTGACCATTCAGAATGGAGATCTCTCGTAACCCAAAGCTCCATAGGGAGCAAAAGGATTATATATATATATATATATATATATATATATATATATATATATATATATATATATATATATACATACAGGAGTGGAAGGGGGTAAAGATGTTTAAATGCCCCCAAAAAGTTGTATTTATTCTTTAAGTTTCTACTTTTCTCTAGCAGCATTCAAATGTACCTGTAGTTCCCCATTTTAAAGGGTTCGTATTTAAATTTTACAACATAATTTGCGCGCGAAATTCAAAATATTTTAACAAAGCACTATTTCACAGTTGTATAGAATTGAGCTCGATTCTCGCTATTGGGAAGAACATAAATAACACAACTTTTTTTTTAGTATGAATTTATAGGAGAAAAGTGGGCTGTTGTTGCATTTATGCCTTTCAAATACTTATTAACAAGCAATAAAAATCTGAATTGTGAACTTGGCTTGCTGAGAAATTTATTAGAATAGTTATAAAAACATATCTTCTTTCGTTTTAAGTAAACAACAATCTCTGATCAATAATTTCATTTTACATTCAATAATATCCAACATTCCTGCAGACACGTGAAAAGGAGATAATATGATGGTAAATTTATAGAACACCCATCTCGATTTCAGTGGGGTATTTTTTTTTTTCATGTTATATCAACTAATCTAACTTTCAAGATGCAGGAAATCGACTTTTTTCCGGTAAACAAACCAACCTTAATCTGAGAAAAAAAGTCGATTGCAAGCATTTAAGAGGGCCATAAAAAAACAAGGAGATAATTATTTCCCATCACGAAAGGTGTCGATCCGCGAAACTCCGATGGTCTTTTCGCCACCTTTTACCCTCATCTACAAATCTAGTCGTTTCCGAAGTCATATACGTTGATAACCTCTTCCCCCCAAAAAAATTTAAATGAGGGGGGTATTCGAGAGGAGAGCTACTCCACCACCTCTGTTCGCCAGGAAAAAAGTTGATTGCCAGAATCTTCGAGGTTAAATTAGTTGATAGCACACGAATAAAAAGAAATGCATAAACATTTTCCCCACTGAAATCGAGTGGAGTGTTCTATAATAATTGTTTCTACGTTTGCCACAAGGCCAGCAATTACCTTCAGTGCATTACTGGTACTTTATTTTATCGACCTCGTAAGGATGAAAGGCAAAGTTAACCTCGGTGAGCGTGTTCTATAAAATACCACACACTCACACACACATTATATATATATATATATATATATATATATATATAGTAATAATAAAGATCCCGTTAAGGGTGAAAGCAGCGATTCTTTGCTTAAACTTTAATCTATTATTTTAATAAATATATATATATATACACACACGCGCGCGTTAATAGATGTCTACTTAAAACGAAATAACACTCAGTCCAACAGGCATGTCAAACTGAGGGACCCCCGGGGGAACATATGGGTCACATGTGTCTGAGATCATACACGACAACTAATTGCGCACATTACAACATTTTTCTATTACGAAGATAAAACATGCTTGCGCTGTAAAACCTTTGTGCGGGCCGCAAGTGTGCTTGTAAAGAGCCGCATGTTTGACATGCTTGCCATTCAAGACGGATAATGTGGTGATGGTTTCAATCATACCTGTCAAAGCTTTCACTTATCACCTTATCAAACATATATATGACATTGATCAAATAACATACTTATATTAAACATATGTAACTTTTTTTTAAATGCTTGTAAAAAGTACTTATAGAAGAAATTTGCTTCCCAACTTTCAGAGGTCTACAAAATAAAGTACCACCAGTTTTGATCGACTTTTACCTCCCTCCCAAATCCCTGGCAGTGTCTAAATTAGAAATCAATATTTATAGGTAAACTATTTCTCCAGTCTGTGACGTTCGAGAGCTGGGCCGCTGACAGCTAAGTTCTTGGTTCTTTCAGCGCCTGAGCTTCGCCATCACACGTGGTAATGCTGCGAACGTGTTGGCTTGCCTCAAAAAGTATTCGACGATGGTTGCGAAGCCCCTTGTGGTGTGTGCGACCGATTGGCGCATTTGTGGGTTGTTGTTGTTTTTTAGTTTGGCGCATTTGTGGGTTGTTGTTTTTTAGTTTTCATTGAATATTTTTGTAAGTTATATTTACGAGTATATGATTACATGAATTCTGTTTTTATATTTATAGGAAAGAGAAAAGACGGCTAAATTCATGTTTTTATCACGAGCATCTACGCAAATACTTTACCATTAGTGTTCGGTGTTCATTTGATGTTTTTTTTTATCATTGCAAGGATTAGTGACAGACTATCAGGGTCGAATTAAACCTGCATGTGACCCATTTAGAGGGTCACATGCAGGTTTAATCCGACCCTCTAAATGTTGTGGGCCCAATCATCACTCCCATCCCCCGTTAATCCACCGCCACCAGAGAGATGTCACGTATATATTTCTCATTGACACAAAGCCGTGAACGGTTGATAAACTTTAAAAACTTTTGTTAGTATTTAAAACCGAAGTTAACTCTTTCGTTACCAATTTCTAATGGAAGACGCTGATTGTGATGTTCGTATGAGTTAATAATAATTTTTAAAAAATTGGAGGGATTTAGTAAAATAACATTAGCGGGGTGTTTGGACATACAATTATGATGGAAGGTTAACATTTAAATATGAACACCTTAACCCCTTTCATTACCATATTTCTAATGAAATGCACTGCTTAAGATTTTCAATTAATTATGAAAATAATCAAGAATTTTGAAAAAAATTCAATAATATAATTAATTTTCTCATTATTAAGCTGGTGTTTGGAACCTGGCAAAAGGAGGCGGGATTTGAACTCAGAATGCAGAGCATGATCAGATTACAGCAAAGGATCCTTTTCGACTCTTTAATTAATCCGTCAACCCACTGTCCCATCAACTGATAATCAACCTCGAAAAGACGAAAGAGTTTACGTCAACAGGATTGGAACCTTGAGCCCAGAGAGTCAAAAGAAATACAGACACTGACAGATTTAATGCGTAGAGAACAAGTGGATGTGAAAGTTTTAAATTGTCCATTTATTTCAGTCCAAGCTCCAGTTTCTATATAATTTCTCATAAGAATAATTATTTTACCACAAAGTTCAAATCCCATTGTTCGCCAATAATTCTTAGTTTAAGGTGTACCGGAATTTACGTTACGGTCTGAAACAAAAACTTTCCTAAGAAAAAAAAAAATGACGGACCGATTAATTTTTGTTTTGCTTTCGCTTAACTTTTCTCTCATTCACCCTCCCCTTATCTGTAACTTTATAAGAGAAATACGAAATAATATTCAAGAAAATTTAATGATTATTTCAAAATTCAAGACATGGTTCACAATAAGTATTTCCCTATTTTGTTCTTTTGAATTCATTATTTATGCTGCCGAGTTCAAATCCCGCCGAGGTTGACTTTGCCTTTCATCCTTACGGGGTCGATAAAGTACCAGTAATGCACTGGGTGTATGCTGGCCTTGTGCCTAAAGTAAAAACAATTATTTATGCTGCCTAGGTCAACTTCACTTTTTATCCTAATTGCCAATAGAATAAAAAATAAAAAAATACTATTCAAATGCTGGGGTTAATTTAATCGAATTTCCCAGCCCAAATAAAATTGTTGGTCTAGTGCTTAAATTAAAAACAATTATTTCTGTTCGTAATTTTCGTTTGAAACAAATAACAAAAAATAATTTTTAAAGTTTTAAAATGTAACGGACAAGAATCTTTTTATTTAATTTATTTTTGTTCAGACTGTAATTTCTTCCTTCTTTTTTTTTCTGAATAAGATAAATTAACCCAGGAGGCGCGGATTAAGCTTGCATGGGTTCCCAGGTAGAAAACTTCATCTGGGCCACTTGCGTAATATCTATGTTAGCAAAAAAAACTTTTAAATCATTTGGGGGCCTTTAGATATTGTGGACTCCCTGGCTCCCCTACCACACCCCTTAATTCACAATTGTTAATACCGAAAACTAAACCATTTGTTAACCAGGCAATTTGATGAAAATTCTTAGATGAAAACAAATGGCTTATTCATTTTTAAATAGACGAAGAAGTTTTTAATGTTATAGGGAATGAGAAATTGTCACTTTTATCACCACTTAACGTCCGTTTTACCTGCTAGCAAAGGTTGAACAGATCGAATCTGTACTTAATCGGAGCTACGGACCTCATAGACGGGTCGGGGCCCGCATTTCGCAAACTTACATTTCCGCACAGTACATTTTATCGTTGCACCAGTACGAGCGATATCTTTTTGGGGCAAGTTGTCTTTAGCTGGTGCTCTTCCTAACAACAACCACTTTATTTTACAGAGAGTACTGGCTGCGTTTTATTGTGGCATCAATACTAGGTTGTCATGGCATTTCAGTCTTTTGGGATGGGGGGTGCAACTGGATGCTTTTCTTAACGCCCTGTAGAAACCAACCCAAAACGTATGTAAGCGAAACGCACCTTCCGACCCAGTGAATTAAGGGAGGGTACAAACTGGTCTACAGCCACGAGCCCCATGCAAGCTTAATCTGCATCTGCCTTGTTCCGTTTCGTTGAAGAACCACTGACTGTCTTGTAACGACCCGTCTAATCTAGGAACGGGTTAAGCTTACATGGGTCCCAGATTAAAATTTTCAGTGGTTATAACCCAATCAGCACCACCACCCCCTCAATCCGCCATGGGTCCAACCCATGCCAATATGAGAAGGCGAAGTTTGGAATAAGTACTCCATGTAAATAACGTTAATTTTTTTTTTTTCACAGAATCATAATTTTATATCTTTTTTTTTTTTTACAAACACGAGGCTATTGCGTAACGTCTTGACGCACTAGAAGTAGCAGCCAAAAATGAAAGTATTGAGAAGTTGATTTTATTTATTTAGATCATCGTAAATCTCTCAGTTCAAAACGTAGAATTATAGCAATTTACACGGGGGTGCTTATACTGAAATTCCACTCTTGAGAATTCCAATGGGAATCGAAATTGTGTCGTAAAGTGGTTTCACATAGAATTTACCGTCTTGCCTGTCACAAGAGGAAACACAGGAAATGCCAACAATATGCCAACATGCAAGAGAAAATGAAATTTAAAGTTTGTTGTGAAAACAAACTGGATAACATTTTGGGTAGGAGGGAATTTATTTTGAATTACAGACAACAATAAGTGTCAAAACTATCTAGAACGGGTCAGAGAGGAGACATATAGATAGGGAGATAGAAAATAACAGACATGCAGAAAGAGAGAAAGAGACAGTGAGAGAAATTGGCATATATATATATATATAGGAACGAGTAGGACCCCGACGGCTGAGCTCAAGCCGTTTCGACGGCTAATTCTGGACTAAAACTAAATTAGTCCAGAATTAGCCGTCGAAACGGCTTGAGCTCAGCCGTCGGGGTCCTACTCGTTCCTATTACCCACTCTACTACCCTAAGTATTGAATACTTTGGTGCGTTATGGTCCATCTGGTTCCTTACCACATTTCCTTCGTTATATATATATATATATAGGGTTTCCCCCGAAATGTATACGCACTTTTATTAGAATGCTGTTGATGTGTGAATACATTTTTTGGAGACATCCTCTGTGTGTGTGTGAGTATATATATATATATAAAGAAAGAGAGTCATTCAATATATATATATATATATATATATATATATATATATATACACATGTAGGCAGAGAGAGATGGGAGCTTAGACGGGGGCGGGGGTGTAAGATTTTCATAATGATGGAATAATAGATAGACGAAAAGGAGTGGAAATGGTTCTATAATTGGGTAAATATTAAGAGAAATATTTAGTTATCTTTAGGTTTAAATAAGGTTAAAATAATAAGCGGGAAAAACAGATTGAAGAGATAGTGGCATACATTAGTGCTAGTCACACACAACTACTACTACTACTACAGTAGTCAGATAAACAATAACAATAGCAGGTTGTGTGGTGGATGTTTACTTAAACCCTTTCCATTTTTCTTCTAACGAAAGACACTGCTTTTAGACCAAATCTGATCACTTTATCTTTTCAGTAAATACCAACAGTGAATTGTTTTCAAATTCTTAGGTTTATAACGTATAAATGGACTATTAGAGAGTATATGGAATTTTCATTTTCATTTTGATGGATTTTATGATCGTATTATATAAGTACACTATATTATATAAGATTATTTAGACATTGCCTATTATTTTAAAACAATTTTATAAATAATCAAGAATCTGGTGAGGGAGGTTTGCAATGTAACAAGATTTCTGATTATTAAGTTGGTGTTTGGAACATAGCATGCATAACAAAGCTATTTACATTGAATTGTCATGGAATGTTTTTATATAATTATATAAACACATTAAAATAAACAGTTTTGTATGATAGAACCAAGGGCGATTTCAGACAGTTGGATACCAATAAGATGAAAACTGATAATGATGTTTAGACTGAAGTCTAACCTGATCAAGCAGACCTATGACCAAAAGGATTCCAACTGTGATCATCCTATCTTTGTGCATCTATGGAAGGGAAAACTGAAAATGATGTTTAGACTGAAGTCTAACCTGATCAAGCAGACCTATAACCAAAAGGATTCTAACTGTGACCATCCTATCTTTGTGCATCTATGGAAGGGAACAGCAGTGTACACGCTCTTTTCGGGGCATCTAGGACTGATAGAAGGAAAGTATCCTCAAATCGTAACCATGTATAAATGTTTGCAGCAGAATGGACTCCGATAAAGGTACTCAAAAGCCAGGTGGTGGTGTCAAACAGAGCGATGGATTAAATAGTCTACACAAGTAAGCCACAACAACTCATCGCAAAGAGCGTCATTTCATATTTTTAAAACAGTAGGGAGATTTGGCTGTCATTTCTGGCAGATCAAGCGACCACAAAGTTCCCGCTTTATTTTGGAGTATGTAGCAACGCAGACACGAAATGGATTTAAATTACCGTGTTTATTTGTATTTTATAAGGCCCCTGTTTCTGAAACTAAAATCAAGAATAAATTAAATCCTTGTGTATACGACCCCAGAGTATAACCATGTCAATGTAAACAATTTTTGTCAACTTGTACCATGTTATCCATTAAAATCTCGATCTCATACATAGATTTCACTGGAATATTCAGTTTCTTATGACGATAAAAATGTAAAACAACAGGATGTTCTTGAATACTATTTGTAAACAATTATCAACATATATTTGCAATCTTGCCATTTGAAATTAGTAATTTTAAGTACAGTAACAGTTTCTGAAGACGTGTAATCGTGTATAAATGACCCCCTTTGTTGCCCTTAATTTCTTGTGTTATAGATGAGAAATATACAGTACTACAAACCACTAACAAAAACCAAACCACGAGCAATAACAATAATAATAATGGTTTCTAATTTAGGCCCAAGGCCAGCGCTTAACTGGTATTTTCTTTTATCGACCTCGAAAGGGTGAAAAGCAAAGTTAACCACAGCAGGATTTGAACTCAAATAGAGGGTCGAAGCAACATTAATAATAATTGTTTCTACTTTTGGCACAAGGCCAGCAATTATTTCAGTGTATTACTGGTACTTTATTTTATCGACCCCGTAAGGATGAAAGGTAAAGTTAACCTCGGCGGGATTTGAACTCAGATAATTGTTTCTACTTTTGGCATAAGGCCAGCAATTATCCCAGTGTATTACTGGTACTTTATTTTATCGACCCTGTAAGGATGAAAGGCAAAGTTAGTAATAATAATAATGATGATGAGAAACATTAGACAAAAGAAGGAAGCGATCTTTCGTAATTGTTAGACGGAAAGTAAACAATGAAATCGATATGCAAACATCACGAATATTGTCGAACACATACATATACACGTATGTGTAAATACGTCAATTTCATTGTTTACATTCAATCTACCACTTACGAAAGATCACCAAGAGTGAAAACAGAACAAGTTTAAAGTAAGTATAGGTAAACTTACAGTTGTTGTTGAATAGCAAGCAAGAAACGGGAAGACGCGAAGATGTAAGTGACCAAAAGATACTGGGGCAGACGGAGACAGTGGTATCAGCCACGTGCTCTATAGAGGCTGATATACAATGAGAGGAGGAGGCCAGACTATAGTGTCAATCGGTAGTGTAGTGAGGAAGGCGGAGGAAGTCTGTCAGTCGGTTGTATAGGGAGGTGGAGGAAGAAGGAGGAGGCAGTGGTGTCAGTCGGTAGTATAGTGAAAAGAGGAACGAAGAGGTAGAGCGGGAATGTGTCAGGGAGGAGGCAGACAGTCATGGTTGTAGTAAGGGGAGGAGGAGGGGTACTGTGTCAGTCCGTAGTATAGTGAGTGAGGTGGGGAGAGAGAAACTGGGAATGTGTCACAGTTGTAATGAGAGGATGAGGAGGAGGCAGACCGGTCGGTGGTGTAGTGAGGGGAAAGAGAAGTGACTTGGTTGGGGGTTGTAATCAGGGAAAGAGGAAGAACAGGAGGACTGTGTCTACGTCTGTAGTGAGGGAAGGAAGGGGGGGGGGGGGGGGGTTGTGTTTGTGTCTGTAGTGAGAGGAAGATGGAGAAGGGAACTATAGCGGTATTGTGGTGGCGGTAGAAGGGAAGTTTCTGTCGGTGTAAGGAAAAGAGGGGGGAAGTATGTCGGAGGTGAGATGAAGGGGAGGAGGCTAATGACTGTGAAGGATAAGGAAGAAGTGACTGTGTGGGAGGCAAAGTGTGTTTCTTGGATGGAGGAAGGGGAGGAGTAGTCTGGGTAAGTGCGTTATAGTGAGAGGGGAGGGCTGTTGTGTCTGGTTGTCTGGGATCCAGTGTTTTGGACTTACACATATATACACATGTATACAAACATATATACACACACACACATACGCAGACATATACACGGAGATATACATACACATTCACTCATATACACTGTGATACTTACACACTCATACTCATTCACATACACACACGTACACTTTCATATGCACACACGCGCTCCCTCTCTCTCTCTCACAGATAAATACAAAGACACTGACATTAAATATTTATTTAATCTTTCTTTTCTCTTTCAAGTGGGGTGGTGGTACAGAAGGTCGGTAGTTCCCAAACTTATTTTTACTCACGGCGCACGTTACAATTCTGTAAAAAATATTTTCGCGGACATTGACCCTAAATAAGAAAATATATTCAAAAGAGGTATTTATACATATTAGCAGTGTAAAGTTGATTATTAAATAGACAGAAAGAAAATTTATTTGTACTTCCTTTAATCAATATCTACACACAGTGTCTATCAATCCACTCAACATTTACACACTGTATCTATCTACAGTCAACAATTACACCAGTGGTTCCGAAAATGTTTTATTCACAGTGCACTTTAGATCAAGAAAAACCATTTTGGCGCATTTTGTACCTAAATTCGAAAATTTATTCACTTTGTACCGTCTTCGCTCACTTATTCCCTGTTCCTTGGAGGGTCATGAGGGCAGAATCCTCTGACACTTCTTCCAAAGAGCAGAAGCAACAGTCTTCAATTGAACCGATGGATCCTCAAGCGAAACCAATCGAGTTCATGGATGTTATCCAACCATCTTGTTCGTAGCCCACTTCTGGATCTCCTGCGTGTTGATTTTGCCCATAAAATCTGCCCATGGAGCTGTGATCTCCCAATTTAGAGAAGTAACGGCTCTACCCAGAGCGACTCCCATCTCCGAGCTACGAACCCCATCGATGGGGTACGTATTTCGTATTGTATTCGCAATCGTTTTCTTTCGATCATTACCCAAGATTCATGACCATAGTTAAGGGTAGGCATGAACACCGAATTGAAGATAGCGAGTTTGGCCTTTACACCTACTTCCTTTCTTCTTATGACTGAGTGTTAAAGCTGGCTCATCACCTGCGCCAACAATTCATGTATTTTATTCAGCCTTCTACCTTCCATCACTCGTGAAAACGCCCGAGATACTTGAAATTTTCCATTTGCTTCAGTGTAACTCCCTTCACATGTAGTCTTCGCAGCATTGAGTTTCACTCATGCCGTGTAGCGCTCGGCAGCAAATCTATCCAGTGCATGTCGGAGATCACTTTCCAACGAGTTAAGTAATACTATGTCAGTTGTCTGGCACCAACTAACTGATCCTACACCCGCTGGTTTTGATACAACTTCCAGCTCGGCTGCGCATGTCAATCTTGTTCATGAAGATTATGAACAGTGCGCATTCTTGTCGGAGCCCGATATTAACATTTAATAGTTTCGATTATTTATCCGAACAGAAATATGGGAGCCATCGCTATTGTATGCCTTTTCGAAGTTCACATAACATGTGAATATACACCTCTCGATTTCTCGAGAATGAATATTTGGTCGGCTGTGCTATGTTCGTGGTGAAAACCATACCGTTCGTCAGCTAGCTTGGACTCGACAATATCCCTACATCTCTTTAATTGAGTCACAACAACATCTGATGTTCATGGGGTGCATCTAGAGGCGATGACTAACTTCTCGGAGGCTGAGGTCACCAGAGCAATTAAAGCGCTCAAATGTAGCAAGGCCTCTAGAGTAAGATGTTAAAACCCTTAAAGACGATATGCTATGGCTGACTCGTGTGTGCTGGGTGGCTAGATTTTCTGAAAATGTGTCAATGTAATAGCAATCGGGAGTGATAATCTTCATTTTCAAAAAGGGAGACAAAAGAGATTCCTCTAATGTAGTGTTTTGTATTGTTCAATAATGTCTTGTACTGAAAAATGTGTGCGTTGATGTTCTCTCTCCTTCACTCACAACCTCTCTTTCTGTCGCGCTCTCCCCATCTCTCACTATTATATTGCAATTGAGAACCCACGTACTGGCCTCCCCGTGGTCCTGGCGGGCAGAATAGAAAAGGCGTTTCTCCGGAGGATTGTGAGGGAAACGCGTTGGAAAAGCCATTTCAGTTCGCGAGGCACACACCTGCGGATAGCCAACTCCGTGTCGGTGGTAGTGAGTAGGGAGGTGGTCCTAGGGTCAAGGACACCAATAAAGCAATTTCCGTCTTAAGCATACCCGTTAAATTATACGCTGTCTGGTACGTTGTACTTAAATTCGAGAATTTATTCCAAATATTGACATAATATAAAGTGGAGTACATTGTGACAAAATTCGAAAGTTTATTCAAAAGAAGTATTTATACATATTAGCATCTGGATCATTTGGAAACGGTTGCTTTGATAGCGCCCTCTAGAAAGTGTGCCTAAGGACTCTACGCATACGACCGTCTCATGAAGAAGAAGGAGGGGGAGGAGAAGAAGAAGAATTTGTACTTCCTTCTTTATTTAACATATAAAATCAAAATCTACACACATTGTCTATCTATCAAGTCAAGGTTTACACATTTGTGTCTATTTATCTAGTCAACACACACACACGCGCACACACACACACTATATATATATATATATATATATATTTCATATATATTTATATATATTCAGCCAACATTTGCACACTGTCCATCTATATTCAATCAACATCTGTTCACATGTCATGGACTCCTCTGGACTACTTTTATTCCAATTTTACTCTGGTAAAAGGTTTATTGTACTTTTATAATTAGATATTAATAAGAATTGTATATAAAATGTCAAAGTATTTTGTGCATTCTATAGGTATAACTAATTCATTGCATATAAATCTTAAACAAACATGCATAAGATAGTTTCTTGCAATAAATACGTCTAACGAAAAAAAATTTGTTTGTTTGTTTGTTTTTCAGTTTGCTCAGGGAGTTCTCTGAATTTGGATGCAATATTTACCGTAATGCGATGACCGTCTTTGGTCTGCCAGCTAGAGAGCCTAAGAGAGAGTGAGGGAGACCCAGAGTGGTCTGTTTGAGACAGTGGACTGCATCTTACCTGCTCGGAATCAACTCTGCAACTGTTTCATTGACTATTTATCACTATCGCTCACTCTGTCTGCGGAACACAAGAATAAGCAGATGGCTGTTTGCTATGTCAAAATCTCCGATACATTGGCGACTAAAAACTGTTTTACAATGGGAACGTATCTAAGAGGTTACCGAGGGTCATTTTATTTGTGGTCGCTTGATTGTGTGAAGAAACTCTATTGATGAGACTATCACATTACTGCTGCAAGTCATCGACTTATCAGTTGTGTGGCCTTCCTTGGCTTTAGGTAGTCTCAAGCTGCAAATAACTAGAGGGTGATCAGTTGACAGCTCAGCCCTTCTCTTAACGTGAACATCCAGCACAGAATGGTAAAATGCTACCGTTGATCCCAAATTACTATTTGGCTTGCATTGTTACCAAAAATCTTATACGGACCCCCCAAGGGTCACGTGGATCCCAGTTGAAAACCACTGGTCTATCCAGTCAACAACCATACACTATCTATCTATCCAATCAACAACTACTCCAGTGGTTACCAAACGTTTTTTACTCTTATCGTACTTTAGAACAAGTAAATATTTTGGCACACTTTGTACCTAAATTCGAAAGTGTATCCAAAAAGGCATTTTACATTTAATCATAGCACAAAGTAGAACTATAGATAATTAGAAATACGGTTAAATTATTTGTATCTCATTTTTTAGTCAATAAATGGTGTAAAGTAATCGATGACAAACATGCGGTTGGTGTTTGTTAGGTTGTTGTTTTATGTTTTCATTGTTAATTTAATTGTTCCACACTTTGACAAATATAAATAAACTTTATCACAAATTTGTATTGTTCACATTTTGAAATAGAATTTTGCACTTTTGCGGCGCACTTGATTACTTCTCGTGACGCGCAGTTTAGGAACTAGTTTTAGAATCGGGAAGGGGATATTGTGATGTTGATGCCTTTCCCAAAAGTATTCGACGGTGAATTGAGCATGCATCACATTTCGATGAGTTAAGGAGCACCATATCGTCTGTAAATATCAACTAACTGAACCTACACCTGCCAGTTTTTATGCCATTTCCAGTCCGGCTGCGCATGTCAATCCTGTTCATGAAGATTATGAACAGGAGAGGTGATAATACGCGCTCTTGGAGTCCGACACCCACATTGAATGGTTTAGACTTAGCACCATTTATCCGAACACGAATACTTGGACAATTGTATAGGGACTCCAAGGAAACAAGAAGCTGACCGTCTATCTCATACCTTCGTAAAAACCTCCACAAGTCCCGTGGAACGTTATCGTATGCCTTTTCCATGTCCACGAAGACCTGTCGCAGAGTAAATATTTGGTCGGTTGTGTTACATCCATGGTGAAAACCAAATTGCTCGTCGGCTATAAAATATAATGGGGAATATACATATATACATATACTCACACATACATACACACACACAAACATACATACACAAGCACACATAAATACATACACACAAACATACATACACCGACACATACATATATATATACATGTTTGTGAGTATCTCTAAAGCATGAAGAATCTAATTCTTTATAAATGTGTGTGTGTCTGTGCGCGCGAGCGTGTGTGTATGTATATATGTGCGCGAGTGTGTGTTAATGAGGTCAATAGTTCAGACGCTCTCTAAGCTGAGAGAACGAAAAAAAACAAACGTTTTGTTTCCCTGTACTGACCTAGACGGAGGGCGGTGGGTGTACAGTGAATGTCTGTGGGGGTGTTGTGTCTGTAGTAGTATGAGGTGTCTGCGTGTGGGGGAATGGGGGGGATATTGTCTGGAGCAGCATAAGGGGAGGGGGCGTGATGGGATTTTCTGTCGTAGTGTAATGGTGTATATATATATGTGTATGTAATTTTTCTGTAGTAGTACGATGGTGTGTCTGTGTGTGTATGTAATTTTCTGTGTTAGTATGATAGCGTGTATGTGATTACTGTAGTAGTACGATCGTGTATCAGTGTGTGTATGTGATTTTCTGTACATCTGTGTGCGTGTATATGTGATTACTGTAGTAGTACGATGGTGTGTCTGTGTGTGGTGTGTGTGTGATTTTCTGTGATAGTATGATAGTGTATTTGTGTGCATGTAATTACTGTAGTAGTAGTACGATGGTATATCTGTGTGTATGTGTGTGGTGTTTGTGATTGTAGTTGTACGAGGAAGTGTCTATATGATTGAGGTGGGAGGTGTCTGCGTGTGCGATTGTCTGTAGTAGTATGAGGAAGTGTTTATGTCTGCGTGATTGTGTGTGCGGAGATGTTTGTGTGAGTGTGTGATTGTATGTACTATAAGCAATGGATTCAGCAGCCGAACCACGTTTCGTTGCCCGATAAGTTAAACGAAGATCGTAAGTTGTTAACGTACCGGCAGCTTTCTCATAGGTTTGTTATTGAACCTATATTAGGGGAGAAATCTGCTGTTATGGGCCCGACCACTCCCTACAACTTACTGCTATCGATACGGAGTTGGCCACCCGTAAGAATGACCCACGCGAGTTAGACTGGTTCTTTCAGCGCATGCCCCTCGCTATCCTCCACGGTAACGCCTTTGCAATTCTGCCCTTCGGAGAGAAAGAACGTGACATTCGTCGGTTGATTCTGGCTGTTACTGTTCGTTACTAGATATGAAATCTTTTTTTCTTCTTCGCCCACTTATTTCTGGGAGGGTCGTAGAGGCAGAGTCCTCAGGCACACTTTTCTAGCAGGTAGATATGACTTCTGAAAGAATCAAATCAGACCTTGCTTGTCGCCCATCGACATTCATAATGTATAATTGATATGTCTTTAAGTGAACACGTATGACGTAGATGGTACACATTAGGATTCAAGGGAATTATATTTTACATAGTCTAAATATCGTCGTCGACACCAGCTTGATTCCAAATCGGGGCCGGACTTTCAGCTTGTGAGACCCTAAGCCAGGGGTGTGTAACATATTCCATTGGCGGGCCACTTTTGAACATTGGAACAACTATTAGGGCCATTGATATTTATTAAGCACTATTCCAAAAATTCACTACAACTTCTTTCCATGGAACTTGGAAATTATAACACAGATAACCTTATCAGTGAAGTCCTTTATTATAGGTAAGTTATTGGGAAAACGGAGGAGGGAGGGAAGGGAAAAGGGAAAAAGGGAAGAAAAGAGAAAACAGCGAAAAAAACAACAAGCCGAGGAATGTGCGAGCAACTTAAGGTAAGAAAATCCAAGACCACAACGGTAACAGAACTTAAGTTCGAGAGCGTGTGGGCGAACGAAAAGACACGACTGACCCCAGCATGTTTAAGTGAGTAAAGGACTCACACATTCTTCGGTTTGTTGTTGTTTTTCGCTGTTTTTTCTTTTCTTCCCTTTTTCCCTTTTCCCTTCTATCCCCCCCCCTCCTCCATTTTCCCAATAACTTACCCAGTTATTGAACGTTCTCGGGGTAGATATATTGTCTTTAAAGCGTTGAAATATCCGAGACCCCCCAGTAGACAACTGATGAGGACCCCCCCACCCCGTTCTTGCTTTCTTCTTATTCCCATTCCATTTTTAAGCTTATATATATATATATATATATATATATATATCGGTTGACTTAGTTCGGATCTAGCTGTCGAAACAGCCGGAGCTCAGCCGTCGGGGTCCTGGCTCTTTTCATATATATATAATTTTTTTATGATTTAATAATGTTAAGGAATAAAAAATATATAGATATTTTTCAAATGAGGCCCCTGGAAGTTTGTGGCCCTAAGCTATAGCTTATTTAGTTTATAGATAAGTCCAGCACCGTTCCAAATATTGGTTTCTTTTCTAGATTCAGTGAAATATTGCTGCGATGATACACATGACGGTTATAGCTGGACAGTCCCAGTTAGCTATGGAATAGTGTCCACCATCACTCTCCTTTTGGTGCGTGGTTGATCACCGTGGAGTTTTCGCTGGCTTTCGAAAATATTTGAACCCCTAAAGACAGCTCGCCTCAAGATTTCACGATTTTCAGTTGACCATCCACCATCTAATCTAGAGTGGACGTCCATACCAGGAGTGTCAGAAGGTAACGTGTTGATCTTAGCAGCGAGATATTGGATGAATTGTGTTGATACTAACACACAAACTTGGTGACAAGACCTTCCCAAGCATGCCTACGTGCAAGAAGCGAAATATATACAATGGAAGGCTTGTATTCTTGGATCTCGAATAATCACCCCCACCGCCGCCGCCACCGCCACCACCACCACCACCACGCACGCGCTTATAAATTTTTCATTTTTTTTCACACTCCTCCGCTCTTATTCCACCCCACCCCCATTTATTAAATTTTGCTAATCTATCTCCGGTGAAATTTAATTTTAAGTGGTAGCATTCCTGTGGAAATTAGTTTTCTTTAATCTTTAATCTTTATAGATTAAAAAAAACACATTATACATGACAAAAAAAGTACATTAGTAGAAATCCCATATGTTATAAAATAAATACGATGTGTTGGGAGATATGTAAGCTAAACGACTAATTCTGGTTTTTAAAATAATCAACGGAGACAACTTAGAAAAATGACCGATTTAAACCCCCCCCCCTCCCCTATTATCTGGAGCTCGAGAGTACACAATGTAAGGCTTAAGGAGCACGTAGCTGGATTCGGTTGTGGTTATTATATATAACGTGCAGTTGACTCCTGCTTGTGTAGTTCTAAATCTAATTTTATAAAGTAAGTTTACATTTAGTGTCAAATGCTACATGCACTTACACTGTAAATTACTCTCTCTCTCTCTCTCTTGTATGACATGTACAATAGTTAGAGAGGCAAGTCGAGACCGGCGAGCCAGACCAAGGCGTCGTTTGCAGCGTTATGGATTGCCTCTAGGCCACCGGGAAAACGTCTGAGGAGGCAATCCCGAATAACATGCAGTACTGTCTCGTCATGGTCTTCAGTCACAAGCTGGACTGGGTAATTGATTTAAAAGACTCATAAATTGTTAAAAGAAAATAGTCATCACAAATGCTTCACAGGGTCAGAGAACATCAAACACTGAGTCATGACACCCACCTCAAAGATTTGTGAAGTTCTAAAATTTCCTTGAAATAAACCCTGGTAAGATTGAAATTTAAGAGTTTGTTTTGCTCTTTCTAAAGGTTACTACAACGCATAATTACTATAAAACGTTGAATACAATCGCATTTTCTCGTCTTAGCAGGTACAAGTTATATCTTAAATTTTATTCAACTATATTATAGTTAATATGCACTGTATTTTCTTCTTCTTCTTCATGAGAGGGTCGTGAAGACAAGGTCCTTAAACACGCCTTCAGTGGGTCCTGTCAGAAGTAACCATGAGCGAGACCAGCCGAGCTCATGGATGTTATCTAACCACCTTGCTCGGGGTCTCCTGTCGGTTGGTTTTGTCTGTAAAATCTGCCCAGCGATTCTTTCCTGAGACATTCTAACCACACGCTCGTAGTATTGTTGTTGTGATCTCTCAATTCAGAGAAGTAGCGACTCTGCTTGGAGCGACTCTCTAATCTCTGAGCTATGCACTCTATCGGATAATTTTACTCCAAAGACCCTTTGGATGAGCCCGATGTCGGCCGCTTGTATTCGCAATTGTATTCCTGGGAGGCGTGGGTTGAACGCACAAAGAGGGTTCGGAAGGGAGCAAACCGTAACCTGCATTAGCCTTGGCAATAGAAAATTGAAAAAAAAACACACACACACACATTTCTTGAATTCGTAATATCGTAGCCCTCAATACATTTGCCATGTGATTTGTTTTCTTGAACTAGTAATGAGCGGTTAAAGTATTGAGCTCACGATAATTCAAATGCCAGCGTTGTTACAACTCAGTGCCACACTGCATCTCCCCGAGGATTACGTTAAGAGTGTACACGCGTCTCAAGAGGCAGTCTTTTCATATACGGTATCACGCTGAACCACCCTGAGAATCATGGACGTGAAACGCTCAGCTACTTACACTATAATACAAGATGGACTGTATATCTATAAATCAAAGCGTCAGCCGTGTCACACACTATGTAACGTTGACTTTTCTAAAAATTACATATAGGGTACACGTGTCTGTGGAATGTTTAACTACTTGCGGATTAATTTCAAGAGCCGACTGTTCTTTTGATTAAACAACTGGAACACTCGCCATAGAAACTGACGGAGGTCCAACACGGTCCAAAACAATACTATATCTACTGACCTGACTATTTATGGCACAGTTCAAACATCGGTCAAGAAGGGTACTTTGTTTGTTGCTTGCATCTGCTTACAGTTAAGGCGGCGAAATGGCAGAGACGTTAGAGCGTCGGATAAAATACTTCACTGTTTTCGTTCTGGACTTCTGTGCTCTGAGTTCGAATCCCACCGAGGTCAACTCCTTTCTGGGTAGATAAAAAATAGTATCAGTTCAATTCCTGCTCTCTCACACACACACACCCTTTCTCTCTGTCCCCCTTCTCTCCTCCTCTCTCTCTGTCCCCATTTTCTACCCCCCTCCCTCTCTACCCTTTCTCATTCTCTTTCTGTAGAAAGAATCGAATTGAGTTCAAACCAGGAAAGGGATGGGCGTCGTCAGGTTTTTAAAAATGTCCAAGACAAGTCGTATGTCAGGATGGTGTCCCTACGACTCCATTAGGAGTTATGGGAACAGTGACACTGTTACTTACATCTATACATTTAAAGGTCCTTTCACCTCAGTCAAACCTAAACATTCACGACACTTTACAAAGGTCATAGCAATCAGTTATGTTGGTAGACAGCAATAATTGACTCGTATTTAAACCTATTGCACTGACAACCAATTAGTTATTTTGTGCTTTTTCAACTTTTCTCTATTTTCTTGGAATGGGATGGGAGGTATGTTAGAAATAAATGATAACAGCAGTTCACGAAGGCGCGAGATTTAGAGGTTAGGATGTTCGGCGTGAGTTCGATCCTCGGTGGAGCGAACATTTTATTGCACTTTATTTCACGTTGGGAAAAAAATGATAGGTTTCGGCCAGTATTGGTTCAGGCCATGTCCAACTTAGTAGCCCCACCTGGCGAAGTCTTTCAGATTAAGAGCCACACCTCAATCCTGTTTTGGGCATCATGGCCTACTCTAGTAAATATTTATTGTTTTCGGAGACTTATCCGGGTGTAGGGGGTTACCGGAAGACCAGGAAATTTTTTTATTTTATGGTATCTGTTTCTGTTCTGCGGTGTTTCGGTATGATATCAAAAAGAGCTGGACCAATGGGGGTGAAATAGTTGTACCACAATGTTGTTATTTAGAGGAGTATAGGACAGTGGATTGGCAGTATCGGTAGAGGGTCGGACGCCATGCTTTGCAGCATAGAGTTACGGCCCTTTATGATTTGAGTTCAAATCCCGCCGAGGTTAACTTTGCCTTTCATCCTTACGGGGTCGATAAAATAAAGTACCAGTCACGCACTGGGGTCGATTTAATCGACTTTCCCCTCCATAAAATTGCTGGCCTTGTGCCTATATAAGAAACCGTTATTAGAGGAATATAACTCGAACTATACCTATTGCATTATTGTTATTTCAATTTTATTCCATGTTACATGCAGTTTACCATTTATTCTTCACCTCGTCATTGTTTCATTATATGTCAGACTTGCTGAAGGCTTCTTTTGTCATTGCTTTAGTAATAAAGTCTTGAGAAAATCAAAGAGTGTTTGAGACTCATTTATGACAAAAAAAGTCTTCATTATGTCTGAAATATAATGGATGAAACAATGATGTGGTGGAGAATAAATGGTAAACTGCATGTAATATGGAATAAAATTGAAATAATAATAATGGAATATGTATAGTTTGAGTTGTATTCCTCTAATTATGAGATGTAAGTTTGACTTTTGTAGTGCGCAAAGGGTAAGAAAAGACACAAATATACATACATCACAAAAAGATTACAGTTTCCCTTCCCTCAGATAATTTTTCAGGCAAGCCAAACACACTCGGTGATAGCAATATTGAGATGTTGGAATAACCAAGCACGTTCACAGGGATCACCTGATAAATTCAGACCTGTTAACTTTCTCCGTCCGATGGGGAAATCCCCCACCAACTTTGGATAGGGTGAGAGATGTCTTCTCTTGTGAAAATAGGTATTGTGTAAAACCTCTCCATTTTCCCTCATTTCGCACAGTTTTGGGGCACTTATTTTCATGGTACACCCCGTTTGGGTTTTTAGAGGTTGGCAGGTAAGTAAATTAGTAAGGCGAGCTTCCAACAATGACAAGAACCTTGTTGTCAGCGGCACAGTTCCACCAAACGTATCGAATTCTACAGGCTGAAAAAGAAAAAAAAATAGGTTGCTGATAATTCCTGGTTTTAGAATTTTATTCCATTCGGCTACGGATGCAATGGCCCGCACCTTCGCCGAAACATCCATGAGATAAACTCATACACAGTCATACTCTCGGGTGTCCCAAATAATAGGAGGGAGGTTAGAATAAGCGGGCGAGTTGGGATAAACGGGGGGATTGGAATAAGCGGGGATAGATGTGGAAAATCGGTAATTTTTCTACGTTGTTAGTGTTGATATTTTTTAAAAAATCAATTAGTCGTCTAGTTTACATATTGAGACCCCCAACCCAACCTAGTTATTTTATAACGTATGGGATTTCTAGTAATGTACTTTTTCTGTCATGTATAATGTTTTTAATGTATAAAGAAAATTAATTGTTTCTACTTTTGGCACTTTATTTTACTGGTACTTTATTTTATCGACCCCGTAAGGATGAAAGGCAAAGTTAACCTCGGCGGGATTGGAATTCAGAATAGTAAAGCATGGCGTCCGACCCTCTACCGATACTGCCAATCCACCGCCCTATGTATAAAGAAAATTAATAGTCGAAGGAATGCTATCACTTAAAATTTCACCGGAGATAGATAAGCAAAATTTAATAAACGGGGGAGGGGGGTATCTGAAGAATTAACACACACATACGCGCGCGCGCGTGGTTAGAAACTCAGTTAGTGAGAAGACGAGACGGAAGAAATACCTAGCGATAATTACCGTGTGTGTAAGTATGTGTTTGCGTGTGCCACTATGTATGTCTGTCAGTGTTTGTATGTATATATGTGTCTGTCTGCGTGTCTGCATGTATATTTCTACATGTGTGTATATATGTGCCTGCATCTGTGACTGTATATGTATGTCTATCTGTATGTGTACGTGCGTATATATGTATGTGTGTACGTGTGCGTATCTATGTTTGTGTGTCTGTGTGTATATATATATATATATATATATATATATATATCTGTGTGTGTGTATGCGAGCGTGTATCTGTGTGTGTATGTACGTGTGCGTATCTCTTTGTGTGTCTGTGTAGCGTCTGTATATGTATATATGTGTGTCTGTGTATGTATATATATATATATATATATATATGTCCATGTGTGTGTATACGAGTGTGTATCTGTATGTGTGTGGTGCAGTTTTATTTTGAGAGGTTGTTCTATAGTATAGAAGTATGGTATAGAATCTATACCATTAAAAATGATACTGCTATATTGCAGGTGGAAAGTAGAAAAATCTTCTGACAGATGGGGAAGGGGGCACTTTATCCCATTCACTTAAGCCCTCATTGTTCGCCAGTCACCCAGTCACCAGTCACGTAGCATCTTTCTCTCTTATACTACACCAGCCCAGCTATTCAATAGCCATCTTCTCATCTCTCCCTTTCCCCAAAATATACTTCGTTTGACACACAGACATCCAGTCAAAATCCTGTCACGATGTCACGATTATTTCTCTACTCGGACAACTGCTGTTGCTACTCTCCTTATCTGTTACTTGGTTACCGTACCGCCCTTGGTTCTACAATATCAAGGTGTTTATTTTAACCCTTTAACATTTAAACTGGCCGTATCCGGCCAGAATTCTCTCACCTCTTTCAGTTCATACTCGCTGTTCATACTGATGTTAAGGTATTGTTCTCAAAATAAATAATATCAAAATTTCACAGATTCGATATTACATGAGGTAAAGCTTTTACCATGAAAATACAATAGTAAATATAGAGTAATATAAATACTAAAGGGTTAAAGTTTATAAGAAGTCCCCCTCCGCGCCTGCTATTAGGAACTCGTCTGGTGTTCTCTCCCAAGAGAAGCGCATCCAAGCGAGGTAGAGAGAATACTTTGCCGATCTCCTAACTCCGGTCACGACATGTTCAAAGGGGGGATCTAGGGGCTAAAATTAAACGAACGCTTAAAATCTGAGGTCATCGTTGTCAGAGTACTCTAAAATCTTGTTGTTGTTGTCGTTGTCGTTGTTGCTGTTGTTGTTGTTGTTGAAAGGGTCGTGGAGGGCAGTCCTCTAACATTCCTTCCGGCGGAATCTAAAACCTACCATCAAAATTTTAGGTAAGAACTTTTGTTTGAAAATCATCATAGGCAGTGTCTTTCGTTAAAAATATGGTAATGAACCTGTTAACCTTTTTCACGCCAACTCGGCCATGATTATGAAACAAAACCACGCATTTTAAAGGGTTCTCAATTAAGTCTTGAAACAATTGAACGGTATGTTAATTTGTTAAGTTACTATGTCAGTATAAGTGGTTACATTTGAGGAGTTCTACTTTACAGTGAACACACACACACACACACACACACACACACACACGTACATATATATATATATATAATATATATATTATATATATATATTTATATATATATATATATAAGTTGTAAAAAAATGAAAACGAAATTTCATTTCTCACTCTTAGTATGGCACTTACTTAAATGTAAGTATGTATGTATACGTACATACATATATGTATACAGACGTACAGTAGCATGCACATATATATATATATATATATATATATATATATACAGGTACACATACATATATGCACGCATCAGTTTAGCGGACGCTTATTATAACGCCCGCTTTGTTCGTTTGTAAATAAACTGAACAGCCTGAATTTATGCCGCACGGTGTTAAGGCAACCACGTCACCTTTTTGTTCAACACTGGCACAGGAACGATGTACTAGTTTCAAGCTTGTTAGCTATCATCAGCACCGTTTACCCATCTGCCAGATAGTTGAACGTTCGAAAGTATATACTTTCCTTATGAAAATTAACGGCTGAGCAGCCTAATTTGCATATCGAGTGAGTTAAATCGGTCAGGCGCACCGAAAACGATGAGTTGTAAAAAAAATGAATGCGTACATATATGTATGCGTACCTGTATGTATATATGTATATGTATATATATATATATATATATATATATGTGCATGCTACTTAACGGCAACTTCTGAAACTAAAAAAGTCAATCTGTGAACGCAGAAGCAAATATTTCGAAAAAACGTTGCAACCGGAGGAAGACAAGAAGACGATACTTTGGTTCGTGGAAACGTTCCCTTCACAAAACATACAGGTAATATATATTATCTATACAAATAAGTAATAGTATAAACATAATATATACTTAGCTACCACATCAAGATTGCGTTTTAAAGCCATGTCAGTAGAATAAACCCTTCATTCTTGCTCTTGTGTTGGCATGTAAACAGAACACAAGAGCTACTGACATGGCTTTAAAATTGAGGCTTGTTTGCATAATTGCAAACGAATCGAATGGATTGGCAGTATCGGAAGAGGATCGGACTCCATGCTTTGACGCATAGAGTTACGGCCCTTGCCATTCTGAGTTCAAATCCCACCGAAGTTAACTTTGCCTTTCATCCTTACGGGGTCGATAAAATAAAGTACCAGTAATGTACTGGGTAATTGCTGGCCTTGTGCCAAAAGTAGAAACAAATATTAATATTCGAAAAACTCAGATTACATTTATTGTATTCAGCCATGTAGAGCGAAATTTTTTTCTTTATATATATATATAATTAAATATAAAAGAAAGATAAAGACAGATATAAACATATATGTGTTCAAATCTGGTACCTTACGATTTGAACACATATATGTATATATCTGTGTTTATCTTTCTTTTATATTTAATTATATTACATGGCCAGGAAATTTCTTTCCTTGAGCTTTTTAATTGTAAGAGACTAGTTTGATATATAGATATATATATATATATATGTAGGAGGTGAGTTTTATTGTAGCACAATAAAGCAAAGCAAATATCGGTTAAGTAGCACTCTACAGTTTGTAGGACTGGAGTATAAATAATATAAGATCAAAAGATGGTTAAAAGAGTTCCAAGTATTTTATTATGCGCATTTCAAAAACAAATATCATCATGGGATGATATTATGTTGATTTAAAACTTCACTGCTCACAAATGTTTTTTAAACTTCATATCATGTCTCCCTATTTTATCTGATGAGAACGCAGATATCATCCATGATGATATTTGTTTTTGAAATGCACATAATAAAATACTTGGGAACTCTTTTAACCATCTTTTGATCTTATATATATATATATATATATATATATATATATATATATATAACGAAGGAAATGTGGTAAGGAACCAGGTGGACCATAACGCACCAAAGTACTCAATACTTGAGGTAGTAGAGTGGGTAATAGGAACCAGTAAGACCCCGACAGCTGAGCTCAAGCCGTTTCTGAGTCCAGAATTAGCCGTCGAAACGGCTTGAGCTCAGCTGTCGGGGTCTTACTGGTTCCTATATATATATATATATATATATATCCCACATCTTCCCATCCCCACCACTCCCCTCCTTCAAACGCGCACGCAATCTCCGCACCCTCCTCGTCCGCAGCTCCCCCCCCCCGGTTCCCTTCCCTGTTCCAGGCCTCGTTGCAAAACCTGCCCCCTCATCACCAACACCACCACCTTCCAGGGTCCCAACGGCCACTCTCTCTCTGTCCGGCACGCCTTCCGCTGCACCTCCTCCAACCTAGTCTATGGACTTCGCTGCACGGAGTGTAGCGCAACCTACGTCGGACAGACTGGACGTCGCCTGGCGGACCGTTTTACCGAACACCTCCGGGATATTCGTCTCGGCGGGAGTTCCCCCATCGCCCACCACCTTGGCTCCCCTGGACATTACGCGCACCACCTCACAGTCTGTGGACTACTCCAAAGCCACGGAACACCCGTCACCCGCCTCAGGGTCGAACAACGCACTATCTTCACCCTACAGACCCACACTCCCCCCGGCCTGAACTCCTCACCCCTATTCTTTAGCCTTCGACCGCCTTGTCCCCTCCCACACACACACACATCCCCCACTAACACACTCCTCCTTTTCACCGCCCACCCCCTTGGCCCACCCCACAACTAACAATACTAACACCCCCACCCCATCCCCGACCACCCTCCCCCAACTAACAATACTAACATCCCCAACCTTCCCCTATCATGCACACACCCACCTGTACATATATACACGCACTCACACTATCCACACACCCTACTACCACCACTAACCCTCACCCACACATCTACTCCCACCACCCCACAACTAATACCACTAACATCCCCCCGACCCCACGCACACGAACACCCACACCCACCACACCCACTTACACCACCCACTCTACACACCCTACCACCACTGACCCCCACTAACACACCCGCATTCAACCCTTTCCCCACCACCACTATACTAACACCCACTAACACCCCCTTCACCACACACACACTCATCCAAACACGCACACACACACCAGTACACTACATTTCCTCCACCTTCCCCCACACCTTTTCTCTCCTTCTCCACGCTCCACCCACACCCCTTCACACACACACACATCCCACTAACACCTCTACTAATACACACCCCATCCCCCACATGACCCCCTCCCCACTCCACCTTTCACACCTACCCATCCACTCCCCTGTCCACTGACTTTCTCCACCTGCCATTCTCCTCTACTGCTGCTATGCCTTCTCCTACCTTGACCCTCTGACCACCTCTCCGCACACACAGACACACAGTCCTCTCCACTTGTCATTCTCCTCTACCCTCATCCTGCCTTGACCCTCTGACCACTTCCTGTTGCGCGCGCACCCCACATCTGCCTTCTTCCGACCTCCACAACCAACGGATTACACAACATTGGCCATCGTTCCCACTATCCACTCCATAACATGGAAAATATCCGACACCCCTTCATACCCTCTACGGAACTACCTTAGGAACTTACCCACGGACATACACTCACAATCTTTTTTCGAACCACGCCACCTACATCCACAAAACGTATAAACACCAACACACACGTGCGTACCCCCCACATATATACACACTCAGCCTCCGGAATCCTCTCATCCTCTCCCACCCCTCCCCATCCACATACACACACACTCACAGACTTGCACCCCACCCTACATACACACCTTTTCCTGAACATGGAACCTCATTCTTCCCCCAACTCTCACATTCACATACACACACACACACACACACACGTACACCTACACACATGCACAAACACTACCTTCAGCCCTCCCCGCTCGGACATCCCGCCTCCCTCTCCCCACTCCACCCGCCACCACCCCTACACGCCCCACACCCTTCCACCACTTGTTTATCTTCATGTTTATTTTATTTTTATTTGTACCCTTTCCACCGTTCCACTCCTTTTTCTAAATGTCTCTCCACCACTCCCCCACACACCCTCCGAACTCTCTTCTCACCCACTTTTCTCCTGAAGAAGGGCTTATGCCCAAAACGTCGTTCCCCACACCACCCTCAAGAGCATGAAACTAATAAACCTTTGTTTGTACTGCCTCTCTGTTTTGTTCCCGTTCCAGACTCCAACGGCTGAGCGCAAGCCGTTTCGACGGCTAATTCTGGAGTCCAGAATTAGCCGTCGAAACGGCTTGAGCTCAGCCGTCGGGGTCTTACTTGTTCCTATTACCCACTCTACTACCCTAAGTATTGAGTACTTTGGTGCGTTATGGTTCACCTGGTTCCTTACCACTTTTCCTTCGTTATATATATATATATATATATATATATATATATATATATATATATATATATATATATATATATATATATATATATATATACAATTGATATTAAATAAATGGAAACTATATTTATAAAACCATATTTATTCTATTATATATATTCTTGTCGAGTGCTTTGAATCAGATGGAAACATCTATATTTGTTGGATTTCCAACAAATTAAATATCTCTTATACAGATATATATATATATATATATATATATATATATATATATATATATATATATATATATATATATAAGAATATTTATATTTATATATGTTTAATACAATTATAAATATGGAGCGTATACTAAGTAGTAGCCGGTTACCGGTATGACAAAAGGCTCAATGCAAATTATCATGCGTTTTACAGAGCCGAGATACAAAGTATTAAATCAATCAAATTTTAGTTTAGAACATTTATTTGTTGACAATTGTTTCTTCCAGAGGGAAGTCTGGAATCATCAGAGCATAGGGAATGTCAAAATATGTGACTAAAATCCTAGTCATTCAGAACATTTAGGATACATAAGTGTTGTTAGTGTCATGGACATCATGTGGAGAATCAGGAGTTAAAAAGATGTTATGCTTGAGAGAACACAAATACAAGCACCACTGGTTGAAAGTGTAAAAGATATAAGTAAAAAGTACAGGCAAAAAAAATTTACAAGCAAGGAAAAATGTGGGATAGGATAGACATAAGATATAAGATATCTTAACATTGGAGAACAGTTAATGTTATGGGTGTACAATGCATGAGTCAATACGATCAATAAGGCATGTATGAGGAAAAAGTTATAATACAGTTGAAATAAACATATTTCGTGTAGAATGTTAAAGCATGTTAGAAGTGTTAGAAATGTTTAAGATAGCGTGCTATATGTTAGACAGACATGTGGTGATAATGTAGGTATATGTTATGTAAGGTGTAATGCAAAGCATGTGATAGAATTGGATAGGTGATTTTCACTGAAGTGTTTTTGTGTTGTAGTTCGTATGTACATGTATATGTTGGTTGTAACTCACATGTATTAGCCATGGAATTATTTTGAGTTGTGTATAATTAATAGGTGTGTGTTTGTTAAATGTAAATTCCACCGAATTACAGGCCATGTTGTAGTAGGTATATTATATTATGCATTTTTATCTACAAATTATCTTTTCTAGGGTTTGTATTAACCGTTATTAAGTTGTTGGTGAACCGTTAGGTTGCTTAATTTTATGAATTTACACTGTAACACTTTGTATATATATATATTTTTAACAATATATATATATATCAACCACAGGAGGTCAAATCCTATGTGGGTATGGCCGAGGGCCGATTTAAGGAACGCTTCCTGAACCATCAGTCGACCATTAGGTACCCGGACAGACGTTCATCCACGAAACTCGCGAGCCACGTATGGTCCCTCAAGGATTCAAGTATAGACTACTCCATTCAATGGAAAGCCATCACTAAGTCCAAACCATACGCAAGGGGCAATCCGTCGTGTGGACTATGTATTGATGAACGAATAAATATTCTAAAGAGATAACGCAATAGTGATTGCTTAAACTCAATGTTTGAATTCTTCACACGTTGTCCACACGTCTGGAAACACCTCTTACATAACTACAAAGCTCCGGATTGAATTACAACAACATCCTAATTTTTTTATCAACTAGAAACTTTCGTACTTTCGCAGTTATCTCCCTTACACCTCTCGCTCGCTATTTAGTATTGCCTTTGGGAAGTGATCGTTTCTGCGCATGCGTGTTCGTACGGTTGTCCTTCCTGTTCCGTATAACCATGTCCATTACGAGCTGAGGATCCGCTAAGGTGAAACAATTGTTCTCGGTATGGTGAACTAACTGTTGTGTAACCACTTCTACAGTATATATATATATATTATATATATACATATATATATATATATTATATATATATATATATTATATATATATATATATATATATATATATATATATTATATATATATATATTATATATATATATATATATATATATATATATATTGTAAAAGCTGAAGAGAGCATGGTACTAGCTGCTACGCTGAATTGCGTAACCAATGTCGTCCTCGAAATATATATCACAGCTTAATCAATAAAGGACTTCATCATCTAAACTATGTATTTCCTTATTCAATATAAATATATATATATATATATATATATATATATAGTGAAAAATGGAACGGGAACAAAACAGAGAGGCAGTACAAACAAAGGTTTATTAGTTTCACGCTCTTGAGAGTGGGGTGTGGTGGGGAACTACATTTCGGGCATAAGCCCTTCTTCAGGTGAAAAGTGTGTGGGAAGAGAGTTCCAAGGGTGTGTAGGGGAGTGGGGAAGAGACATTTAGAAAGGGGGGGACGGTGGAAGGGGTACAAATAAAAATAATTATAAAATATATAAAAATAAAAATAAACATGAAGATAAACAAGTGGTGGAAGGGTGTGGGGCGTGTAGGGGTGATGGCGGGTAGAGGGGGAGAGGGAGGCGGGGTTTCCGAGCTGGGAGGGCTGAAGGTAGTGTGTGGTAAAGGGGGTGTTAGTGGGTGTTAGTATACAGGTGATGGGGAAAGGGTTGAATGCGGGTGTGTTAGTGGGTGTCAGTGGTGGTAGGGTGTGTAGAGTGGGTGGTGTAAGTGGGTGGGGTGGGTGTGGGTGTTCGTGTGCGTGGGGTCGGAGGGATGTTAGTGGTATTAGTTGTGGGGTGGTGGGAGTGGATGTGTGGGTGAGAGTTAGTGGTGGTAGTAGGGTGTGTGGATAGTGTGAGTGCGTGTATATCTGTACCGGTGGGTGTGTGCATGATAGGGGGAAGGAGGGGAGGATTTTAGTATTGTTAGTTGGGGGAGGGTGGTCGGGGATGGGTTGGGGGTGTTAGTATTGTTAGTTGTGGAGTGGGCGGTGAGAATGGGGAGTGTGTTAGTGGTGTTAGTGGGGGATATGTGTGTGTGTGTGTGTGGGGGGGGGGTCGAAGGCTAAAGGAAGAGGGGTGGGGAGTGTGGGTCTGTAGGGTGAAGATGGTGCGTTGTTCGACCCTGAGGAGGGTGGTGTTGGCATTGGAGTAGGCCACAGACTGTGAGGTGGTGCGCGGAATGTCCAGGGAGCCAAGGTGGTGGGTGATGGGGGAACTCCCTCCGAGGCGAATATCTCGGAGGTGTTCGGTAAAACGGTCCGCCAGGCGACGTCCAGTCTGTCCGACGTAGGTTGCGCTGAACTCCGTGCAGCGAAGTCCATAGACTAGGTTGGAGGAGGTGCAGCGGAAGGCGTGCCGGACAGAGAGAGAGAGTGGCCGTTGGGACTCTGGATGGTGGTGGTGTTGATGATGTGGGGACAGCTGTTGCAACGTGGCCTGGAACAGAGAAAGGAACCGGGGGAGAAAAAGAGCGTGGGTTGGGAGGGTAGGGAGCTGCGGACGAGGAGGGTGTGGAGATTGCGTGCGCGTTTGAAGGAGGGGAGTGGTGGGGATAGGAAGATGTGGGAGGTGGAGGGGTCGAACTGGAAGCGTCGGAAGAGGCGGAGGATGGTGCGGTGGAGGGGTAGGATGGAGGGGTGGTAGGTGATGGGGAAGGGGATACGGTTAGTGGGTGTGCGGTGGCGTGGGGTGAGGGTGGTGGAGCGGTGGACAGCGCGGGCGTGAGTGAGTGCGGTGTGGACGAGGGGGGGGGGGGGGGGTACCCTCTGCGGATGAAATGGCTGACTAGGGAAAGGCCCTGGGACTCAAAGTCAGCATCTCGGCTGCAGAGGCGGCGGATCATGGGGAGTTGGGAGTAGGGAATAGAGCGTTTAGTGTGTGTAGGGTGGGAGTCGGTGGGTTTGAAGAAGGCGGAGGTGACGAGGGAGTGGTGGGAGGGGTCGATGGCGACGGAGATGTCTAAGAAGTGGACGTGGGTGGTGGAGATAGAGGTGGTGAAGTGGACGGAGCGGTGGAAGGAGCAGAAGGAGAAGAGAAAGGAGTCGAGCTGTTCTCGGGTGAGGGTCATGGTTCCGATACAGTCGTTGACGTAACGACCGTACAGTTCGGGCGTGGGGCCGGTGTACTGGGCAAAGATTTGGGCCTTAACATGGCCAACGAAAAGGTTGGCATAATTTGGGCCCATTCTTGTGCCCATGGCTACCCCCGTGACCTGTTGGTAAAACTCACCCGAGAAGGAGAAACAGTTGAGGGTGAGGACCAGCTCGACGAGGCGAAGGAGGGTGGGGGTGTAGGGGATGGGGGTAGAAGGTCGAGGTAGTGCTTGAGGGCACGTAGGCCGTCGGCGTGGGGGATGACAGTATAAAGTGACTTGATATCTAGGGTGAAGAGGAATGGCTGTGGGCCGGGTGGGAAAGTGAAGGAGTCGAATAGGCGAAGGGCGTGGTTGGTGTCGGAGATGTGGGAGGGGAGGGTGGTGACGAGGGGGGCGAGGATGGAGTCAAGAAAGGCGGAGATGAGTTCGGTGCGGCAGTTGCAAGCGGAGACGATGGGGCGGCCGGCCTTGTCGGATTTGTGGAGTTTGGGGAGGAAGTAGATAGTGGGGTGCGGACGATGAGGTGGGAAGTGGTGGGGGAAGGAGGGAGGAGGAGACAAGGTGTTGGATGGTGGAGGAAACTTGTTGTTGGTAGAGGGGTGTGGGATCGGACGGTAGAGGGCAGTAGAAGAGGGCGTACGGAGCTGCCTGAGGGCTTCAGCCGTGTAGGGGTCAGCGCGCCACACCACGACGGCGCCTCCCTTGTCCGCCGGTTTGATGACGATGTCATCTCAGCTACGGAGGGAGCGGAGAGCGAGGAGTTCGCCCCGTGAGATGTTATGCCGTTTGGACCGGTGGCGGAAGTCGAAGCGATTTACTGCGCTACGGCAAGCGTCGACGAACGTGCGGGGGGGGGGTCATAGGAATGGGCGGGGTGGTGGATGGTGGTGGTAGGGAGGAGTAAGTGTAGCTTAAGGGCTTTGGTGGAGGTAAGGAAGGAGAAGAGGTCGTGGTTGAGGTTTTGGATGAAGAGGAGGATGGAGTGGGCGCGGAGAGGGTGGGGGTCAGTTGGTAGTCAAGTTTGCGGATGTTGGAGCGGGAGGATCGGAGGGAGTTGCGCATTAGGAGGCGCGAGGATCGGGTGCGGATACGTTGGGTGGAAGGGGAAGCGGAGGGGGAGGTGTGGAAGTGTAGACGGAAGCCGAGGGGGATAAGGTGGAGGTGGAGGCAGCGGCTGAGGAAATGGATGTGGCTGGAGTGGTGGGTTTTGGCGAAGAGAAAGTAGGAGAGTTGGAGGGCCGAGGGGAGATAGCAGGGTGGAGGAGGGGGGTGAGGAAAAGTTTGAGGCGGGTGTGGAGTTGGTGGAGAAAGGATCTCAGGCTGAGCATGGTGGGCGTGGAGTGAAAGCAGGGGGAGGAATGAGAAGGGAGGTGTGTGATGCGGGGGGGGGGGGGTAGGCAGAGACGGGGGAGGGAAAATCAAACAGAAATAACGTAAGGACAGGAGAGTATACACAGGAAAATCATAGACAAAAAAAATTATAATCGTAAATAAATATATATATATATATTTCTTTAAGTCGTTTGGAAGCCTCGACAATGCAGATGGGTAAATCTCCGGCTAACAAGATCCGGTGGTGGAGAGAGAGATGTAAGTGGGTGTACGTTGAGATGTGTGGCGTGTAGAAGACTGTAGCGTGTACAAAATGTTGGAAAGAGCGTAAAGGATAAAAATAAAAATAATATCACGAGATAGAGTTACCTTGGGAGGGATTTAATTGTCCCTATATATTATTTCGGATTCACATCCATCAACTGGATTTTTTCCGGGGGTGGGGGGATTCTGTCGGAAAGGTGCGAAACGTGTCCTCCGCTGTTCGTTGTTTTGAAAATCTGAGGTATTCAGCAGAGCGCGCGTGCGCGTGAAATGGGGTCGGTCAAGCAAAGGTCGGCGGCCGAAATAGTTCTTTCAATTGTGGGAATCCGAAATATATAGGGACAATTAAATCTCTCCCAAGGTAACTCTATCTCGTGTTATTATTTTAATTTTAATCCTTTACGCTCTTTCCTACATTCTTCTACACGCTACATTCTTCTACACGTCACACATCGCAACGTACACTCACTTACATCTCTCTCTCCACCACCGGATCTTGTTACCCGGAGATTTACCCATCTGCATTGTCGAGGCTTCCAAACGACTTAAAGAAATTTACCTTATTATTCCACAATGCTTCAAGCAAACTTCAATACTCTCTTATATATATATATATATATATATATATATATATATATATATATATATATATATATATATATATATATATATATATATATAAGGATTGGTGCTCTGAAATAGCGATGTATACATGAATGTATGTATAGTATATTTGGCAATATACTGTATGTTTAATTAAAAACACTAGCAGAAAAACCACCCTCCGAGTGGTTTTCTGCTAGCATGTGTAGTGTGTATATTGATAGTAAACGCAAGTATATATGCATGTAGATATGATCAAATAAAATCGTAATAGACAATATACACATAAATTGAACGAAGACTCTGTTACACTCTCGTATGTAATCAGTAACGTAATCCATGATACATTAAAAAAAGACGATATTATATATAAACTGCATTAGGAGAAAATTAATGACAGAAATATATGAATATTTATTTAAACGATCACTAACCGGAAGTGTTGACATTTGAACATTTTAAAGAAGTGAATCTTTAAATAAGTAATAAAATATATTTAATGAACAGCCACTAAATTTAGTGGATAAATTATGTAATATTCATTCATTATAACTTTACCTTTCATCCTTACAGCGTCGATAAAATAAAGTACCAGTAATACACTGGATATTTGCTGGCCTTGTGCCAAAAGTAGAAACAATTATTTATTCAAAGTAATCCAACTTATTTTACTAAGGGGATAAACAATTATAAACCGTACACAGTCCCGCGCTTCTTACTTTATTATAGTTTAGATTTTGAAGACCTTACGCTATCATTTTAAAGTAGTGACTATGTCACTTACTTCTGTTTCGGCAAGGAAGGGCGAGAAGCTGACAGATTCTGTTTCACACTGTTGGTGTTCCTCAGAGCAACGTACGAAGCAAAGGAGTAAGTGACATAGCCACTACTTTGAAATGATAGCGCAAAGTCTTCAAAATGTTTTTAATTAAACATACGGTATATTGCCAAATATACTATACATACATTCATATATATATATATACGGGATAACAGGTTATCGTTATAGGTAGTCCACTTAGATGTAGTCCAGCTAGAGTACTCCGTGTAGTGGATGGTATTGGAGTTCGATTGACGCAACATCAAGCGAGTAGCGAACTCTAGACCTACCAGATCAAAGAAACAATTGTCAGCAATGTGAATAAAGCCCTTATTGTATAGCCAACCATGTCACTCTTCTTTCTTAAATGTTATATATATATATATATATATATATATATATATATATATATATATATATATATATATATATATATATATATATATATATATATATATATATATATATATATATATATATATATACTTAGGGCAAATATTGATGCAATTCAATTCAAGCACTCAACGTACTTTTTCCACATAGGAGTGACGGAGTAAATATCGAATAAGTAAAAGCGAAGTAGTTTCAGATGTTCAAGTCCTTTAATAATAATTGTTTCTACTTTAGGCACAAGGCCAGCAATTACCCAGTGCATTACTATATATTTCAATGACGACACTGGCCACACTGTTCTGTGTGCGAGTGTCGTGACATCATCAGACAGCTTGTTACATAATAAGGTTATGTTTCCGATTCGGCTGACTGCCACAGACGGGACGGGTAGCAGTAAACTATGGTACAGGCCTAGATGGGTCATTGTTTGGCTGAGAGGGTGAACTGACTAAGCGAATTTCGTTGATATCTGCGGTAGCTAATGGTCAACTTCATTCGGACATGCGCCTGCGCAGACCGGTGGGGGTGAATTGGTACTCACAGGGGAACGGATGAAGAACCCAAAAGCACATACTTCGTCCGTTCCCATGTCGATTCAACTTGGATTGCCTCGGAAAAATAACCTTATTATGTAACAAGCTGTCTGATGATGTCACGACACTCGCACACAGAACAGTGTGGCCAATGTCGTCATTGAAATATATATCACAGCATTATTATTAAAGGACTTGAACATCTGAAACTACTTCGCTTTTACTTATTCGATATTTACTCCGTCACTCCTATGTGGAAAAAGTACGTTGAGTGCTTGAATTGAATTGCATCAATATTTACCCTAAGAATTTAGCTCCAACTAGTTGAGCGCTCTATGATGTAACCGATATGGTGGAGAAGAGAGGAACCAACCATGAGCTACCCCTGGAAATACCCTCTACCATGGGGATGGAAACCCCTGACACTAGACGGACATAATAGTAACTTTCGGCAGGATAAATATGCGGAAACAAAAAGTAAGATAAACCCATATTTTCCTGCACCAAATCGCTTTTGAACAGAAGCCTCCTCAGTTCAATCTATACACTGACAAATTGACAATCATATGGATCATTTTGCATATATGTACTCTGTGTTTTTGCATTTATTCATTATTGGTTCTTTTCTTTTGTGTACTTTATATCTGTTTTTCTTTGGTTTTATTCCATGTGATGGAAATGATGACTGTGTACCTGCTTTGAATACTGTAGTTTACCCTCCATTCTAATGTACGGCACTATCGTTCAATATGTGGATAGTGTAACTGTGACATTGGAACCCCTCTCAGAACTTCTTACTTAAACATCTCTCTCCATATTATTTACTCACTTCAATCTATATGTTTTTTTACTCACCTCAATCCGGATTCTCACAATTTTTAAATTTCTAATTGTTAATTTTTTAATTGTTTAATTTATAATTTTTTTAAATTGTTTAATTTATCATTTTTGATTTAGGATTTTAATTTTTATTTCCAACTCACTCATAACTTCCAATGTAAAACCATGATACCTAGAATTAAGTATATTTTCTCTTGGGAGTTGATAGTCAGTCGTACTGTCCATGCTTGGTGAGAGGTAGTATTGTGAACTGTAAAAACTAACGCTCTCCCATCCCCTCTGGCTTTCGGCTGACTGCCACAGTCGGGACGGGTAGCAGTAAACTATGGTACAGGCCTAGATGGGTCATTGTTTGGCTGAGAGGGTGAACTGACTAAGCGAATTTCGTTGATATCTACGGTAGCTAATGGTCAACTTCATTCGGACATGCGCCTGCGCAGACCGGTGGGGGTGAATTGGTACTCAAAGGGGAACGGATGAAGAACCCAAAAGCACACACTTCGTCCGTTCCCATGTCGATTCAACTTGGATTGCCTCGAAAACATAACCTTATTATGTAACAAGCTGTCTGATGATGTCACGATACTCGCACACAGAACAGTATGGCCAGTGTCGTCATTGAAATATATATATATATGTATAAATAAAATTAGTCCTTCATCAATGATCTTCCAATTTTCATTCGTATTTCATCGCTTTAATTGGTGCGAGCAATAACAAATAAAGTTATTGGGACAAGTAAAATAGGGTGAAACGAGCGAGACATGTAAACAAACAACGATGGTATGGCAACGGAAGAGGTATATGATTTTTAAAGCAATGAAACACCAATGAAAGTTGGAAGATCACTGATGAAGGACTAATTTTATTCATATGTAACCCATGTGCAACCACGCAGTGCTCCATTTTTCTCATATTTATATTTTTCCTCAGCTGCGATTGTCTGTTTCTTTCTTACTCTCTCTCCTCTTTTTACCCCCTCTGCCAGTCACACTCTCTCTCTCTCTCTGCTGGTCTCTTCCTCACACTTCCACTCACTCACTCTCTGCTTCTCCACCTCTCTCACTTCCTCCCGTTTGACCTGTGTGAAACCCTTTCCTCGCTCACATCTCACCCATGTCGGATGGTATGTATCTCTCGCCCATGAATTCACCAAGCTTAAGCTTACAGATTTCATGTGCTTGTCTCTTCCTATCTTTCCGTTGCCATACCATCGTTTTTTGTTTACATGTCTCGCTCGTTTCACCCTATTTTACTTGTCCCAATAACTTTATTTGTTATTGCTCGAACCAACTAGAGGTATATGATTTTTAAAGCGATGAAATACCAATGAAAGTTGGAAGATCACTGATGAAGGATTAATTTTATTCATATGTAACCCATGTGCAACCACGCAGCACTCCATTTTTCTCATATATATATATATATATATATATATATATATATATATATATATATATATATATATATATACAACATTTAGTACAGCATCAACGAAGCCATGGTTGCAGCCAAGCTAACGAATGCAGTTTCGGTGTGCAGTTAAGCACTCGGATAGGGTGTATAACCCTAGAGTTATAACATTATGTTTAGAGAGCTTTGCAAAATGAATACAGCGACCGATAGAAGAGCCGTAGACTGAACTCAGGAAAAAAAAGAATATATATATATATATATATATATATTTAACGAAGGATATTTTAAAGTAAGGTAGGGGTGGTTATATGTGGTTATTAGAAATAACAATAATAAATGATTTTAGTTTATATATGGTTTACTTCACGTGAATCAATTAAAAAGTACAATAAAACAGTTACCAAGAGTTGGGAAGGTTGACAATGTTATTTTGTTGTTGATGTGAAAACAGCGAACGACCAGATAAAATTTGTTGGTGGTTAGAGTTTGTTGCAGTCCCTCGTAGTAGTTCTCGTCCTGAGTCTATGACCATAGTGAGAGAGAGAGAGAGAGAGAGAGAGAGAGAGAGAGAGAGAGAGAGAGAGAGAGTAATGGTTTGTATACCTCTGAATGGTCTGTAGATGACTGTAGACCAGTGTGGCCTGTAGATAGCGGTGAATCTTTCACAATGCTTGTTGTAGGCGTAATGCTCCGATCGCTCTGTTTTTCTGTAGACCACTGGGGTCTGAAGATAGTGGTGAATCCTTCACATGGCTTGTCTGTATCATAGTGTTCCCCAATGCCTCTGTGTTTCTGTAGACCTCAAGGGCCTGAAGGTAGTGGTGAATCTGTACATAGTTAGTTGCTAGCGTAATGCTCCGATCTTTCTGTATAAACGTGGGATAATACAGGCTTTATATACCTGTCGCTTCCTGTCTCCCACCTTGAGGGCATAGCCAACGCATCCAACCTGTTCACACCAAATGGGTGGTAACCAAGAATTTGACCTTTAGGTGTCATCCAAGGTTCAAGGCGTGGACAGATCTCGCTACACAAACACACACACACACACATATATATATATATATATATATATTGGCAAAGAACAAAAACAAGGAGTGCAGTGGTTGGCGGCTGAGAAAAAGGAATACTCAATACCGAAGTAAAGTTTTAATATTTAGTATCATTAAAGCTACCATTGAAATGTTAGTTCTTGTGAGGTAACCCTGTGATAAACAGGCGAAACTCCAGGGTAACAAGACTCACTTTTTAGCTTCTATAATATTCAATTAGAGAAACTCAAACTCTACTCTCTCCAATACCGCTGTGAACACTATATCATTTGTATAATATGGAAAATATTCCACCAATATTGCCCAAATGATATTGGCATCAACTTTAAAATCCAGCCAAGGCTTAGTCCCCTATATTAACAAATTAATATAGAGAAATCAAGATTTAAGATTGGAACTTTAAAGTCAGAAATCTGGTAAATTAAAAGTGTTTGTGTTATAGATGTTGGCCAGATTATTATGGCTGTGTCCGATTCTGTCTCTAGGCTATCGTGGTGTCTGCTCCGCCTGGGTTGTTCCCTATGGCTTGAGGGGAGTTCACAACCTAGGGTGTTGTAATTGTCCATATAGCTTGAGGGAGGTCTGGCCGAGAGGTGTTTTCATGTTCTGTAGAAGTCCCTATAGCTTGAGGGGAGTTCACATCTTCTTGTGTTGCTACTGTCCATATTTTTAATTTACCAGATTTCTGACTTTAAAGTTCCAATCTTAAATCTTGATTTCTCTATATTAATTTGTTATTTGTTTTCTGCCCTCTTCACTGTATAACCTTATATTTATATTTATTTTAAGTTGAGATAGATTATAACACAAACACATTGAATATCTCATCTTAACATCTTGTATCATACCAATCTATCCAACATATTCTGACCTTGAGATTGGTTATAGCACACACACACACACACTTTATCCTACATTATTTCTCACTTCTCCATATACATTATCATTACTTTTTCACCAATCTCTCATTTACTCTTTATTCTTTATTCTCTATTTATTTATTTATTTTCAAATTACACAAATTATATTAATTATTTTATTTTATTATATTATTTATTTATCTTCTGTTTTCTTCATTTATTGCCTTATATTTCTTCATATACATGAAATAACCCCCCCCCCCCCGCCACCACCACTACGATGGTGGCGGGTGGGATGATGAGAAAACACAAACTGAATACTTCTAAATTGTTAGCAGCAGCAAGATATAAGCTGACCACTACAACAACAACAGTACCAAAATAATGGTGGAGGTCAAATGTACTGAACAATAGCAGGCATAAACACTACAGGGAGCCTCACCCCAGAAAGAATTCTATAGACTTCTGACTGAGGAATGCTCTCAGAACTGAACAATGGGAAGTTTGACACATTTTTTGATATTTTGTTCCTTCAACACCTTGTCCCTTCTACCATTTTATCAATTTTTAAGCTAACTCCAACAATGACAACACTAATAACTGACCAATGAGAGGAGAAGGGGACCTGTGACACTAAAATTCGTTTGTTTGAATTCATATGACTCCAGTTCCCCAGTGAATTAACAACCCAACAAGGAACTGGGCATATCAGAGTATTGACAATATCATACACCTAAACAACATATGTACTTGTCTATACCATACTAATTCAAACTGCCTGAAGAGGTCACAGCCAAAGATGGCTGTCACTGAAATATATATAGCAGTAATAAACGAAGCTAAATTTTAATCATTTGACTTTTATTTAACTTTATTTTACACTACTCCGGAGTAACCAAACCAACCTGCGCACTTCGTCGAGTGCTCCAGCCTGCATACTGAGGTGTTGGTATACAACCAACATAAACTCAAAATCAATATATATATATATATATATATATATATATATATATGTGTGTGTATATATATATATGTGTGTGTGTGTGTGTGTGTGTGCGTGCGTGTGTATGTGTGTGTAGAGGTAGGTAGAACACTAGAAGGTAATATCCGTAGTGGTAGAGCACTCAGTCCATGGGACGAGTTAGGTAGATGTGGTAAAACAACAGTTAGTTCACCATACCGAGAAAAATTGTTTCACCTTAGCGGATCCTGACATAATAAACATAAACAACACAATATAATTATTCCATTACCAAAGGTTTCAGGAAACTAGGCGATCCTAACAGAAACGCTCAGTAAGGTTCATCAGATGAAATATTTTAATTTTAATGTGGCCCCACTTTCATTTTAAATAGATATCAATTTTAAATCCTATATCCAAAACATAACTATTCCATCTGATGAGCGTGCTGGACGTTTCTGTTAGAATCGTCTAATTTCCTGAAAGCTGTGGTAATAGAATAATTATATTGTGTTGTTTATTATGTAATTAAATAGCTCTGTACTATACAGAGCACTCTTCTTTCTTTTACCTTTTCTACTGAAATACATAAAACACACACACATATATATATATGAGAGAGAGAGAGAGAGAGAGAGAGAGAGAGAGAGAGAGAGAGAGAGAGAGAGAGAGAGAGAAATGGTTTCTACAGGACGAGAACCGTTTCACTTGAAGGAAATCATTATTCGAATGAAACAGTTCTAGTCCTGTAGAATCCATTTCTATATTTCTATATTTATACTCTGCTATGTATTGAGTACCTAACTGTGGTCACTATTGTAACCATAGCAAATGGATTATGTGAAGTCACAGATCGTTTGGCCGTCTAAAAACATCTGACTGATAAAAGGACAAGTCAGTCAATCATAGTGGGGGCCTCCCCACAGTCCCGGCGGACAGAATAGAGAAGGCGTTTCCACGGAGGAGGGCAAGGGAGACGCGCTGGAAAAGCCATTCCAGCTCGCGGGGCTCACACCTGCGGCTGGCCAGCTCAGCACCTATAGTGGTGAGTGGTGGGGATGTAGCCCTAGGGCCGAGAACACCAGAAGTCTCCACTGTCAAGGGTACCACCGCAAACCTGTCGGAGAGCGACCGGTATTTGAAGAGTTTGGCCTCTTCAGCCCAACGTGCAGCAGAACCTGGGTTAGTCGCAGACTGCACCAGGTTGCGGCTGCAGAAAGTGTCGGTGCAAGTGGCATCCCGGACGAGGGGTTTGCCACTGCTGAACGGGAAGATGGTCATGCCATCTGGCCTTTTGCCGTCCCCTCGGTCCACCCCACCGGCTCGAGCTGGGAAGGGAAGCCTGCAGCGTCCAAGCCATGCTTTATGTCATAAAATTTATGACCTCGTTGAGGGCAGCATGGCGTGGAAGGCGGCGGGCACTG
>OZ024743.1:56683066-56690566 GCA_964016885.1 Eledone cirrhosa | reverse complement strand
GACAATAAACTTAAAGAACAATTAGAAGACAGCAACCTCTTAACCCTGATAATGTACTCTCACTACGTTGATGATATAAACATCGTAGTAAAAACACCCCCACTAGAGAACAGTCAGGAATTAAAGAAAAACACCATGGAAAGCATCCAGCAAATAGCTAACTCCATCAGTATTAGAGTTACTATAGACTACCCAAGCAAACACCCCAACCATCGATTACCTGTACTAGACACAGAGCTCTGGTTAGAAACCATTAATAACAAAAAACAAATCCTCCATTCCCATTATGCCAAACCCATGACTTCCAAACATCTGATCCACCGAAACTCAGCTGTTTCGGATCACACCAAAATCAACATACTGATTGCGGATTTGGTGCGGGTGATGAGGAACGTGTCTCGCATGTGCAACCCCAAGGAGCTAGAGAGACATATACAACACTTCATCTACCGTATGCAGTTCTCTGGTTACAATCAGAGAGATAAAATCAGAGTATATAGAGGAGCCAGAACCAAATGGGAAAAACTGGTAAATAATGACACAAATGGGACCTGCCCCTTGTATAGGAGCAAATTTTGGAATAGAATAGAAAGAACTAGGAATAAGGTTAATAGAATAAACTCATGGTATGATAGCAATAAATACCAGTGTAATGTTCATCAATACAACCCCTAGAGGTGAACTAGCTTACAAATTTAGAAGGGCCCTATATAAACTTATTAGTAATACATACCCTTTTCAAAGACCTCCCTGTATAGATAAGAAATACATAATATGTAAACTAAGCCCCCATATTAACTGCAAAATTAGAAACATAGTATATAGCATAAGATGTACTGAGGGACAATGTAAAGATAAGAATAAAGTGTACATAGGGGAAACAGCTCGTAGTATAGGAGAACGATGAAATGAACACTGGTGAGAGCTTCAAGATAGAAAAGAATCATCAGTACTCCACCAACATGCTAAATTAGAACACAAGGGCAAATTAGAGAACATAGAAATAAAAATAAAATCTACACACAGAAAAGACGCAATGTTTAGACAAATCACAGAGGCAATAAACATAAATGAACTCCAACCAAAATTAAATAGAAAGCATGAATGGAATATTAACATCACAACTTACAATTAAGGACAAAATGAAAACACACATAAAACAAACAACCAACTAGTAACATGTAAATAAACAAACAAATAAACAAATATAAACACACACAGACACCCGGATGTAACACATACGCAAACTAAGCACACAACACGCACAAAAACAAGATGGTGTAGGACAGAACAAATGAGAGGCACAAAACAAAGAAAAGAATCCCCAGTCACTGAAGAGGTCACAGAATGTGTGACGAAAGAATTTTGACAATATATGACAACCGTCCGGTTGTGGAACCAACCATTTACAAATTTCTTAAATTTATAAATTTAATTTATAATAAATTGGAGTGAAAAGCAACTGGTGCGTGTGTTTCTTATTGGCAACATGATCCTCCCAAAGTATAACAATATATATATATATATATATATATATATATATAACCAAAGATTAATATGATTCATTGATTACTCAATGAATAGTTTTACAATAGATTAAAAGCACTCTACAAAGAAGTTTTCTGGAGTTAGTAATATTATTCAAAATAATAATAAATGAATACGTTCACATAATCAAAATATGTTTTATTATATATATTTCGGAGGTACTGTGCTGTTTTTTCAGTACGCCCTCATCAGATAAAATATATGAATTGATGTATGACATACCTCAACTGTCTTGATGGTTCAATTCCAATTCCACTGCCAATACTGAAATTGAACCATCAATTCATATATTTTATCTGATGAGGACTACTGAAAAAAACAGCACAGTACCTCCGAAATATATATAATAAAACATATATTTTGATTATGTGAACGTGTTCATTTATTAATATTTTGAATAATATATATATATATATATATATATGTAACCCTACAACAACTAAATATAACTACATATATATATATATATATATGTTCGGAAAAGATTGCTTTGGTAAAAACAGAAGTAAGCAGGAGAAAGCTCTCAACAATCATTGTTTTTAGTTACGATGGAGAATTTTATAAAAATAACAAAATAAGATGCTGAGCTTACATATATCGTTTAATCATTATAATTATTTCCACGGTTCTCCATGCAATCGAGATGTCCTTCATACATTTGCTGTTGATTATGAGAACGGTTTCCTCAAATGAAAATCGCGTCATATCAAACATATCGATTTTCATCTGAGGAAACCGTTCTCATAATCAGCAGCAAATGCATGACGGACATCTCGATTGCATGGAGAACCGTGGAAATAATTATAATGATTAAACGATATATGTAACCTCAGCATCTTATTTTGTTATATATATATATATATATATATATATATAAGTTAAAAATTAATTAGTCTCTAGTACTTAAACATATCAATGAATGGATAAAATATATAGATAAGATATCAATCAGAGAAACAATATTACATATAAAATTTATGTGAAAAAAAGACTCTATTTATGGGAATATAAACAAGACAGACCAAAAACATTTTAGTCAATCACTCTTTCATATCGATCTCCCTACCATGGTTTCATTTGCGGAAGAAGTAATTATTGGAAAGACCAATATTTGAAGAATCTACAAACTTCGCAAGTGAGATTGACTAAAATTTGTTTTGGTCTATCTGGCTTATACCCCGATAAATAGAGTTTTTTTCACTTAAATTTAACACACACACACACACACACACACACACACACACACACACACACACACACACACACACACACACACACACACACACACACACACACACACACACACACACATATGTGTGTGTGTGTGTGTGTGTGTGTATTATTACAATTATTCTATTTTTTCGCATTGATTAGACTACATTTCTGACACATTAATTATTTCGCTGGAATAGTGCCTAAGATTTTCATGTTTACATAAAGTACGTTTTTCTTCTATTCAAATTTACTTTGTTTAGTTTAATGAGCTACATCGAAAGCTACTTGAACCGTCCAAAGGACGGGTAGTTTAGCTAGTATATATATATATATATATATATATATATATATATATATATATATATATATATATATATATATATATATATATATATATATATATATATATATATATATATATATATATATATATATATATATTATATATATAAACACACACACACAGACACACACACACATATATATATAATATATATATATATATATATATATATATATATATATATATATATATATATATATATATATATATATATAAGAAAAATGTATATATATATGTATATAATATATATATATATACATTTTTCTTATATATATATATATATATATATATATATATATATATATATATATATATATATATATATAAAACCAAAGATTAAACTTAGAAACTCTGAGTCCTGTCGGAACGCTTCCATTTCACCAAATTGCAATCTTTGCAATTTAGAAACTCTATTAATAATTACCAATTATGGTAATTTAATTAACAACTTGTTTCCATAAACCTGGAAAAACATTGCAAGCATCATACAAATTTAGAAAAAAATACTGACTAAGAGGGAAAAAAATATGGAATCGGTAGAGGGTCGGACGGCATGCTTTCCAGCATAGTTACGTCCCTTTACGATCTTAGTTCAAATCCCGCCGAGGTTGACTTTGCCTTTCATCCTTACGGGGTCGATAAAATAAAGTACCAGTAATGCACTGGGTAATTGCTGGCCTTGTGCCTAAAGTAGAAACAATTATTATTAATAATAATTCGTGAATTATTGTTATTATATATATAATGTTTTTATATATATAATGTTACCTTAAAATTGTATATCGGTTTTTTTATATAGTAAATTAATCTCATGATGTGGCTCACTATACTAAGTTCGGTTTTTTGAATGGTCATTGTGTAACTAGAATTTTCTGAACTTGCGGTTTAAATATCTTCTGGCTTTCAAAGCACTTAGATAACATAAATGACCACATATGGATTACCTCCCTTTGTTTACATTCTTCGTATATTATTTTCTTTCTATCCAAATGGATTAATAATGTATATTTAACATGATATTAATCTTTATAGGGAAACTACATATATTATATTATGATATAGTTACGAAATTAAAATCGAAATAATAATACTTTCAAGAGTAAACATAACTACTTATTAATCCTATAAGTAAATGACAACTATTTATAATGTAAAAATAATAATTCAGATAATAATTCTAAACATTATATAAAATGCATATACTGATGGTGATATGCGAATATGTTGTGGTAAATATCCTTATACATATTTATTATGTTTGTAAACTTGCTTGATAGGTAAAAATGTTTTTGATTTTTGAATTTTGTAACAAAATATTGAATATATTTATTAATTGAATTATGCTTCTGATTATTATAGAAAATATTTTTATATTGTTTAATTTTGATATAATACATTAGTATAATTAGCTCAAACATAACCAAATACAGAAGATATTAAAAATTTCACGGAATTTAATTGGTCGCTTCTATTTGACGTAATATTTGAAAACAACGGTCACGCATCATGTCCCTTTTTCTTTCTTTCTTTCTTTCTTTCTTTCTTTCGTTCTTTCCTTTTTGCGGTTACGTCTTCCCTCTTCTCTCTCTCTCTCCTTCTTCTATCTTCTCATCATCATCATGGTGATGATGATTATGGTTTCACAGTGAAGATTATGAATGAGAGTTGGAATTTAAAACTAAAAATTAAAAATCAAAATTCAAAAATTTAAAAAATTTAAAATTTAAAATATTACAAGTTAGAATCTAGATTGAAGTAAGTAAAGAAATATATGTACATATAATTGTTTCTACTTTAGGCACAAGGCCAGCAATTACCCAGTGCATTACTGGTACTTTATTTTATCGACCCCGTAAGGATGAAAGGCAAAGTCAACCTCGGCGGGATTTGAACTCAGATCGTAAAGGGACGTAACTATGCTGGAAAGCATGGCGTCCGACCCTCTACCGATACTGCCAATCCACCGCCCTTTATGTACATATAATAACTATATGTACATATAATAACTAATAAATAGGGAGATGTTTAAATTATATTAATAAGTTTTGAAAGGGGATCAATATTAGAGATATACTATCCACATATTGAACGATAGTACCGTACAGTAGAATGGAGGGTAATTACAGTATGGAACGTAGTAATTAGGCGAATACATAGTTAATATCTCTATCAGATGGAAACTCCGTCACTCCTAAGTGGAAAAAGTACGTTGAGTGCTTGATTTGAATTGCATCGTTATTTTTATTTCAGCGTAAACCTTAAGAATTTAGCTCCAAAATGTTGAGCGTTCTATGGTGTAACCGATATAGTGGAGAAGAGAGGAACCAGCCATCAGCTACTCCCGGAAATTCCCTCTAACATGGGGATGGATTGCACACACTGGAAATCCCTGGTACTGGACGGACATAAAATTATAAACTAACTTTCGACAGGATAAATACGCTGAAATAAAAACAACGATAAACCCCTATATTCCTGCAGCAAATTGCATTTGCACAGGGGCCTTGAACAGAAGCCCCCTCACTTCACCAGACAATAAATCATTATATGGATAAATTGACAATCACGTTAACCACGTATACCCTCATTTCCATGCTCGTATATGTCTCTCATATATATATCTCATACCTCATTTTACATATGTATCTCATTTTGCATCTATGTATTTTTTGTATTTTTTTTTTGCGTATTTCATATTTTGTATTTTTTTCCCATCTGATAGAGATATTAACTATGTATTCGCCTAATTACTACGTTCCATACTGTAATCTACTATTCAGTACTATCGTTCAATATGTGGATAGTATATCTCTAATATTGATCCCTTTTCAAAACTTATTAATATAATTTAAACATCTCCCTATTTATTAGTTATTATATGTACATATATTTCTTTACTTATTTCAATCTAGATTCTAACTTGTAATTTTTTTAATTTTTAATTTCTAATTTTAAATTTTTTTAATTTTTGATTTTTGATTTTTGATTTTTAATTTTTAGTTTTAATTTCCAACTCTCATTCATAATCTTCACTGTGAAACCATAATAATACCTAAAAATAAGTATATTTTCTCTTAGCGGGAGATGGTCAATTCTACTGTCCATGCTTAATTTAGAGGTAGTATTGAGACCTATTGGTACTCATACTCTCCCACCCCCACTGGCTTTCGGCCGGCTAACAGTAAACTATAACCGTGTCACATTACAGGTTGGATTGGATCATTGTTTGGGTGAGGGGAGACCTACCTAGGCGAGTTTCGTAGAACTCTGCGGTAGTTGATGGTCAACTTCCTTCGGACCAACGCCTGTGCAGACCAGTGGGGGTGAATTGGGACTCACAAGGGAACGGGCGAAGAACCCAAGAGCACACGCTTTGTCCGTTCCCATGTCGATTCAATTTGGATTCTCTCGGAAACAACCTTATTATGTAACAAGCTGTCTGATGATGTCACGGCACTGGCGCACCGAACTGTCGCCATTGAAATATGTATCACAGCATTATCATTAAAGGACTTTAACATCTGAAACTACTTCGCTTTTTCTTATTCGATATATACTCCGTCACTCCTAAGTGGAAAAAGTACGTTGAGTGCTTGAATTGAATTGCATCAATATTTACCTTAAGTATATATATATATATATATATATATATATTGAAATAACAGATTAAAGTTTAAGCAAAGAACCGCTGCTTTCACCCTTAACGAGATCTTCTGAAACCTAAAAAAAATCAATCTGAACGCAGAGTAAATATTTCGAAAAACGTTACACACTATATATATATACGTATATAGACACACACACACATATATAGCGTGATAATGTCGTAATGCAGACAGCTAGACATACAGACAGATATTATAAGGGCGCAACGTTATATCTATGTATCTATCTAAAAAGAAAGACTAAGAATTATGGAGAAAGATCGCTAAATCGCCTAATGTGGTCCCTAGGGCATAAAAAATTTGAAATTTTTTTTCTCTCAAAACACTCACAGGACCATAAGTATTACATGTGTAAAGTTTGAAAACAATCGGTTGGGTGGTTCTCGAGTTTTAGTGAGTGGACAGACAAACGGACATTCTCTGTTTTAGATATATAGATAAAGCGTAATCTTAAGTTTCGGGGTTCAGTTATACTGATACTGACCACTTCCACCAAATTTTTGTCCTTGCGCCTGACGAGTGAGGCAAGTTTTAGAACGGCTCCTCCACTATAGTGGTGGCCATAAGTGGACCACGAAACCTAAGGTCACGAATACATGTCAAGTGTATGAAATTTTATATAAACTATGTGTGTGTGTGTGTGTGTGTGTGTGTGTGTGTGTGTGTGTGTGTGTGTGTGTGTGTGTGTGTGTGTGTGTTTGTGCGTGCGTCTGTGTCTGTGTCTGTGTG